>OX579653.1:4819619-5315687 GCA_951230895.1 Carpatolechia fugitivella | reverse complement strand
AGATAAATTGTAAATAATTAATAGTGATTTAATTGCAAAATATAGGCCATTTTAAATTTAAGGTTTATTTTATTTTTCACTTTTAGGTACTTTTTGCTGATTGATTTTTTTGTTAAAAAGTAAATGTTATTGAGATTACGATACAAATCTCACATTTTCTTAAAATTTTATATTGTTCTTTGTTTTATTTTTTATTTTTTGAAAGCTTTGACCTAAGTTATATTATTATATTATTCGCTGTTTAAGATAATATTATTCATGCAAATGAATTATTCATTTGATTTAATTTCAAGACATGGCTTTATTGTTTTCTTCTATAGATTTACTTTTTTGGTTAGGTACCTTGTATACTCTGAATTTCAATCTCTGTCGAAGCTAGAAAGGACAGAATTATAGTACAGCTTGGCAAAAAAAAGTTTGGAGCGGTGACAGGTGGAACTAAATATTTAGTTTGCTGCCATTCATGCTGGGTTGCTTTTTATTATCCCGTTTGTATGCCATGTTGATTGTTATTCGTTAATTTTACAATATTTTATAAATTAAGTAATTTTTCCTTTCTTATTTGACTACGAGGTGGCCACTAATATCTTTACAATAAACTTACTTGGAGGAATAAAAGATATGCGCCCAGACTTATTTCCCCTTTGCTCGTCACTCCACGGCACCGAACAGCAGCTTTCCGCGGTAGTTTTAAATTTCAAGCTTCCAAGTGTTGGAATGATCTTCCGCCACCGATTCGAAGTATTGCCGTTAAACGACTGTTTAAAATTGAGTTACGTAAACACCTTTTGACACTGCAGAAAGCTGCACACTAAATAAATATCTTGTAAGTAATTTACCCGCAAACGCAAAAAAAAAAATTTTTGCTCGCAGTGTTCTTCGTTGACAGGCAGGCAGGTGGTGATATCATCTCTTTATGTACCTATATTACATATCAGTTTTATTATAATAATATGCTTTATGTATTTATTTATTTTTTATTATTTTTTCGTTTTATGTATATATGTATTTATATATTTATAGATGTCCATTTTTGAATCTGGTTTTACACCTTCACACAGTGGCTACAATTTTAATTCTATGACTTTTTCCTTATTAACTGCGCACTCACACTACTACGGCACTAACGGAAGAACAGCGTTGTGACGTGCCTCGTGTCGTCGCAACATTATGCTGAGTTAGGGCCCATTCAAGGGTGCAGTACATCAGCGATAACATATATTTTATTGTTTCTTCTTAGTGTATACTCTGTTTTGTATTTGTTGTTCTTGTACTGTATCATTGAATAAACGTTTTTATCTATCTATCTATCTATCACTAGTGCGATAGAGGCGCCCTCATTTTTTCCAAACTCTTTTTTGCCAAGCTGTACCTTTGTTCGCATTTATCCTTACTAATATTATAAACGCGAAAGTTTGTGAGTATGGATGTATGGATGGATGTTTGTTACTCTTTCACGCAAAAACTACTTAATGGATTGAGATGAAATTTGGAATACAGATAGTTTGTATCCTGGATTAACACAAAGGATACTTTTTATAGGAAAAAGTTTTATTCCCACGGGAAATTAGCCGCTGGCGGACCGCTACCGTCCGTTTAATATATTTCTTTATTTTTCGTAAAACACACCGGTAGCTCATTTCAGAACTCGCCCAAAGTCTTACTAAAGTCAGTGCATCAAATAAGTATAAGTCAGTGGTCCAAACTGAGATCTAAAATACAGACTTTGCCAAAAAACTTGGCTAAGTTTATTAACGCAGTCAGTTTGTATTACTCACGCCAACCGAACCTTTTGTTGGTCTTGCTCTTTCCGACAGTAAATCTTGTTACTTTGCTTCTAGATTTTATGTTAAATTATGGAAAGCGGTCGCCAATTTGTTTGTTTAGCCGTTTTGGTTTCAGAAAAGTACCTTAGAAGAAAATGGAGACATACAAATATTTGCTCTACTTAACTTTTAAATTTAGATTCACTTGGTAATCTATGCGATGATCTGTACATGCGTGATACGAGTATAAATACACCATTGCATCGCTTTATTTTTTCTTAGTTAATTATTTTAGGATGCCTGGAAGTAATTTCCACAGTGTACACTTTTGTTTGTTGCTTTCAATGTTTTGTGTACTTATTTTCCGTGTGTGCAATAAAGTCTATTTTATTCCATTCTATATTTTATAAAGAAAATAACTTTAATTTTTATCATCATTATCGTCATCATCGTATGGGTTGTCATCAACATCAACGGTCCGTTACAGTCCACTGCTGGACTATGAGCCTCCTCCACTTAAGTGGAGAGTTTTTCCATAATCTCCACGCTTGGCAGGCGAGTTGGAGATTGCAGATTAAAAGGTTACTCTATCAGAGAGCGCTGCTGCCCGTTCCCTGTTCAATGAGTAGTCTCTAAGTCGCCTCTTACGACACCCACGGGAAGAGTAGGGGTTGGTGACAAATGTTACTCTGCCGTCACCACACGGGTATGGGTTGTAAGGTTGTAAGGTAACATGGGTTGTAAGGTAACAATAAATAAATCTTCCTTTTGAAGTTTACTAAATTTAGAAAAACAGTGACTTTTCTACGTGCTTTTTTCATAAGCTAAATTCAATCTCACAGTTCCTTTCAGAGAACGGTGTTTATGAGACAGCGGGAAATCTTTCCTGAGCGCACAATTCACGTAGGCTATAAAATTGTTTCGCCGCTGCTGCACTTACGTCTGTAGCTTAGCAAACGTGGAAAATATTTTGTGAAATAACAATTTGAACATCCATTGCATTTTCTTGGCAGCCGCAACAGTGGGACACTTCGAAAACCACGTGACGGTGACACGTTTTGGGTCGATTGAGGGTTTCATTTTGGTCTATTACTTAACGGCATTACTAGTAAAGTTACAGAGACCCTAAAAAGCTAACATTTTGGCACGAGAATTGAAGCCTGTAAGCTAAACAAAAAAAAAACTATAATTTTACTGCTTTTAAATAAGGTACTTTATTAGTCACTAGCTTTCCACCTGCGGTTTCACCCGCGTCAAATGAGTTTTCCCGTGGGAATTAAGTGTTTTCCCGCGGTAAAAAGTAGCCTATGTCCTATTCCAGGGCGTAAACTGTATGTGTACCAAGTTTCATCCTGATCCGTCCAGTGGTTCAAGCGTGATTCGGCAACAAACATCCAAACTTTCGCATTTATAATATTAGTAGGATGATTAAAAGACTACAAAAAATAATCTAAAATAAATATAAAAAATGGGGAATAAATAAAGATTTATTATCACAGGGAGAAACGTGGCTTAAAATTATGTAGTCATAAATAAAATTGATCTTAATGGAAACAAATATTTACGGGCAAATATCGAAAACCAATACAAAGCATATTTTGGTGCACGTTAGCTTTAATTTTAAATGGATCGAAATACACATTAATTGTTTGAAAGCTTTTGTGGTGCGAATACCTATTTACTTTACCTAGTTTCAATAATTATTCATGTGTTAAATTATGTACCTACGAAAAGTACTTTTTATGCCTGATGTTACGTTTTTCAATTTAAAAATATGAATTTGTCCATTATCGGTTCAACGATTATTGAATATTATAACTATTACAATTAAACAGATGATGATGATGAAGATGATCTATCCGACCGATTTCACCCGGTGCACCCGAAGATGGCTTATGTTAATTAAACAGTAACTAACGTACAATAGGGGATAATTTTTATAGAGGAAAATATCTAATTCCTATGGAAAAACTTACGACACGAAAGCAAATATAATAATACTTATTGCTATATTTTATTATTTTATATTTTGTGCAATTCTAGATTTTTGTTTATTTTATTATATTTAACCTAATTGGACATAAGCTTCTTATCTTTCTAACAGCCAATTTCCGGTAAATTAGTTTAAGTTTTAACCAAAATATCTCTAATTTCAATCACCGCTGACACTTTATCGGGTAGTTATCTATCGACAGCGCGTACGCACCGCGCCCAAATACCACAATTTCGTATGCAAATTTTGCGGAACAGCTATTATCAGCCCAGACCCGGTCTCTATTATCCAAAACTACCTAAATAAGTATCCATTATGACGGGCTGCATTTAGAAAATTACGTGTGGGGGTCAGTTATAATATTTATTTCTATAAAGAGACATAATCTCGACATGACACACATTTTACATTCCTTCTATTAGTAAACTTGAAGGTAATTATATTATAGTAATCAAAACTTTAAATTTTACTAACACATAGGATAGCTTTTAAGATTACTAACAACAACTTATGGACACTGTTACTTTATCTTTGTCTGAAATAATAGTACATTGTTATACGAGGGGTGAAAGTAACTTATTTAGCGCCGAGACGGGGTTTCTCGCAACGCTCAGGCCCTAATAGTTCGAGGCACTAAATAAGTATTTAACCCGTGGTAACTGTGCTTTTCATTACGAATACAAGGAAAGTAAAAATAAAAACACGAATCAGCTAAAGAAAAAATGAGTGACTTCCATATCTGAATCAGATGAACTCATTGTAAACAAAACCCTACAACTCGAGAAACAAATGATAATCGGATTGTTAGTTTCCCGCTTATTTTTATTTTTTGCTGTGGCCAGCTTCTGAGCCATTATTTTTAATTTCCATCATTGTAAAATGATAAATATTAGGTCCTTACATATGAAATTGGCGTTTTGTATGGGAGGAACAAAAAGTCGAAAAATTTTTATATAGTATATTTATTTAATCAAAGTATGAGCCATTGTAATCTATGCACTTTTGCCATCTCATAGGTAGTTCATTGATCCCTTTACTAAAAAAACCATTCGGACGGGAATCAATAAAATCTTTGAAGGCGATTTGGACTGCCCCATCTGAGTTGAATTTTTTCCCTTGCAAGAAGTTATCCAAATTTCGAAAAAAATGGTAATCTGTTGGAGCAAGGTCCGGGGAGTACGGTGGATGCCTTAGACATTCCAATTGAAGCTCTTCTAATTTGCTAGCCGTCTGTTGTGCAGTGTGTGGTCTAGCGTTGTCGTGAAGCAGCAGTGGCGTAGAGCGATTGACCAGCCTCGGTTGTTTACCAGCTAGCTTTTCCATCATGGTTTGCAATTGCTGACAATAGTCATCTGCCGTAATCGTCTGGCCAGATTTGAGAAAACTGTAATGAACGACACCGGCGCTAGTCCACCAAACGCTTACAAGTAACTTTTTATTGGTCAATTTTCGCTTGGAGCAGGCTTTGGCTGGCTTGCCAGGGTCCAGCCATTGCGATGAGCGCTTCCGATTATCGTAGAGAATCCACTTTTCATCATAGGTAATGATTCGATTTAAAATCCCTTCGTTATTGTGCCGGTCAAGTAATGTAACGCAGCAGTTGACGCGCGTTTGCCGGTTTGCTTCACTCAATTCGTGAGGAACCCACCTTTCAAGTTTTTTAATCTTCCCAATTTGCTTCAAGTGGATTAAAACAGTTTTATCACTAACACCGAAGCCTGCAGCTAACTCGGACGTGGTTTGCGATGGATCCGCTTCCACAATAGCCTTCAATGCTTCATTATCAACTTGGGTCTCCGGCCGTCCACGGGGCTTGTTTTGCAGGTCGAAATTTTCAGAACGAAAACGTTGGAACCAAAAACGCACTGTGTTTTCTTTTGCGACACAACCGCCATACACATCATTAACCCTTCGAGCCGTTTCCGCAGCACTGGTGCCACGGTGGAACTCGTACTCGTAAATAACGCGATATTTCAAATTTTCCATTTTGTAAATCGAGCGATGCAAACAGAAAAAAGATAAGTAAAAAAACAAATGAATGACGGTTTACGAAACACAACTACATGTGGAAATAGCTGTATAAATTTGAATTTCGAATTCCTAACCAAATAGGAGAAATTTGTGATCAAAGTGGCCAGTACGACAAAACGCCAATTTCATATGTAAGGACCTAATATTTTGCCAAAATCTATTTTATTTTACAGAAATAGTTGAAAGTCAATTATAATAAAGTAATTTAAAAAATATATATTTGTTAAGTATTAACTTAACTTTATGTTATTTCAATTTAACATTGCGCTGTAGTTGAATGGCTGTTTAGAAAGATGGAACATAGTTCAATGGAAATGTGAAATTAGAAACAGTCTTTTTTTAATAATTTGACAGCTGTCAGTTGAAAGTGATTCTCCCTCCGGGCTGAAAAGTATTGCCTTCAATCCGCTCCTCAGGTAACTACGTTCAGAGTATGAGTGAGTAATGAAAAATATTATGCAATCAGGAATTCCAGTAATAAGTGAATTTCCGTAAAAACTAGTATACAACGCATATACAGCCGCGCTGCAATATCGTTTTTCTTGAAGAAAAATATATTGATAAAGCTTTAGGACTTCCGAGAAGGTCCAATAAACGGCGAAAATTAAAAACTATTATCAGCGTCGATGAAGCGTCTTGCAAACAGTGAATGGAGTGTTATTATTATAATTAATTACCTTACCAATATACTTTTAATATAATTAAAGTAACACGGTACCAAATGTCGAATCGATAGGACATGGAATGTAGTCAGATCACCTCATCAACTATTAAAGAGCTGATGATCTTCAAACGGCTGATCAGGTCATGGTTACCTTACTATATACTTTTTATATCATAAAAGTAACACGGTACCAAATTTCGAATCGATAGGACATGTGGAAGGTAGTCAGATCCCCTCATCAACTATTAAAGAGCTGATGATCTTCAAACGGCTGAACAGATTTTCATAAAACATGGCTAAGAACACTCGGGATAAAATTATCTATGACACAAAAAATAAACTAAACGAAAATCGGTTCATCCGTTTGGGAGCTATGATACCACAGACAGATACACACACAGTCACGTTAAACCCCTCTTTTTGCGTCGGGGGTTAAAAAGGTCTTGCTCACTACTTTTTAATTCTCATTCTCTCCTCAGTGTTTTGTATTTTGTGCAGCCAGATAGGAAACATGATTTTAAAACTTCTTCTCGGAGTCGAATACACATTTACGTACGCACCAATATTTTTTCCCGTCTTTCCAATATTTTGCCCACTGATTGGAAATAAGGTGGGCCATTTGGTTAGTCGGTCGTTATTCTTTCACTTCCACAATTTTTACTAACTTTTTTTTCTCGGTGTGATATTTCAAGATTCTAAGTCGGCGGGTAAATTTTCCTGTAGATTATTACGTTCAGCTAGGCTTTACGTTTTTTTTTAACCGTTGTTAAAAACTAGGTTCTTGACAGAAAGACGGAGAATGAAGTGATCCTATAGCTCTATATATCTATCTATCTGTGGTTCTATAACATTTTTCTTTTGAATCATGGGACTCTAAATACATCTTGTTATTTAATCACATAAAGCTGTGGCTACTTCTATAAACATTTTCACAAGTATGTATATATTGTTCATTTTCAAACAATCTTGCTTGTCCCCCACTGTCAGATCACTGAATACCAGCATCTATTGAATGGAGATTTATAATTACGACCTGGCGATTAGTTTTCGCCTAGTTATTCACATAATGAACCACGCGCAAAATTTGCCTTACAAGAACATATTTATGAACTAGTTTTTCGCTGATCTATTAATAAATTATTCAAAATCGTACCGTATACTGATTTAAATAAGCAAATTTGTTAGCGTGGTGTAGGAAATTCGTTCCGGTCAGTGTAGTTAATCTGTATAGATAGTTAATAGATGCAATTTAGATTAAGAAGCTAGAAGCTTGCTTTATTAAATCACGCTAAAGGACAGTAACGATTATAACGATAAACGATAAGATTTATTTATTTTAGATTTTTACGATTTTTAACGATAGTACATTACGATACAAGGATCGTAGGTGGCATATTACAAACGAGGTAACTTTTGTAAGTTTATAATGTCACAAGTTTGTTATAAAACCTAAGATTCATGTGTTGTACGACGTTTTTCAATACACTTGTGAGAAAACTGATAGTAAATAATTAAATTTTAGGTTATGAAAGGTACCCCTACAAAAGCTATGACACTACAGGTAAAATTGATCATGCAGAAGTTGTAAAAACTAACCTTTGTTATATCGTGCGCAGTTTGAGTATCCTTACTATTCACATTTATCATTAAATATCAACACTTAATCACTCATAAAACAACATTCAATGTAAAACAATTAAATGAAAATTTCACAAAATTGGCGCCAACCACAAATCGATAGTATGTTTCTTTTTCTTAATGCATAAACGGAGAAAAGGCTCTGGCGGGCATTCAGCCTCTACGAATTGATTATTTGTTAAATCGAGATAATTTTATTTTTATAATTAAAATATTACTGGCTGATAATATTTTTGATACAATTTGTTGAAATATAAAAATATGAAATACTTTTCTCTTTGTATGAATCGATTTAAATATTTTTGATTGTCAAAATTATCTTGGCTGAATAATAATTATGAAGACCGTAGGAATAAAAAAAAAATTGTAATAAAATCGCACTAGTGCGGTAAAATGCATTTACCGCACGGTTTACTGCCTTCGTAAGTTCAATTTTCGAGCAAGGTGTATTGAAAAATGATTTTATACTAAATAGATGTAGGTTATAGGATAGGTTTAGGATACTAGCGGTCCGCCCGCGGCTACGCTGTCGTGTAAAATTTTCGCGTGAGAACGAGAACTTTTTCCCGTAAAAACTATCCTATGTGCTAATCCAGGGTATAAACTATCTCTATTCGAAATTTCATCTCAATCTCAGTTTTTGCGTGAAAGAGTAACAAACATCCATCCATACATCCATACTTACAAATTTTCGCGTTTATAATATATTATAGGTATATAATTATTGAAGGATTGTAGGTGGTAAATAATCTCATAAGCTTGTAAGTTTAAATGGTTGCTTAATATCCTGCTGCATGTGCAAGTGTCAAAACAAAGCTGCAAGTGTAAAATATCAAATGTTGCAGCAAATAGGTATATAAAAATGGTTCAGTTTGTTCTTGTGTTGTTCCATTGAATTTCTGTTCAGATGAAACAGTATGTTAAAATAAAATGTAAAGTTACAATTTTACAAAACAAATCATAACAAATCCTGTATCTGCTAAACTGCAAAGTTGCTGTAAAGTCCGCAATGCTTAGCACAGAAAACTACTTATGGAACAAATGCGAGCAAAACACAAACAACTCGTATTAAAAATAAAATATGAAGGCAATTGAGGCGTAATAAGGACGTGGAGATGCGAGGAGCGGCGAGTGTGCATAGAATGCATTCCATGGCGATAGCATTGAAGGAATCCAGCAGTATATGTAGGATATATCTTTACTTACTAAATAATAGACGCGAAAATAAAGGTATAATAAACAAAGTCAATGTCAAAAATTATTTATTTCTATAAGATGTTATTACATCACATCGATCCGTCATTACATTTTTTTGGGTGAGTTCACTAACACAATGGCGCAATCTGTGGAGAAGAGCTCACCGAAGAAACTCCACAGTCATCGTATCTTTTGCGTTTCCTTTTTTAAATAAAATAATATCAGTGACAAAATTAATGCTAATTATATATTAAAAAAGCCTGCTACTCAAACAATCTATTCCCATGGACATCTGCCCTCTAAGTAATCAGCTTTTTTAACTCCGAGCGTATATTATATTTTTGTTTAGCTCCAAGTCTACAGATTAACTTTTCTACAGATGACTAATTTCTTCAGTTTTCATATAGGTACTACAGATTCCCATTTCTACAGATTCTCATATCTACAGATTCCCACGTCTACAGAATTTAAATGTCTACTGATTTCTGTGTACATTTTGAATGTTTTGTACTTTGTTCTAATTTTGTGCAGTGTAGGTGCCTTATGGATAAGTGTAACCATGCGTCGACGTCATGCTGCTGCACAGCTTATAATCAAATCTTGAAGAACGGGCCTTTGCCCAGCAGTGGAATAGTTTAGGCTGCTATTAGTTCATATGCATCCCAATCTATAGATTCAAATCAAAGGACGAGGCCTAAGTCAGACCGATGCAAATTGGTCGACTAACACACACATTCATTTTTAAATTTCTTTGCATGGACTTGCGGGTTTTCTTGCGAGCGAACAATTTTATAAATGTCAAAGAAAAAAATGATTTCAGAAAAGTGATTGTTATCTCATTTTTAAAATACATTGGCTGAACCAATCTTAATTATACTGAACTACACTGCAAGAAAACCTTTTACAGCCAGAGAAGTGCGAGATAAATGAAAGAAAAAAAAAAACAGAATGCTTTCTTTAAATGTAAGTTTTCTATCTCATGTACGGAAATAGAAGGCGATGCAGGCAAGACAAAGACGTTGGAATGAAAGGCTCGACGAGTGTGCATAAAATGCATTCCAGCGGATACGAAGGCAGTCTATAATCAAAGGATAAAAGGCTCTTGGCACATGTTAGTGGTAACTTCGTAGCTATTCAGTGTAGTTACGAAAACGAGTCAGCACAGATTGCTTTATTACAACTGTACATGGAATATACATGTTTTATACATACCTACGTGTATATAATACATGAAGTCATGCTTATTTAACTGAGGGGCAGGGTGAAACCACATCCTTGCACTTGCTAAGATACAGACGTACTTTTTGGCTTCATCCACAATCATCAATCTCTTCATGTATGCTCGTTGGTTTAGGATACTCCTCACCTGGCTTTTTCTTTCAGAACATCCCCGATTTGATAATGAAACGGTCGCCTTGGTCATCCTCTTACAAAAACGGAGTACCTCTGTATGAACATCATCAGTATTTGTTTTTTTACATACGAATATGCCTGTTCTAGTTAATCAAAAGTATTACGTAGGTATATAACAATGACATCGATGTAAATTATTTCAGTACAAAATATGCCAACTCGCGTTGGTTCGCTACGCAGTAGGGCCCTCGCTCTTTTGTTTCATAAGCTAAAATTCAGCCAGGGAAGTTAAAAAAGAAGAATCATTTTCGTTAGAATCAACAACTTAATAAGTAATTCAACAAACATTTAAGTGGAACTATATTAATCATAACGATACAGACAGATTTGATTAACGGTCTTGGTTTAGTCTCATTTGATGTATGAGACACAAGACACATCCTGTCTTGTCATGACCAAGGATTTACAACACTCATTCTGCCATCAATAACCTTTGCTTGCACTGTCTATACCAGAACCTCAAGTACGTAGTACTGTGGCCCACCAGCCGCCACGGAGCCGCTGAGCACCACACGAAGAATGTTGTAGAGAATATTAATATAAGGTGTGGCAAAGAAACCAGGGTTCAATCCGAAGAAAAGGAATTTATGTATTTATATATTACCTATGTAAATTCTCACTAGTCTAACAGTTTAAGAAAAATAGAAACATGGAGTGCTTAGGGATATTACTGTTTGAGATCTGGACATGAAGTGAAGAATTTGGCAGAAAAAAGACAAAATCGAAACGTAAAACAAAAATGAATTTAAAATGAAAGATAAAACTGCCAGTAAGAAAAGTTGCCAGTCATAAAACAGGAAAGAGGACGAATACCTCGTTACAGTACTATTATATATTCTGTGCCTAAAGATAAATCTATTATAGTATACTTTCGGTTTCTAGCAATAGCATTTTTTTTTCTTAAAACACCAACTCTGATAAATATTTAAATAATCTTACCTCCATGCAACAACTTCGCTTCTATTATAATATTTTTAAGTATTTATCTTCTCTCTCTCTCTCAATTTTTTTTTTAACATTCTTTACCTTTCCATTTAACTGGTGCATGGCATATCAAGTCTAAGGTCAAGCTCACAGCCATTAAATATAAAAAAAACTTGTTTCACACAAATTTAAACGTCTAGATGAGAAGCAGTATTCTCCCATCTATCTCCAGTGACGTATGAACGACAGACTGCATCCGATTCGCGGCACGTCTCCGGGTTTACTGCTCCATCCGTCGATAACGGCGCAGTAATAGGAAAACGAGAGAGTAATGACCGGTTTGATAAGTCACTTCCATCGGTTAATCAAGCGATTCGAAGGTAAGTTTCTAGGTTAAAAAAGTATCCTATACCAAGCAAAACGTATGCTGAAAAAAAAGAAACTCTTAAATCGGCTTCAAGATTTTTAAAGTAAAGCCAAAATAAACTACTTATGATGACTAAATTAATTGTAATTTTAAAACAAGAAACACTCACGGAAAAACTTCATAAAGACTATAAATTACTTCTAAGATTTTATTAGATAGAGCAGCTTTTTCCTATTTAACCCCTTAGCTTTACATTTCTTTTGAAAAAACAATAAAACCACATTCTTTGTAAAGAGGCGATGTAACAAAACAGCCCTCACTATCAAAAGCAGGACAATGGTGTTAAACGGTCGCTAAGTGTTGCATTGCAAGTCGCAGACGTCACGAACAAAAGACATAACTCCAAGTCTTTAGCACACGTACGCTCGCTCTGAGCTGGTACTGTTTCCGTAGACAGACGAGATGATGTTGTTTGGGTGAATTTATTTTATTTTTGTATACTACTTTGTGATGAAAAGCAGACCTTGTAGAATCTGTGAATAAATTAATTAACCTACGATTACTCGTCATCATCATCATCATCATGCCACCCCGAAGACATCCACTGCTGAACATAAGCCGTGAACGGTGCTGCGTTACTTGCATCCACCGGCGGCGCCCAGCAACCGTCACCAAGTCCACTTTGTGGGAGGCCCTCCAAGACTCAGGCCTTCCGGTCCGTGGTCGCTATTCGAGAATCTTTTTTTTTTCTTGTGTTGAATCTTTTTTCAGGTTATCAATTTGTCTAGCTATATGGCCTTCCATTGCATTGCACTTAAACTTGCTTATTCTGAGAGCTATGTCGATGAAATTGGTCCTTTCTACGTATACCTTTACCTTTTTGCAAAACTGATTTTTTGACAAATCGCACATAGACAAAGTCATACAAAAAGGTACAAAATTTCTGATTATTCAAAAAACTAACAATCTAAAGGATAAAATTACAAATGTCTTAATAGTTTCAGAAAATCTTAAATCATAAATTCCCGAACACGACAGATTTTTTAATATTTCTCTTGTCAAAACAAAACCTGTAATATTCGTTCGTCTACATACAAAGAAAAGCTACACAGTTGATGGAACTATACATGCGTGAAACCCCACACGGTCTCGGTACAAGAGGGGTTATCCGGTGTAGTGTGTAGTGTTATAATATCAAATTATGCCTCTGTGGATAAAAGCAAAGGGATACTGTGTTTTGTAAAGTTTCCTACTTATTTCTTTAAAGATTGCAGAGCATTAAATTTTCTTATCTTTGTTTAAACTGAATGCAGCTGAAATATTGGTCTTTACGTTTAAAAACCTAAGTCGTAGGAGTAGTAAGACATTGTTATTAAAAAACGTAACTGGGCACAAATTATAGACGTTGGCTGTGAAGGGTACGGTTAGAAGACATATAAAATATGCCTAAAGCAAAATGAGTTCTTCGGTAAGGTATTAATTTGAAACAATTGCTTCCGAAAGAGCCGCATAATTTTTACCTATAAAAATTAAATGACGGCAATGCAATGTTATTTAAGCAACTTATCATTTTCAACAAAATCTTAATATTAATAGAGTTCAATTGTTATGGTATGCATTATAATTTTGTAATTACATGATCTTTCGATGTAGATTTATTCATCGATTTGTGTCAAGAGAATTGAAGTATTTTCAATGGAGAATATTGATCGTATTATTAATTAGTGTAGGTATCATTAAGATATAGTGGCTAGGCCCTACTAACCTTTTTGCTAGAATTTCAAGCCGCTGAAAACAATCAATTCATCTTAACGCTTAACGAATAGCTTAACGTACCTTTGGTAGCAAAAAATATGCTTTAAAATAACACATACATACACCATTTATGGCCTGAAGCCATAGTTGACGCTACCAGAACCGAACTCGACGTTACCGGAACTAGAAGTAAACACGAGACGCTGCTAATAAAGCTGGAACATTATGGAGTTAGAGACGGAGCCCTAAATTTGATCAGTTCCTATCTAGAAAATAGAATTCAAAGAGTTCAAATAAACAGCACGAAGTCACTGGGATCTAAAGTCAAAATCGGCGTGCCACAGGGCTCAATTCTTGGACCGTTCCTATTCTTAGTATATATAAATGACCTGCCTTTTATGGTACAAAACCGATCTAGGATAGTGTTATTTGCTGATGATACTTCTCTAATTTTCAAAGCTAGCAGACATAATCAAGATATTGACGAAGTAAATGACGCTCTTTCCCAGATCCATGATTGGTTTACGACAAATAATTTAATGTTGAATCCCAAGAAAACAAAATGTATAAAATTTTCATTGCCTAATGTAAGGAACAACAACTTAGCTATTGTCTTGAATAACGAAAATTTGCAATATGTAAATGAAACAGTTTTCTTGGGGATCACTATCGACGCAAGGTTACAATGGGACCCTCATTTAAATGCGTTGTCCGCAAGGCTCAGCTCGGCGGCATACGCAGTCAGAAAGATTCGTCAACTGACTGACGTTGCTACTGCCAGACTTGTATATTTCAGCTATTTTCACAGCATTATGTCCTACGGAATTTTATTGTGGGGTCAAGCTGCTAACATAAATAATATCTTTGTGTTACAGAAGAGGGCGATACGTTCCATATATGAATTGCGTGGTCGTGATTCCCTAAGGGAATTGTTTAAAGAAATTGATATCCTCACAGTATCCTCACAGTACATATTTGAAAACATCTTGTATGTCCGGAAGAACACAATGCTATTTCCTAAGAATTCTGATATACATAATATAAATACTAGAAATAAAAATAAAATAGCGCACCCAAAGTTTAGACTGTGCACAGTTAATAATTCATTCATGGGGAACTGTATTCGCTTCTATAATAAAATACCAGATGATATTGTAAATCTGTCCGATAGCCAATTTAAAGCTAAAATTAAAACTATTTTATGTTCTAAGGCCTATTATACGATAAATGATTACTTAGATGATAAAAACGTCTGGTCAACTGTTGTTCCAAATCAACGGAGTAGATTGTAATTATGACTCATGTATGATTCTTTATATATTTAAAAGAAAAGTACAAAAGATACAATTCCTGTGGAGTTTCTTCTGGCCGTTCTTCTCCACAGAGGGCGTACACTGGTAGTGAACGTGCCATCCATGATAGCTTTGACGTCGAAAAATGATTTGTAAAAATCTTAATTCGAATAAAAAATTTTGACTTTGACTTTTGACTTTGACTTTGAACAGAATAATTACTTAAAATAAACCGCTTGCATGCCATTCATATTTTGAAATTGAACGGTACATGAACGATATTACAAAATACCGTAGAGTTCCCCAAAATGGGGAAGTTACCCTGAACAGGATAGTTTCATCAACAATGCCTTGAAACTATCAAGATCACGAGCGCAGAGCTAAAATTTTAGCAATTCCTGGTACTGTTAGTAGACGTTGCATGCACTATTTTGTGAGTATAGAAAAAGTGGTGTATTAAAGAAAAGTGCAATAGACATAAGCAATTAGTGTTAGCTGGAAAAATAAAACGATCGACTCGAATCGATCGAATGACTTTCCTATTTTCCCAAATTTTTCCTATAATCCCTAACACTTTGACGTTTGTATTTTTGGCGGGTAACGCATGTTGTAATTTTTGTAACTTTGTAATTTTGTAACATTTTTATTTTTATTTGATCTCTGTGTGTTTTGTTTTGTGTACTGTGAATAAATATCTTATTATAGGGAAACTTCTTCAGTTCACCTTTATTATTATTATTATTATAATTTGTAGGCATTATGTGTTATTTGTTATTAATAGTTAGATAGACAGGTAGATAGATATGCAAACTCGACCTCACTAATTCGTTCAAACTTACAAAGACATTTACGGCAAAATTTAGTACCATTAAATTTAAATACACATAATACACCATTGTAAATGTTCATAATAATACCTTATGATGTCTTGACCCGACATTTGGCTTGATCTAAGATGCTTTGGCAGATATAAAGCGGTATTACCGTATATTGAATTGCATCTGTGCCAAATGGTGACTTTGATGGCTTTGCGATTGATTTTAATAGGTCAATAACGTGATAAATGGTATTTTGTCAGCATCTGGCAATGGCAATATTTTTTATTGTTTTAGTTTATTGAAGTGTTTAGTGTATAATTTTAATAGTGTATTAGCTAGTAAATGTTTCAGGGCCTATAAACATTAATAGGACAATTGGAACGCTTTAAATTTTACTGACATTTTTAGATGATGTCTGTTTAGATGATGATGAATTTGTTTTGAATATCGAATGTAGGTAGATTTATTTGATTGTTTTACGGTGCAGGAAAATATCAAAAGGAAACCTACACACACCTGCAAAAAAATCATAGTTTGTGGGCAAAGGCGACCAATACGCCATTCATGGCGTGGTCCACTAAAGCCAAAGCTAATTGAAAGCAGCACAGTAACAGCATTTTTAATACAGAGAAATGGTATTTAAAAGTGTTGCAGTTCAATCTATTTTATCTTACGTGGGCAAGTGGGAAAGCGAAGTGCTCAAACCTCTTGAAAGACGAAGAGCCACAATTAAGAGAAAATATAGGTAGAGATAATAAATCTGATCAAATTTGTCGTTTTCCACTCCTGATCTATGAATCTTCTCTCGAAGAATGAGAAACTACTTTTTTTATAAGATTTATTGAAGCTTGTTTCTCTAATCTTCACGATGTTTTAATTAAGTACTGGTTCGTGTTTATTGAAAAAGTAGTTCGAGAATTTAGAATGAGACAGTCCTCACCTTTTTTACTAAACTTGAATGTTAGAAGAGTAAAGACTCTTCTAACATTCATCATAAAGAACGCAAAGCACCGAGCGAACTTGCATTATTACAGGAAAGTATTTAAGCTAAGAACAATAAAGAAAGAAAGAAAGAAACATAATTTATTGACCACAGAGTAGTAATCTGATTAAAATTATAAACAGCATAACAGCATTGTTGTTGAATCTGACCCCATCATTACTTTAAATCATGCTTAATAAACTATAATCTTCAACACAACGAATTATCTAAGTAACGTTTTTGAAGTTTACGATATTTGCCGTGACCTGTCTCACTTCCATTCATTATTGCAATTAAGCTCTTGGAGGCATAAACATCGGACAGCCTACGCGGTGACTAATCTATGAGAACGTCCATTCGCTGCACTTGGAATCTCTGGTGTTGGTACAATGGGCAAAAGATATACCTTCGCAATATTTACTTAACACGCAGATGGTTTAAAGATAAAATTCACACACATTCACAACACATTATTTTTTTCTTCTTCATCGACATCATGCGGGTTGATCGACATTCGGCCTCACAAACTCTGGTGTCAGTGTTATAAAACGCCAGAGACCACTTATCTGAACTAGACGATGACGACGCAAGCAAGAAATTCCAAAGTTTACCTGATGCGAATTGACACCAGATATCTTATAAGCCGTGTGGTGACGGCAGAGTAGAATACATTTGTCACCAATCCCTACTCTTCCCGTGGGTGTCATAAGAGGCGACTTAGGGACTACACATTGAACAGGGAACGGGCAGCAGCGCTCTCTGATCTGCGATCTCCAACCCGCCTGCCAAGCGTGGAGATTATTCCAAACCCTCCACTTGGTCCGGTGTTGGAGAGGCTGGCAATCTGTCATACAGGATATCCTAGTACAGATGCCAGTCTCTCACATAGATCATATTTAACTGTACGTCTTAGATTAATATTCATTTAATGTTTTTTATCTATGTGAGAGAAGAATAATAAAAATATTTCTATTTCTAAGTGGAGGAGGCTCATAGTCCAGCAGTGGACTGTAACGGGCCGTTGATGTTGATGATCCTGTAAAAATTAAAAACTTGGCTTTGTTTTGTATTATAACAGCCATTAAAGTCCAGTAACTGCTTTCTTCGTCTTTCATATTATTAGCTATTTTTTTTGTTCCAGCCCTGAAGATAATGATTCTCGTAGGTTTTTAATTTCAAGCATCTAAAACTCTATTTATAATGACAAACCTGTAGCTAACTCAATGCTAATATTTTCAACAGTACATCGGTACAAGAGTCCACATTAGACCGGGACAAGTATGGCAAGTTTTCGTAGGAAGTCAAGACACACGGTAGGTCACAGAGCCAGAGGAGTAAGTAATAAGTAAAGTAAGTAAATTGCATCGGTAAGTTATCTGTTACACCGACTGTACGTGTGGGTCAGCCTGGCCTATTGTCCTTAACCCAGCGTGACGCGTCGACCTTCAATCGAAGCTTCTGATATAACTTGCATTGTCCACTCAGGGCTGCCATTCATTTGATTTTTACAATGGTTTTTCATTTTACAGCTACTATCCGCCGAGAAGAAGACTATGTATGTTCTAAGTTGTTATGCTAATATTGTGAACGTTTGTAACTTTAAGAAATGGACTATAATTCATACATTTTTGTTCTCTTATAGGGCTTTGTGTGGTTTTTGTATTTTGATAAAGAAAAAATCTCATAGAGCCGTAAAGACAGCTAGCAGTATTTGTTTATTCATTTATTTGCATCCATGTAAAAGTATGTATGGATGTTTATTACTCTTTTACGCAAAAAGTACTCAACGGATAGGATGAAATTTGGAATAGAGATAGTTTGTACCCTGGTTTAAGACATAGGATACTTTTTACGGGAAAAAGTCTTATTCTGAAAATGTAACACAACACGAGCGTAGCCGCGGGCGGACCGCTAGTATTTAATAAATCTAGGCACACGTAGTTTTCTTCAGTGCTTTGATTAACTGTGTGACCCATGACTTTGCTAACCCTAGATCTGGGTGCGTCCAGCAATGCAGTGATTGTCCCCTCATATTCAGGGTCGAACTCTGCTGTCTGATCTTAGCATGTTTACAATCGGTGCAATTTATAACGCATCTATATAAATAGCGCCCTATTTACTCAAACCTGTGCACTTGTTGAACTAATGCTAGCGACTGTTTCATTTGACCTATGCAAATGGTGCTATTTTATATCGTTTCGACTAATGTCTTATGAAAGACTTATTCATAAATGGACAAATATATCTGTGTGCTGTATATTTTAAAATTCCTAGAATCTGATGTTTCAGTTACTATTAAATAAAATTGCTTGATTTCATAGTACCTCATTTCTTCAGGGTACCTGTACTCATAAATAAATAAAGTTACTAATTTAATAAAACTGTTCGGTGTCATATTTTATTTCTTCGTCATGTTGCAAATATTATACCGCCAACTTGATTATGACTTTGATAAAAATTCGAGGAAAAACAATGCATTTGTCATATTTATTTTAATCTTAGGTATGGAGTCAAACGGATTTTGAAAATGTAGCATACAAAACCTGAAAAACGGACAATTTAAAAAAAAAACACGCAATCGCCATTATTGACAATTCGATTCCAAATAAACGTTTGGAAAGCTAACTATGTGACGCGAATCAGAAGACGACCGTTTCACATTAGGGGTCCTTGTAATAGAGGGACCAAGGAACGTACGTGACGGACTTCCCGGTCTTTGCCTCCGTGACGATACATTATAGTAATACCCTCAAATTTGTCCCAACATTCACGACTACACAACGGCCTGGTGTATGATGGTGTAACTCAAAATGATGCGTTAATTTTAGATGTAGATTTTGCGCCTGAGGAGATTGAAATTGAAGTCTAAACGAAGGGAATGATAAACAAGGAAGCCATTAACAATTTAATTCATTTTATGAAAACACTGTATTTAAATAGACGACACCACGATGATAAGGTAAATGTGAAACAAGTAAAAACCTCAGAGAAACAAAAGACGATCGCTTCGCAGACGACGCGCGTCAGAATTTTTTTTTTGTTTTTGTTCGTGCCAGTGTCGAGTTTAAAAGGTAGGGAAACTAAAAACATTTAATAACAAAAGAAAAACGAAATAATTTTGAATGATAGGTAGGTAGGTAAATAATTAATACATGCATAAATAGGACATATGCAAGTATTTATAAGAAGTGAATTAAAATTTAATATTATTACTTACAATAAATGAGAAATCTTTGGTAAACACAGTCAAGAATGTCTAGAAGTAGGCAAACTGAGAATGCTGTCAAAGTACACTTAACTCAGATGGGCAAGCAAGATTACTTTTAGCATAATTTAGACAACCAACGCTTGAGATGCAACAATAGCATACGATCATTTGAGTAGATGATCATTTAATTTAAACACACGATTGAAATTAAAATAAAATGTGAGTAACGTTTTTACAATAATCTACATAAGCACTTCATTTCTATACATTTTAAATACGAGTCTACAATGCTTGCGAATATCATCATCATTAACAACAGCCCCCATCCCCACGAGCCCCAAGCGCCCCATCGAGGGGCACAAGCCTTCACTAAATTAAGGTAAGTATTATACCTGAGAAGTAAAAAAAAATATGGGTAAGATTCTTTTATGCTGTAGTTTTCAAACAACTGCCCTTTTCCCTAACCTGAAATATTCAGTGATAATATAACGTAAAAAACGGTAGCGGTATGTTTTCTCGAAAAGTCAGGTTATTCGATATTTCATAGCGACACTACAAGCGCCCTCATGTCGCAGCAAATGTGCGAAAGTGATAAATTTGTCAGGTAACAGTGCGTGTTCCGAATATTGCACGGTGAAAATCACCCGAAATATTGTATGAGATTGAATTGTGCTATTCTAGCACCACGGGAAATTACGTCCTCGTGACCCTTTCGTAAGACGGCGACAATGGTTGGCCATTCTGATATACATTGCTTAGTGCATTAAAGATTTCAACCGTAGTGAAAAGCTCAGTACGCTTCTTGTTTGTGTACTTACACCTCGTGTCATAGATCTCTACGCATTGCTATACGCTTGCTACGCCGCGCCGCCACCACCGTAGCGTACTAATAAATAAATTAGTAAATTGAATGATCAAAAATAAAACATATTATTAGAAATTTATCGTCATCATCAAAATCACTTTAAAAAAACGACCCATAGCATACAAAGGCCAAAGATCTCTACGAGTCTGGTCCTACTTGTTCTATAGCCAGCGGTTTTTCTGCGACATTCACTAGACATCCAGTATGAGAACCTCAATCACGACTTTCATTTGCGCTCTCCATATTGGATTCCTAAAACAGCAATGGAACAATAACTAAATTAACGCTGTGCGTGTCTGTCGTACTATGCGAAAAGTCAGTTGTTGTTAGGGAGCCTGAGCCCTTATCAGATGCTTATGAATAATACCCTATTTTCCACGCGCCCTATCTGAGAATCTATTAGGAGTCAGAGCTTGGAAAGTAAGCATAATAATACCTACTTGCCGGTTGAAACGTTTAATTTCTCGTACAAATCATGAATTCAGTAAAAAAGGGGTTTAATACTTTGTGAAAAAATAAATAAACGTATTCGCTTGTTTCTTATTAAGTATTTGGTTTTATTATGCTTACGAGAAAATTGAACTGAATTGCTTTAAAAATTGATGTAAAGGTTTTGCTTTTCATAGAAATCGAATTTTAGAAGACTCAGAATTATGAATGCCCATCATCGTAAAATATCATTTGAGTTACGAGAGGTCAATCCGTGTTTTTGATAGAACAAATTACGACGCCATTCACTAAGCTACAGCTTCGAGTACAGATAAAGGATATAGTCAGGCCAGGCTGCTTGACACGGATTAAGTTTTCTCCGGTAATTATTTATGATTTGTCATGAAATTTCGCATAATTGTGCAGTTCGGTAAAATCAAAATAAAACATTATTTATTTCCGTAGGATTTTATTAAATCACTTAGATCCGTCATTGACTAAACTATACATGTAAACAAAATTTCATAGAAAAATATAATCTCTTGAGAACATTCAAACCGCTTCAAGCGGCCTGGCCTGACTATATCCTTTGTCCTCTGTGCGTGCGTTTCGATTGAGTTATGTGGTTATTCTAATTAATCCAGGTCTATTATCTAATTTGGCTGTCGTACCTCGGAAACTGCATTGCCCACATAAATACTGCCAACGGGTGCGGTGCATATTCCACTAATTTACGTATGTTTGTGGAAAGTCACCTACACTCTATGTGGGTGAATTTCAACAAGCGATATTTTTTTATCATTTCGGTGAGATTTTTTATTTTAATGTTTTTCTATGCAGTTTCGATGACAAATAAAACTTTATTCTATTTTATTTCGTGTGTGTGAATGGGCATCGAATATTATAAAAACTTACTGAGATATTTAAGGTTGATTTTTTTTTAGGCTACTGAAATGAAAAGTGTCAACCGAAATGATAAAAGTGTGCACCGTTGTGATAATTAGTCCACCGAGATGATATAACTGTACACCGTAATTAATTTAGCCCACTTAAATGATACGGCCAAGGAAAGTTGTATAGCGTAATCAGGGTTCAGTCTGTGTTAGGACTGTCTTTTTATCCATATCAAACGTCTTTCTTTCTTAAATATATAACGTTTGCTTATTCAGTAGTTGACTAAAGCGGAATAAAATAAAAATAAAAACTTAAATAAGTTATGAAATAAATTTTGATTGTATAAAATTCTAAAATAATTTCTAAGATGCCATCTAATAAGTAGGATAAAGATTCTTTCCACATTCTTAATTATTTGGTCATTAGCCGTAACATAAATAGAAACATACTACACCCTTTGACTCAATATTTTACACAAGGAACTCTGAGACTTATGGTTGTTTTCATTTCGGTGACATATTTAATTTCCATGGACTGTTACCGGTATTTAAGTCCACCGAATCCTCTGAAATGATAACACTGAGATGATAAAATTTTAAGTTAATTGCATATAAACTCCGAAATAAAATCTGTATTTTATATAATACTGGTTAAATAAAAGAATACTTAAAGAGAAAGCAACATACGAATTAAGGAAGAAATCGAATGAATATAACACGAGTTATAACGGCTACCGAAATTAAAATATTTTTGTCTCCTATACCACTGAAATGATGAACTTACCTTTTTGGCGGGAAACCACGACACGTTGTGACCGGTGTGTTCACGCCGAGCTCTCGAGCGGGACTGGTCGAAGGTGGCGCAGGGTAAGGGGGGCACACAGATTCAATGCTAATGGAGGTATCTTACCAAATATAACTCCCCACTGGAATGAATACTTTTCGCCGGACAAAAGTTGATTGCCTGTCAAATTTATTCTTACGTAATTAAACAATTAGAAATGATTTCCATTGATGGCTTAGTTATCTATTAATATATTTTAAGTACATCTGAATTGATTTAATAAGTAACATTTCCGATACAAGGCATTATATGAGCAGAGATAGGTCCAGGACAAGTCACCGACATGATAAAATGGCACTTCAATATTTTTTTTATATATGTAAGGTACGTACCCTAACGTACCTTAATAAAATTTATTGCACAAGTAGAGGGCTATGTATTCTGCCCAGAAAAAATATAATCAACCATATAGAAAGACATTGCACTACCGTTCTCAGCTCCGCCGTGGTTTTTTAAAGCTTGGGCAATTCACCCATGTATCAATTCAGTTAACATTAGACAAAATCTTTCACAGCATTCACATAAAAGAAACATTAAATATTATATTTCTAAAAACTTTGTTAAGAAATCTTAATAAATAGAATTTACTTGCACACACGGATAAATAAGTGCCTATACAAAACATCGTTATCTACTTCAAATGGTGTTTTATACAAAAGGCTTCCTTTTTGCCTTAGTTTTTTGTTATTTTAGTCTATTAGATAGACATAATATTAAAAAAAACTACGACGAAAACGAACAAAGAACGAAAAACAAAACACAAATATTACCATTAAAAAAAACAAAGAAAACAAAACGAATACGAATATTTAACGATCTTGACCAGTTTTTGAACCTGCGTCTCTCTTCGGCACAAACACCTTTGTAGAATTGCTGGAATATGTCTCATGTTCGCAACTGCCCGTCCTGATACAATTACTGGCTACGTATGGGTTGGAGAAAATAACTCGATTAAAATTTTACCTGGAAATTTCATTGTGTATGCTTTCATAGAGAAAATGGAAAAGCGAGTTAAGCGCAGAGAGCCGATGAATACGGTTATGATTGAAGCTTCAGCAAAATTATTGAAAGGAAATTTAATTTAAAACACTGCGGAACATAAATTAAATAAAACAAGGTTTAAATTTTTAAACAAGAAAGTGACATCAGATTATTGCTCGCATCAAATCTTTCAGTGCGGGATCACGCACTAGGCTAGACTGAAGAAGCTACATTTAAAGTAGCACAAAATAGGGGATCGGACTGTTCCTAAATTTACCACATTTTATGAATTATTCTTAAAATATAGATTAGTAGCAGACGATTTGCGAAGAAAAAAACAGAATCGGTTGAAAAACGAGTTTACAGACATTTTTTAAAGTTTCAATATGTCTGTTTCTTTAAAAAACTATTTTTTGTGTGGAGATTATATGGCGTTACTAACAAATGACGTCACAAGTGGGTATGTGCCTCTCTGTCTAATCTTGAATTTCAAACCTTTATAACTCGGTAATTTTTTTTAATGGCATGGTGCGGTTTAAAGATAGGGCAAAAAGTCTTTTAGACACTAAGAAGTTTGGATTTATAAAAATAAAAAAAAATGAGGTCCGATCCTCTATTGTACTAGATAGAGACAATCTTCTTTATCATACTGAAAACTGTTGAATGGAAATTTAATTTCAAACAATGTGGAACATAAATTAAATAATACAAGTTATACAAGGTGCAAACCAGTCTAAAAAAGTGATTCATAACTGTTATGCTTTTATTATTATCATTCTTGGTGCTAAATAATGCACATCAGGCTTTAGAAAGAGATCAATCTGCTGGTGATACGTGGGAAAGAGACTATGCTCTTCAAAGCCGAATATATTATTTTGGCTGGGAACTGTAACTAAAATATTATAATAATAGTTGTTTTCTGAAAGTTTGTCCGAGATGTTCTTGGCACGCGCTGACCGCACGGAATGCATAACCAACTCGGTGCATCCAAGTCTGCATTGGACAAATTCACTTGCACAGAATATTTATTCGCCACTGATACTTCCAAATGCAACTGAGAGAACCCAATTTCGCTTACTTTTACAGAATTTTCAGTGTTTGTTGTGATAAAAATATTGTTTTTTTTTTAGTAAGTACATGGTTTTCCATTTGACTCTTCATTTGACTGATCAGTGGGCATACCTAAATTGGATTAAGAAACTAATAATCTTCAAACTTATTTGCCGAAAAAAAAACCTACTTGCACAAAGATAATAAAAAAAACAAAAGAGGCATGGCCAGCCTTTACAGGTTTGTCCAGTAAAATGGATGGCTTACGTTTACCTATATAATAATAAACACGATCGGTGGTCTAGTGGCTAGGGCCGCTGCCTTCCGTCCGGGAGACGCGGGTTCGATCCCCACCACGTACCAATGTGTTTTCGAATTTCGAATTCATATGTACGTTTATTCGACGCTCTTACGGTGAAGGAAAACATCGTGACGAAATCTGCACACTCCTGCGAAGAAATTCAAAGGTGAAGTCGACTAACCCGCACTGGACCAGCGTAGCCCTAATTCAGGGCAGGCTCGAGCCCCTCGATGGGGACGTATGAGCTGTTGATGTACAATAATAAACATTGTGTTAGCTAAAATTATATTCTTGTTCATGAGTGTATTGATAGGTAAAAAAATAGTTTTAATACTATTGATTATTATCTTTGGCTATTATTACTATTACAGTTCCTAAGGTTCGACGCCCACCACGGCCGCCGTCGTCGTCGGCCACTTGCGGAGCCTGTTGTTTTGCTATGTTTTAATCTGGGAACGCATTAGTGAATTGAACGAACTTTTTTACAGAGCATACATTTTGCTCTCACTACGAGACATTTTGTCAAAAAAAAGCAGTACTAATACCCATAAGCAACTCTTATTAAACTATTTTCCCGGAAAAAAGTAGGCGCAATTTTCTTTTCATTCATCAATGTCATACCAGTGTTAAAAATTGTCTATGAATGTCACTCAGTCATCGAAGTCATCGAGTTAAAATGGACCACCTAAAAATATGATAAATTAATAGTATTTCCAAGAGTTCTTCCACTCATTCATTCATTTTTAATAGTGGTTATTGTATAAAATGAGAAGACCTCAATATGTTGATAAAAAAAGAAGTCGATGAGACAGACCCCTCCAAGTTGTTTTTCTTTCTAACAGTTACGATAAGCATGTTTTACCTGATGAAATACGTGAAGAAATTGTCTAAACGGAACAACCCTTTGTCTGGAATCTTGTCATCAATGACTGACGAGCCTCATGATGCTCAGAAAGACAAAACAGAAGTGAGAACTACAGAGAAGTGCTTGTACAGAGATGACAGAAGAAGGGGGCAGAGAAGGCGTCCCTACCACCACCACCGACTTCAGGATGAAGGATGGACTCCAACCGGAGTGCTGCTCCTCGACGATTCAGATGACGATATGACCGAAACATAGAATCCTATTTGTCTAATGTTTGAGTAAAATTAAATACATTTATCTTATTGCTTGTGTAGGTATTTTATGTTTTGTGAATGGCTAGCAATTATTTTTTACGAGTAATCAAAAATTTTTAGTATTTTATAATCCTGTGATTTATTTAATACAATACTTTGAAATAACGTACAATTCGTTCCGTTCGTAAAGATTTTATAACATTTACGTATACTTATCTACTTTAATCATGATTTTCATAAAATTTTCCTATCACCAAGATTTTGTTTTCTTGTACTTACATTATACAATTGGTAAGACGCAAATAGCAGGAATAGATCTTATATGAAGATATAAGTTTTATACAGCAGTGGTATGCCAACTTTTAAGTATTTCCACTAGAGACTATACTATATTATAGGCTACCCTATTTGGATCTTATTATCATGTAAATTGTAAAGTCAATATCTAAAACCTAATCAAACATGAATCGCTGGACAAGTTTAAATACATTTTGAGTATGTCCTTGTGATAATAGATGCAGGAGGTGAACTTGAAGATAAATAACAGGATATTTATTTTATGTAGCCACTAGCCAGTAACTATGCTAGATAGAAGCTTAACTTTTTACAATGTTTATCGTGTACCCATCTTAATTTTATGAAACCAGAATCTAAGAAGAAACCACAGTTGAAAAAAACGCTTAAAATAGGTATATATAAATGAAAAGGTAACTAAAAATAAAGTCTTTTGAAATGCTAAAATAAATTTTTAATTGCTTAAAATGTGAGCGCTACAGTAAGCTTCTTTAGCTAATTAAAGTCTAAATAATATGGAAGCATGAATATACGCAGCAGCAACGCTTGCGTTCATGTTAGTCGCTTTTTCCACCCTGAGTTTCTGCTTTTGTACGCCTGGGCTGCTTTACAAGAAGGAATAAAGATTAAAGGGTTACGTGCGTTGGTTACGTGACGTAAAAACATAAACATAGTTTCGGAATAAAACTCCTAGATCATAATAAACGCAATGATGCTGTTGGTTGTATGAGAATAATCGTAAAAATTTGAATTGAGTGCATTCAGTCAGTTTTTTTATGTAAAAAAATCAGAAACGCAGATGGATATACAGCGAAAAATTCTTTGTGAAAAATGATTTTGTCTTACACAATATTTAGTAAAATACCTAGGTATATCTTAAATAAGAAATAGAACAAGAGATACTTGATAAAGGAACAAACATTAATATTTATTTTACAGTCAGCTGCTAACATTGGTAGAACCGTAGAACGGCTGGTAGTGCAAGGGGTGCCGTTTATAACAACAGCATTTGATTATACATACCTATTTCACTTCTGAAACTTTCAAAAGGTGTTATTAATATCAAACTATGAGTTGCGCCAATATTAATTAATTATAATTTGACGTGTGGTCCACTATACAATTTGCAGTGGACATTTCAAACGCCCTGGTCGTCTAACACAGGGGTTGTGGTCTGCGGTTCCGGCAGGCTTTGTCTCCAGATTACGTCATAGACAGTGATCCACTTGGCCTCTAATTAGGTATCTACTTATGATCTGTAGATATATGATTGAGAATAATGTCAGCTAAATTGGGGTTGAGTGAGATCCCTATTTCATTTATAGTTTTCGTTAATACTACTCTCCGTTAGTTAGAATGAACATCATCATCTCATATACATCCCCACCGAGGGGCTTGAGCCTACCCTGAATTAGGGCGATTAGGCCTTAGTCGACCACGCTGGCCCATTGCGGGTTGGTCGACTTCACACATAACCTTTGAGTTTCTTCGTAGGAGTGTGCAGGTTTCATCACGATGTTTTCCTTCATCGTAAGAACGTCGAATGAACATCAATCAACAACAGCATCAACGGCCCGTTACAGTCCACTGCTAGTGGATGAACATAATGAATTTAAAATCTAAAATTCACTTAAATTGAATAAAAACTGTAACGATTCGGTCGCTTACATTAATGACGGCCCATATTAGCTTGTGATCGAGATGCCTGGCGTGATAGAGGCGAAGCCTCTATTCAGCAGTGGGACACAAAATAGGCTTAGGTATAATAATAATAGGTATAAAAAAACTTTACACAAAATTGACTAAAAACTTTAAAATATTACAAAATTCAATGTATTATTAAATCAAATCAAATCCATTGATTTGTTTAACAGGACTAAATACTCCATCAAGATCGCACGCAAACTTGTGTGGTGTAGGCCTTCAAGTGGTGTGTGGTAGACCAGAGATTCTCAGATGTACGATAGTTGCAAAGCAAGTTAACCATATTTTCTTCAATAGAACAAAATTGTCTGACACAGTTGAATATAATAGCAAAACCATAACCTAGATAAGCTTGTGGTTAAGACAAAGGCTATCTTAACTTCTCAAGCCTAATCTGATTATTAAACCGCCTTACCGCTGTAGCTAAAGTTCTCTTTGACATAAATAGAGCCACTACCGATCCAGGCAGGAATGGCAGAAAATAATTTAATCTGTCTTGAACAAAAAATTTCGGCTTGGTCGAATCGTCTGACAATGAATCAACATGAAATCACCTTATTGATAAATTGAAAACATTATCACGCGGCATCAAAGACAATCAAACGCCACCAAAAATGGACGGAAGTTTACGATGTATTATTATAATTAAGTATGTATGGCCAAGTTAGAGATGCTTGACATGTAGTTAGGATAGTTGTAGTTAAGCCAAGTCAATGGTCAGTTAGGTGATTTGAAACTCTGACAACATGGTAAGTCACGGTGGTGGTGGCTAGTAAGCCACTCTGCAGTGGCTAAGGGTCCATACAAGCCGATTCCCATCGGCTTACCTTTCGAAAATCCGCTCCAACAGCCTCTAAAGGGCCCCGGAGACGGTCAAACAGTTTGACTCAAACCTAACGTGTTTGATCAAACCGTTTGAGGAAGGTTTGAACGGTTTCTCAAACGGCTCTGCGCAGTCTGATTCTGTACGCTGTCGTAATTACACTTCTGACGCGTCAAACACAACAAAAATATGAAATTGCATCAAACATGCTTCAAACACGTAAATGTTTGACAAACCGTTCAAACCACTTTTGTAAACGATCAAAATGATTTGAGTCAAACCAAACTTTACGTGTTTGAATATACCGTTTGACCGTCTCCGGGGTCCATAATGCTGATAGTAATTTACGTACACGCGAGAGCAAGATACATTGTTATTTTTAATACAAAAAAAGCGTGTCATTTAGTTAGGTAGGCCGCGCTCTTCCGGCTTACTGATGTCAAAATTTCACCCTTCGCCACTGCCACTCTGCCAATATCTCATCATCACCATTTCAGCCGGAAGAAGTCTACTGCTCGTCTAGGGCAACCCACATCCAGCAGCTAATGTACCTACATGATATGTTATGTTATTCAATCAATCAATCAGCCTAATTGCAGTACACTGCTGGACGTAGTGACGTAGGCCTCCCCAAGGGCACGCCAAAGCGCACGATCGAACACTTTCCTCATCCAGCCACCATCAGCGACCTTCCTCAGGTCATCAGTCCACCTAGCAGGGAGGCGTCCCACACTGTGTTATTATTGCTAAAGATTGTCACAGCTATATTTAGAATATGTTAATGCAACAAACGACACATAGGTTTATGTACGTATTAAACGGGTACATATCCCAAACTTAAGCGACAAAACCTCATGTCAAATACACTTGTGTTGACCTGTTGTTAGGTAAGTGATACACTTGAGCCCTATCTCGAACTAAAATTACCAACTGTGACACGAACCATAACTGTTGTAACTAAGATATGCAAATTTCGTACAATTGCATGTGACTGAAACACGAACCTCGAATTCTGGTGGGGCTGGACTACTCGTAGCTAACAGTTATAAATAAAAATGGGGTATATTTACTTTTTTGTCTAAAAAGGCAAAATAGGTATAATTATGCAGATAAATTGCATATGATTGATCGACGTATGATAGATAGATTTTGGGTAAATAGTACACGGTTCGAAAGATAAAAAGTTTTTTAACCCTTCTCCACAGAGAACGCACACCTGTGAACAAGCAGAAGAAATGTTCTTATAAAATCTTACTTCAAATAAAGAATAAAATATGTATTTATTAAAAATACATATTTGCCACAGGAACTGAATTGCGTTTGAAAACGTAATTTAATCAATTAACAAGAAGTGTCAAACAAAACAACTTATGAATTTTATATATATATATATTTTATTTTTTTTAACTTGTTGTCTCGCGAAGTCTATGTCCAAGCAGAGTCATCAATAAAACTCGACATTGGCGAAATCACCACGGAAACGTCATACATCTAAGAATTGAATTGATTTAAAATTCACAGGCATCGCTCTAAATATCTTAAAATTGAGCTATATTCGCAACAGTCACCCGAAAGTTCTAAATTAAATTATCTCACTTTGAAACTTCCTAATTAGTTTGTATCTCCAGGTCTTTATTAGAAATTGCTGGCATTTACAATAGCTTAATCAAGGACAGCTTGAGAGTTTGTTCTCCTTCAATAATGCGCAGGCAAATATCATACGCCCCACTTCGTGTTGGAGGTTTGACAGACCATTGTATTTTGACCTTCCTTACCTCCTTGTTTGACTTAAGTTGAGTATTAAACTAAGATTTTGTATCAAAAACGAAGGTCTGTGAAACTGGCTGGCGTCGCTACGATGTTTAGATTTCTAATGCGCACGGTAAATATGCTTCGCGATCCGCTTACGCCCTCGCAACTCCTCACTACGAATGTAATATTACTATAATAAACATTTTGTTAATTACAGTGCTTTTAATTTAAATGAATGTGTTTTAAAGAGAAATATTAAGTACTTTATTTTGATTCAAATGAGACCGGGTAATGTCTACGTTAGATTAAAGAAGAGAAAACCGCAGTTTCATGTAAAATTGTCACGCAGCTTCCTATGGGAGATAACTCCGCAGTCACAACCCTCGAAAAGAATTTCGAATGGTGTTATTTTTTTTTTCGTAACATCACGGTCAATATTATTACTTAAATACTTAACTAGCAACTAATCTAATGCTCTGTGAAATGTTCGCGTAAAGTTTTGCCGATCGCCCTTCACAAGACTATTTACGTTTACGTGGATATCATGAACCATTTCTATATAAACCTAATGACACGTTTAAAATAATATTAAAAATAAATAAACACAAGAATAAAACAGCAGGAATAATAATTTAATTCAGCAGCAAAATATTACGAGTATGACAATACTGCGAGAATGTCGCGAGACATCCGAGAACAAATTACAAACGTAAGTAACAAACGCATTAGATGGCAGACAACATTTCTAGAGAGGTACGAGCAAAATTCAGCTCTGTCCAGAATATTGCAGATATAAATCCTGGCCAGAGATACGGCGGGAGAAAATATATATAAAATGAGCTTGTTTTGACATTTTGTGAAAGTACCGTATTTCTGAGACACAGCTGTCCCGCGACATTAAAATGTATTCCTAGCCTGACTGTCTAATGACTACAAGATTTAAATTCAAAATAATACTTTTGTGACAGACTTTTTAAATACACAAATTTTGTTGTATTTGTATTCATTGAATAACCAGATACTGATGAAACCGCGGCGTAGCGTAGACTGAAATCTTTATTTTATCCTACTAATATTATAAATGCAAAAGTTTGGATGATTGGATGTTTGTTGCCGAATCACGCTTGAACCACTAGACGGATCGGAATGAAGCTTGGCACACATTTATGTTAGGCTCTGGAATAGGATATACTTTTTACCGCGGGAAAGCACTTCATTCCTACGGGAAAACTCATTAAACGCGGGTGAAACCGCGAGCGGAAAGCTAGTATTAAATATTGTTCAAAATCATTCAAAATACTATCATTGTGTCTAAGGCCATATACTTGTATTTTTTGAAAATCTGGTATAATTCATTTTTTCAATTAGAACTTTGTTCATAGTTTTAACGAAAATTTCTAAATTAACATCCATCCATCGTTTCGTTCAAAATTGTGTTTATCGAAAGCTTTGGCAACTCTACAGCTATTTCAGATTGAATTCTTGTCAAAAACTTAACAGCACGATACACAATTTTCCAATCCAAACGTTGGCACTTTCACGTATCTCCGCAACTCGCCTGTAGTCGCGCTATTTCCTCGACTCGGGTCCAGACTCACAAATCACTACCATTGTAGGTGCTCCATCATTTTTGTTTGCAGTTAAAATGCTGTGAAAGTACGAGCAGTCTTTTTAAATTTCACTAGAATTGAATTCGTGTTCGAAATGCGCGGTCAGATGAACACGTTGACGTTGATTTATCGCCACAAACACGTGATATAGAGCTGAGTTTGACATAGATGTGGAATTGCTTTTTGCAAAAGTTGTTCTTTGTAAGATGGTCTAGCCAAAGATTTCTGACGCGCGTCGCCTCAGCGATCGTCTTTTATTTCCTCTGAGGGTCTAGCACAGACTAACATTTTATTTTGAATGGATCAGCCAAATCGGTGGCCTTTGGCGGCTGTGTTGCACTGACACCAGGGTGAGGCCAGATTTAGACTAGTTGCTTTAATTAAAGCATATCTTGTTTATTTTTAATAAAAGTGATATTATTTTGTGTAGTGTTTACATGGAACACTGGCATATTTCTACTGATTCATCTTTTCTCTCTATTTGTTGTATTTTCCTCAACGGAAACGCAAACAAACCATTTCCATTTAATTTCCAAGTAAACAGGTAGTGCAATTCATTACATTTTCCAAAGACCAAACACTTGTCTTGACGCAATAACACAATTTCCATTTCATAAAATGAAATGAATATTTAGAATTAGATAAACTTTTTTTTACTTTTCTCACGGTTGTAATATTTCAAATTTACAAAAGAACAAACATAGTTGTGTATAACAATATCCATAAAAAGCTACATTATTTATGAAATTGGTAAAATGTATATTTTAGAAGTTTTTTCTTTGATAGATAACATAAGAAGTTGGCTAATATAATAAAGCGGACACGGGCTTGTACATGAAATAGATCGGCAAAACTTTCATTAATCCGCAACAACCAATCTAATTTTTTGAGTTTATTAACTTGACGACCGAAATTATAGTAAGTTTATTACACCCTAACACATCACAAAACTTTATAAACATAGACTCATAAAATAGCCCGATTGGTAATGCAGAAAGCAAAGGTCCCGAGTTCGATTCCCACCCAGACAAATATTTAAATTGTGAATATCTGTTATGAATTTGATAAGTGCTTTTTATGTGTATTTTTGCATGTTTCCCCAGCATCCCCGATGCTATGAGTGTGTATGATTGTAAATTGTAATAGTACATTGTTATACGAAGGGGGAAAGTAACTTATTTAGCTCAGGCCCTAATAGTTCGAGGCACTAAATAAGTCACTGTGCTTTTCATTACGAATACAAGGAAAGTAAAAATAAAAACACGAATTAGCTAAAGAAATAAATAACCCCCTCTTGACGTGTACCAGAAGAACGCTAATAATTTTCTTAAAGATTTTATTCTTCAGCTTTGTCGGCATGATTCATACATCCATCGATCCATTCATCCATTCATTCATCCATGCCAAATTACAGCCTTCTGGTACTAAGAGTCTCTGAGCTAAGCCGCGGACAGACAGACAGACGGACCGACCGAAACTAAAAGGGTTCCTTTTTTACTACGGAACCCTAAAAATGAGTGACTTCCATATCTGAATCAGATGAACTCATTGTAAACAAAACCCTACAACTCGAAACAAATGATAATCGGATTGTTGCTTTCCCGCCTATTTTTTATTTTTTGCTGCGGTCGTGCCGGCCAGCTTGTGAGCCGTTATTTTTAATTTCCATCATTGAAAAATGTTAAATATTTTGCCCAAATCTATTTTATTTTAAAGAAGTAGTTGAAAGTTAATTATAATAAAGTCATTTAAAAAATATATAAATTCTTCAATTAATACTTAACTTTATGTTATTTCAATTTAACATTGCGCTGTAATTGAATGGCTGTATAGAAAGTTGGAACATAGTTCAATAGAAATGTGAAATTAGAACCAGTTTTATTTTAATAATTTGACAGAATGAATGAAAATGAATGAATGAATGACAGCTGTCAGTTGAAAGTGATTCTCCCTCCGGGCTGAAAAGTATTACCTTCAATCCGCTCCTCAGGCAACTTCCGAACTACTTTCAGAGTACGAGTAATGAAAAGATATTTTTTGAATATTTAGATTTATTCTGTATGTACCATGATAACTTTTCTAACGTTTTTAGTATACAAAAAGGAATTACAGTCACGTACACAACGTAAGCATCGTTCTTACAAAGAACAAAAAAGCGAATTGCTAAAAAAAGCGGTGCACGGAAGCCGGCTCAAAGGGCTCTTGACACAGGCCTTACAAAGTGTTCCGTACTGAAAACCTCCCAGTAATTTCCACAAGGACCCTCTAACTCTTTAAATAAACGTACGCCAACGTTCACAATAGGAAAACGTTCGGGCGCTCGAAGTTTGTAGAATCGGGTAAAATAATAGGAAACGTTCAATTTAATTTTAAAATGCTGTAGGCCAAATTTTTCGATTTATAATTCAGATTCTGGTTTTGTTTGTGAAATTGCGAAAATTTTATCAAAACCTTGGTTTTTCTTTTTAATTAAAAAATAAACAATAAAAAAATTTATAAAGAAAGTGCCAACTTCAGCTTTACCTTCTCATGATATGAATCAAATGATCATAATCTCAGTTGAATATTATGGTTTCTCTGCCATTCTTCTCAATTATCTGCAATTTCTGATTTTAAATTTATAAAAGATTTGTTTCTGTTTCCCTTCTTTCGATTTTTTTATTTTTAAACTCTCATGCCCTACATATCAAGTGTACTATCTTATTTGTCTTACTGTGTTTATTTTAAAAATTAATCTTGCAAACGAGAATAGGTAAGAAAATCTGTCGAAGATCGCCATCGTGATAATGAAAAATAGAATGAAATCATTGAAATTAAATGAACGTGAGTTTCATCCCCTTCAGTGTGGATAACACGATCAATATGCTTTCATTATGGAATAAAGCAAAGTGCTGACTCACCCTCATATCCATTAATGCTTGCAAAAATACTTCTATTTCAGTCATTTGCGTTTTCATGATATTGCGTTTGGCAAAGCGAACGGTCGTCGCTGAAATATTAAACTTTTGTACCGACCAAGTAACTATTCCGTGCTTTTCATTGCATGGACGAAACATTAACATTATTTTGACTTGCTTGTTTGACTGAGAAATAAAGTTAGTAATAAGTACTCAGATATTCTAGTCATAGTTTTTATTAAGATGTTCTGGACAAAAGTATTGACTATATTATGTTTATATGTAAGAAGCAGCAGCCATCTTGAATCACCAATTTCAATCGCTAGAAAAAAGTTAAATGTTGCATTATCAAAGAATTCTTAATTTGAAATTCAAACATTGTTTTGTGCCGAAAGCGCTCTTGCTAATTGGAAAATAACAAAGTGGCTGCCTATATAAGTATTTATCAAATAGTATTTACGTAAAGAAGAAGTTCTACCTACTTCTGGTTTACTAGCTATGGCCACTGCTTTCGATCCAGGAGACGCGGATTTGAACCCCACCGCGTACCAATTTTCTAATCGTGTTTTCGAATTTAAAATAATTATATTCGTTATCTTACAGTGAAGGTGAACATTGCGTGGAAAGCTGCACACTCTTGGTGTAAAGAAATTCAAAAGTTGCATGTGAAGGCCTCACTGCCGAGCACAGAGTAGGCTTAAACCCCTCCTCGGGGACATATCTATATATTATGTGCTGTTAGTGTTGTAATAAGACATGCAGTTTCTGCACAACGTACCGCAACAAACTTTACCGTAAGGGCTTAGAATGACCTCTTAAGTGTAACCAAAAAAATACTGTAATATGAGTTTAGTGTTATTCTCATTTTGTAACGATTTCCTTTTCAACAAACCTACCTTTATTCTTGCTATTTCTAAGCGGTATCTTGTCGTCACTGTCAATCGTGCTACCATGAATTTGTGATGCACGGAAATGCATTTTCAGTAACTTGTCACATTACCTTTGGCTCAAAATACATCTAGTAGACAGGATGCATGTGGACTAATCTTAGATATGTCTTTGGAATCAGTACATTACCAGATACATTATAACATCTAGTAATCATCTAACAATCGTTATAACAATAATGACACGTGCTGTCATACCGTCAAATGTTCCACTTAATGTGACCTTTCTAATGACATGTCAATTATTGCTAGATAATTGATATAACTTAGAAAATACTTGAAATACTATACTCCAAAATGTTCCACACGGTCACCTTGCTAATGACGTATCACTCATTGGTAGACCAGCTTCCATATATTTCTGCCCATTCGCCTTTTGGCATTTTCATCACTTGTTTTAGAGACAGTTGTTGTTAACATTTTATTGATTTTTCTATAGGTTACGTCTGTTAGAGTTTGGATAGATTTATAAAAAGAAAAAAGAAACTTTTTACAATCTTAGCCAGGTTTCGTATCTGCATCTCTTCGGTAATCCTGGACACAATGCATCATCTCAGCTGATCGTTGGAATACCTTAGGGTCAGGCCACACGCATCGGACGCGGCGAATGATGCGAAAGGATTTCCATACTTCGCGCGCGTTTTGTATAGGCAAACCGTCGATCGCCGTCGATAAGTGTGGCCCGACCCTTACATTATGATATGATGTTTATAATTTATGGATTTTGTGTCCGAAATAAATGATTTATTTTATTTAGTTATTTATAAGTCTAGACCTTTGAGTCTTTGACTCAGCGCAACATTTCGAATTATGCAGATGATTTTCACTTTACAAGCAAAGATTTTAGTAGATATGATTTTGTCAAACAAATAATACGAGTATGCTCATGGGAAGTAAATAATGCTACGGTTATACTAAGGTGATTGCATTGTTGCAGCTTCATGAATATTTAAATAATGCTGCAAGGAAAGCACTCACAGTTAAGTACTGAACGTTTCTGTCTCCCTGGTACTCATGGGGAACTAAGACTTGGTTTGATATCAACTTTCTTTGATTAATCCTGAATAAAAAACTAAGTTTAAGAAGTAATGAAGTAATGGTAGATTTTTTACGATCTTGCACAAAAAATAGTACCATGTTATACGAGGGGTGAAAGTAACTTATTTAGCGCCGAGACGGGGTTTGGGGCCTGGGCGTAGCGAGAGCCCTAATACTCGTAGTTCGAGGCACTAAATAAGTCTTTAACCCGTTGTAAACACTGTGCTTTTCATTACGAATACAAGGAAAGTAAAAATAATAAAATCACGAATCAGCTAAAGAAAAAATGAGTGACTTCCATATTTGAATCAGATGAACTCATTGTAAACAAAACCCTACAACTCGAGAAACAATGATAGATAATCACTGCTTTCCCGCCTATTTTATTCTGTGGCAGAGCCAGCCAGCTTTTGAGCCATTATTTCATCATTTCCATCATTGAAAAATTGAAAATATTTTGCCCAAATCTATTTTATTTTAAATAAATAGTTGAAAGTAAATTATAATAAAGTCAATAAAATAAAGTAAATAAAATATATATATTCTTTAATTATTGCTTAACTTTATGTTATTTCAAATTAACATTGCGCTGTAATTGAATGGCTGTATAGAAAGATAGAACATAGTTCAATAGAAATGTGATATTAGAACTAGTTTTTTTTTAATAATTTGACAGAATGAATGAAAATGAATGAATGAATGACAGCTGTCAGTTGAAAGTGATTCTCACTCCGGGCTGAAAATCCGCTTCACCTTCAATCCGCTCCTCATGCAACTTCCGAACTACTTTCAGAGTATGAGTAATGAAAAGTATATTTTATTGCCGCTATTATTGTGATTACAGTATTCACACACAGTCACTATTCACTATTCTATTATCTTTTTTTTTTTTTTTCCACTTTAAGTCATAAGAGTCGTAACAAAAATAAACAAAGAAAGTTGCCAGACCACCAGAAACAAAAACGTGAATCGCACTTATACAGAATGTGGTGTCCAGTTGTCCAGGGTGGTTGGTCCGAGCAGTTGTACATACTTACATTACATACATATTGCAAAAGTATAATTTCTGAATACATGGCTATTTCTTTTTTTAGTAGTTTTATATAATTTATTTTTATGCATTAAGCGATGCAGATTCCATATCACTTTACAGTTTTGCAATATCTTTAAAATTGACGAAATAATTGTTTGGACACACTTAACGTTTTCACCCTGTATACTAATTAGACTAGTTAGAATTCTTAATATAATATCGAACAAATTTCATTAATTACAAATTAGATGTTGTATTGTTTACCAAAGAAATCCCTTTTGCTTCCAAAACCCTAAAAAACATCACTGAAACGGTACTTACATTACCGACAGTATATTTTCATTCCACAGCATCTTTACAGCTTACAAACAATATTCTCGGGAACGGTAATACAAAAAACAATGTTTGTATCTTTAACAAAAATGTTTGCGAAGCACACGTTCAAGTGAGATCACAATCGCGGAGTCGAGCCTCGCGCATTGTTCGTATGAATTAATCCGGAGTGGTAGTCGTACTTTGATCACTACGATTGTTTTAGATATCAGTCCATTTTGTTTATCATTTTGAATATTCTTGTCATCGAATACTAGATTGAAGTCCTGCGAATTGAAGTCTAGATTGAAGTATTGTGTGCGAGATACGAAGGATTTAATCAATCAATCAATCAATCAGCCTATTGCAGTCCACGTAGGCCTCCCCAAGGGCACGCCAAAGCGCACGATCACCCGATTTCCTCATCCAGCCACCACCAGCGACCTTCCTCAGGTCATCAGTCCACCTGGCAGGGGGGCGTCCCACACTACGTTTCCCAAGACGTGGTCTCCATTCGAGAACCCGTCTGCTCCAATGCTCGTCGGTTCTGGCCAGCCTATTGCCACTTCAGCTTGCTACACTTCTGGACTGAAGGATTCGGCAAATGGCAAATAAATAGTACTCCAAGTAAAAAAATCTCTACTCTCTAATGAATGTGTTAAGGAAGTCCAATACATTTTGGTATGCGTATAAGTTTAATTACAGAAGGTGCTGAAAAGTATAGCAAAGCATGTCAGTTGAATGCATTTCTTTTGGGTTAAGATTCTACTCGTAAATCCTGAAGTAAGAATGACTTCATGAACAAAAATTATCAAAATTGGCTTTAAAAAATGTATTAAAAAAAAAAAAAAACCCGACTGCGTGAAACATTTGAACTTTCAAACTTAATTAATAAATGAATTGAAAAGTAGCAAACAAGTTTATTTTTCTGTTTTGTTTTGAATGATCGTGGTTGACAGTGTTCACAATAGCAGTCGGAGGTATCAAATATTCACAATATTATGTTCCATCATAGCGTTTTAGTGAATTGTAATATATATATAATATTGTATTTTTGTTATTTTAATCTTTTCAACATACATACGAGGAGGGATCAAAAAGTAGTAAGAACGACATACTCCTTAGTAAGAAAAAAAAAAATACTGGCAGGCATAGCTCAGATACATATTTATAATATTAATAAAGAAAAAAATCTTCGATTCTCTTTTGTTTTTTTCTGAATGTAGTCATTTGTTTGCTTCGTGTCGGAACTTGTTCTCGAAAATGGAGAAAAACGAAGTGCGAGCCTCTGTTTAAAAAATACCTCTGTTTAAAAAAGTTAACGACTCAAGAGATCCATCGTATTCTATTGTCGCACTGAGCACGGACGACGAACATCGTTGCGGCCGTCCATCGACGTCAGTCACCCAAGAAAATGTTGCGAAAGTCGAGAAAATTGTATTGAGCGATCGAAGAGTTACCATCCAATACTTAATTCAAGAAACGGGCATTTCATATGGAAGTATTCAATCCATATTGAAACAATCTTTGAATATGAGAAAAGTTTCCGCAAGATGGGTGCCGAGAATGTTAACCGACAGTCAGAAACAAAATCGACTTGATATTTCGAAGATATTGTTGGACAAGTTTCAAGAAGATTCTGAGAACTTTTTGTCTCGTTTCGTAACAATGGACGAAACATGGGTCCATCATTTTGATCCCGAGACAAAACAGCAATCTTCGCAATGGAAACGGTTATCATCACCGACCCCGAAGAAGTTTCGTGCCGTGGCATCGGCTGGCAAGGTTATGGCCTCAATATTTTGGGACTCAGAAGGGATATTGTTGATTGATTACCTGGAGCGTGGAACCACTAATACAGGCCAATATTATGCAGCTTTAATTCCCAAGTTGAGGAATGCCATCAAAGATAAAAGGAGAGGGAAACTTCGAAGGGGCGTGCTGTTTCATCACGACAACGCACCCGCGCACAGGTCGGCAGTTGCGATGGCTGCCATTCAGCAAGCTGGCTTCGAATTGGTTGACCACCCCCCTTATTCACCAGATCTGGCGCCTAGCGATTTTTATCTGTTCCCCAAATTGAAAGAATACTTAAGGGGAAACAGGTACGAAGACGATAACGAGGTGATGGATACCGTGGAGAGCTTTTTGTAGGACCAAGACAAAACTTTTTTTTTAAAGGGATTGAAGCCTTGGAAAAGCGCTGGACTCGGTGTGTAGAGAGACTCGGAGACTATGTAGAAAAATAAATTATTAAGTTATCAATAGTCATTATATTCTATTTCATTCTCACTACTTATTGATCCCTCCTCGTATATACACTCGAAAAACATAACCCTCCTTCTAAAGCAGTTGGGTAAAAAAGAAAAATCACTGAAATGTTGTTGTTAGCCTTCGATCACAGAAGTTGTTAGCAGTGTACGCGTATCGCTTGGGCGTATCGTCAACTTACGCAAAAGTAAGAAGACGTGTAATGAGATGACGTCACAGATTGTTATTTCACTCTAGGCGCCCCTTCTGATTGTCGCCGTATTAAATAAACGGCAGCTAATTCAGCTCGGGGCGCGTTTAACGAACGAACTTTTATGTCATGATGCTTTCGGCGATATGTCGGATATGTACACGTTTGAAATAGATTTACATTGCTTTGTGAGTAAATAATAATCACACGTGACGCAAAAACGGTGTTAGAAGAATTGATAAGAACTTTGTACTAATTATTATTAAACTGTTCTTCTCCACAGAAAGCGCACGTTTTGTGAACGTGCCAAATGGACAAATTTTTAAGTCGTTGCTATAATTAGAATCTAATGATCATCTATATTTATCCCTTGTAAAATACCATTATATTTATTTACCAACACTTTTATTGCGCTACGCCCGCCGCCGTATATCACTCAAATGATTTGCTGGTCTCTGTATTCTATATAAATGCAAAGTGAATACCCTCACCACTTTTGTCGAGCGCTTTTGAACCATTACGGGGCTTTACCTTTATTCAAAAATGTGGTGTCATCACCAATTTTACATCAATCAGTAATCTATTAAAATTAAAACAGACGGCAATGTAATTTAAAATGTTGGAACACCCTTCAACACGTGAACTAAAGCTTTTAAGAACGCTCTTTGATTTGAGTTTAGTCTCATGTTACATTTGTATTTGTTCAAGACGCGTATCACTTGAATCTAAATAACATTTAGTGATATAGGTACCTTTGGTTAAAATAAAGTGCTTACCTACATTTTTAAGAACTAAATACGATTTTTTTCTTTTGGAGTACTCTTATAATGAATTCTGGATAATGAGGATAATGTTTTTAGTATTTCTTTCTTTCTTTCTTTATTTTCTTTCTTCGTCATTCATCATCACCATTTGAGCTGGAAAGGTTACTATAGGATATCTGATTACTTAGAAGACAGATGTCCATGAGAATAGATTGTTTGAGTAGCAGGCCTTTTCGATATATAATAAGCATTAATTATGTAATTGACAATATTTTATTTAAAAAAGGAAACGCAAAAGATGCGACGACTGTGGAGTTTCTTCGGTGAGCTCTTCTCCACAGATTCCGCCATCGTGTTAGTGAACTCACCCAAAAAAATGTAATGACGGATCTGAGTGATGTAATAACATCCTATGGAAATAAATAATTTTGACTTTGACTTTGCTGGAAGACGTCCACTACTGGACAAAGGCTTCCTCCAAGGATCTCTACAACAAGCGGTTCTTCGCTGCCCGTATCCAACGGCTTCCCGCGATCTTCACGAGATCCTCGTTGTAGCATAGCCACGCTGCGTCTTCCGGTGCATGATAAGCATTCGAGAACTTTTCTGCCGAATCGAATTTTTCTGTGCAATGTAATAATATTATTATTAAGCATATTTTATAATAATATTGTTTAATAATTATATTATAATACTTAGCGTAGAGACTTTGGAGCTTGGTACACAGTAAAGTTTACAAAGACAAAATAAAAGGAAAGTAGATATAATCTTCAGAGTCCTATTAGCGTAAGTCTATGCCAATATCACCAGTGGTTTCTAAAACCCCCTTTGACAGAGTTTGATTGCTGCCGACGCTACACAAAGCCAGTATGAAAGCAGGCTTTCACGGCTGAAACAGCTGAAAGCAAGAACACCGCTAAAAGCTAGACCATTCAGAGCCACTTTGTGCCCCTTCTTGTCCTGGATATTGAAGACTACATGACTAAAGTGTTAGATTTTATAAAACACGTATACAGGATGATTTTTAATTGGTGCGCACATTTAATTAAATGCAACAACGTGTTAACTAATTGTAGCAAAACTTCTCGGGTGGTTATTCTATTAAGTCTGTGAAACTGAACAACATTAGTTAATTTTGTTTATATGGTATTCAAACAGTCATATAACAACAACTTTTCAGAAGGAACATGGGTCGTCGGGCGAAAGACGACAAAAAAATATAAAATACGCTATTAAGTTGATAGTTAATAGCGTATTTTATACTAAAGGTCTGATGAAATTAAAACTATTATGATATTTAGCCATTATGAAAGTGAGGACTTCTAACATTTTCATAAAAAATAAAACCCGTTTCAAGCTTCGTTCGTAATTGATCGTTATTAAAAATATTAGATTTCGACTTCTAAAGAGGATACTTAAGTATAACGAACAAAAAATCGTCTTTACTAACTTTTTAATTAAATATTTGACATTGATTTCTGCTTGGGTAATAAGTACTCGAAGTAAAAATGATTTCTTTAGCGCCATGCCTCTGAAGGAACTCTAATATAAATGTGTATTGCACCTTTGTTAAATTTTATATTTATTTACCTTTACCAGAACCAAAATTCCTCATATTGCGACGAGCGAGGGCCAGGTACTTATCATCAGAACCGGGCTTCCGTCCTGGACGGGGCGGCCAGCGGACGTGCCGGCGGCCGGAAATGGACCGGCCCGACACGACATTCACTTAACCCCACGACAAATCCGTACACGATAACGTATAGTTATGTGGCTTGTAGTAATGGCGGGCTGAGATGCGTCTATGTATAGACTATGGCTACGACTGTTACCAGCTCATGTTCACCTTTGAAAGTGAAGAAATGTCACGTGTTTCTGTACTATGAACTAAGACTATGAAATACCTGAGACGCGTTAGCTACGTTTTTATGTTTATGAACGTAATAGGATTTTATTACTTTTGGAAGAGCCATGCGACGAACAAGAAATAAAACTTTTAGAAAAGAATCATCATCATCATCATCATAAGGCCTCATACATCTTATCAGATGATTTAAGCAGCGTCAGTTTTGGAGGCAACGTCGCTCGTGGCTGAATAATCTGATCCTTGAGCGGCACGTTCGTGCGCACTTGCGGCATGTAAACTGCGAGTCCGGGGGAACCTCTCCGAAGAAAAGAATAAAATCACGTGATAACTTATAAAGGCGACGACCTTTCTTCCCCATTGAGGGGCCAGCTCGAGCCAGTAGGCAAGTGATTGGGCTTCGTTAGTGTTTACTCGATGCGTCTTGGTCAACTTCATACAAAAACCTTTGTATTTCTTCACAGGCGTACAAGGTTTCCATAAAAGCTACGTCTTAGGGTCGGGCCACACTTATCGACGGCGATCGACGGTTTGCCTATACAAAATGCGCATTTAGTGCGGTAATCCTTTCGCATCGACGCGGCGAAAGGATTTTCATACTACGAGTAAGTGCGCGTTTTGTATGAGCAAACCGTCGATCGCCGTCGATAAGTGTGGCCCGACCCTTATTCGTAGCATAAGAGCGTCGAATAAACGTAGGCACATAATTCTTTATTCTAATAATATTTTATTCGCGGGGTCGAAATGGCGTTTTCAAATGCATCAACTTCGAATTCTCCGATGACAAGTTTTGTAGTAGGTATTTGTAGGTTTAATAGGCAAACCAACTACCCTAACATAGGTACGGTAGACAGCTCATCAAGTTATAAATTTTTGTTGCAAACTAGTTGTTATTACCAACGCGTAAGATACCCCAGTGTATAGCTTGATGTGCTGATCACTGTACTTTCAACAACATAATGCATGACCAATTTAAAGAAGTCATCTTCTAATTCTAATTTTAAAAGCCAGCTATCTTTTTCGTTTTTATGACCAATGAAAGAGAGGTGATGAACGAATGATATTAATTTGAACGTATGATAACCTAAAATAAGGGCATAGCTGTCAGTTTAAGAGATTTTTAAGTCGCATGTTTTAAGTGCTCTCTAAAATTGTGCAATCGACACGGCCATAAGGTTCAAATTCGATGTTTGACAGCTCTAATATTAGAACGGCCATCTCCTGTCCCTTTTCAATCTTTAAAAGATAAAAAAGACGGACTAACTTAAATTAAAGATTAGAGCGTGACAGTGTGAATCGAGGCCATTTAGGTACTAATTTTATGAATGTCAAACTAAAAGATACCACCTACAGGACACCACATGAAATAAGGTAAACTGTATAGAATTGTACATTCACTACCGTACCCCATTGATTGAGTGAAAATATTGTGTTTGATCTGTTTTTTGTTTAGCTTTTGTTCGTTTTAAGATTTTACAGAATAAAAATGGAATAATAGCTGCTAAGTATCAGACTAAAACCTCATCAGTTGCAAATCCGTTAAACTTTTTAGTCTGTCTGGGTCTCAAAAAGCCGAGTTCCAAACTTGTAATTAATGTTTAATCCTCACTTTACTTTGCGGATTCACATTGTAAAGTTTTGTCAGCATTTACGAGTAGCGACAGACGGATTATTTGTTAATTTGTTGCAGTTTGGTAATGGGGACATCATTTTTTATACAAATTAATTTGTAGTAACAATCTAATCATCTAAGGAAATACATTTTAGTTCGGGCATAAGATTATATTTTGTAGATGGCCAGTTGGATAAGATAGGTCAATGTCCAATCATACGATAAAGAAATGAAATTCTCATTGAAATGAAATTGAATGGCCAATATACGAAATGAAAATCATAAAAAAAAAAACTTTCTTTCATAAACATTTTCTGAGTATTCTACCCTTCATCATCATTATCATCAACAGCTCATATACGTCTCCATTTCTACCCTTCGCAAATGATAAATTTTATTATATTGTGAGGTTAACAATATCAAACAAAATATGGGTAAACAATTTACATAATAACGAGTAAATGATAACACGCTAGAGATGCATTATGTGGCTAAAACAGTCTTTTATACCTGTGCATGAAGCCCGTCACAGACGGAGCTATAATATATATTATAGCACGAGGCAGCCAGCTCTCTCATCACCATTCACTTTGTGTGCAAAGCGGGGGTCAAGCAGAATGGCCGGTCACTGATTGATTCGCCATTTTGTTAACAGTGCATTATAAAAACCAAGAGTACTTAGTAAGTATTTACCATACGACTACCATTACATTATTTTACCGTTCCAAGTGTTGCGTGATTCTTGAACACATCATTAGAGCGAACGCCCGTGTGCATTTTCCAATTTTGTGAACAGTAAAATGAAAATTGTGAACTAAATGTAGACTATGCATCCAATAAAATTGAATGAAATTTTTACCAGACATTACCTTCACGTTTCCCGAATGCCATCCGATCTTTGAGCAAAGATTACCACCGACTGGGCCCTCGAGAATACCAGAAGACGTCGAGGTTGCCCACGGAGGAGATGGTGCGACGAATTAACGTTACGACGCCCTTAACACTAAATAACAAGACATGGCCCAAAACAGAGATGAATGGAAGAAGGGGAGAGAGGCCTTTGCCCAGCAGTGGGACACTACAGGCTAAATCTAAATCTAATTACCTTTGTTTAGGTGTTCATGTACTGAATCTAAGTATAATTTATAACGGACATACTCTGAATAAAATATGAGATCCTAATACTCGTACTAGACAATTTACCGTGGCTTCGCGATCTTGTCTCACTGCATTCATTCTTCATAATCTAGTTGCGCCATTTTGTAGGAAGTTTACCTTCATCGCACTTTGCCTTGTCGGTTGCATAGTCTTTTATGGATTCATTGTTTTAGGTTTGTAAACAAAAGCCTGTAAGCATTTTTATCGTGTTTTCATGTTGAAGCAGCGCAGGGGAATATTACGAGAAATTGCCGGTAGTAGGTAGAGTGACTTGTCGACTTGTAATTAAAATTGTATTTTTTTTTTACTGTGGAGTATACTACTAACTAATGGTACGGGAGCCCAAACGTTTTGAACCACGTTAAGCTTTCTGTCTGCCGTAAATATAATACAGTATCTTTAGTTTATTTCGCTGATGGAAATCTTTGAAAAAAATAGTTTTTATATCCTTTCCTGATCTTTCAGAGGCTACATGAGCGCATTGTTTCAGACCTAATTACTTCTTCGTAATATTATATAAAACTCGAAGACTACGTTGTTTAGTTGGGTGGGCCCTATCTGATTAACTTCACACTCTTTGATCTCACTCCCTAGCGACGACGGTCTAAGGCTCTAGGCCAAGCACGCCGAGGTTATACTATCTATAGGTAGTGTAGCGTTAAAAAAAGAAGCTAGCTAACCTGTGGTTGACAACCACAGGCGAAACGTGAAATTTAGGAGAACAGAGAAAGAGTTAGTTAAATTTGTCCGAAAGTATCAGAAAATGAGCCGAGAGCCGGGTCCTGAGGGGACTCCGTCGTTATAGTGTCGCTGAACTAGTGTGGTGTCGAGAGTGTATCGATGCAGGAAGGTGTAAAAACCGCGGAGATCCCCGGGAGAGTATAGCCAAACGGGAACCAAAAAAGGGAGGGCCAGAGAAACCTAAAGGGCCTTTTTAGAATTTAGAAAAGAATTTAGACATAATTTGGCAAAATCCGCATACAAAATTACATCCCACTGATACAAAAACAAGCTAAAAAATCCGCGAGATGGGCAGTATCCCAGGGGGGACTCCAACGCCGGTGCGCGGGTTTGCGGCACTAAGCTGGTACGTGTGCGGACGCACACAACACAGGGACTCAGGCTCGTCCAATGCCTGGTGGCCTCAGGTGTCCGGAACCACAGCAAGAAATCGTGGAAAGCACGGAGGGACCCTCGTATGTGTGTCGCAGAAGCCGAAAATACACTGTAAAGATTGACAAAGAAATAATCGCCATCCAACCAAGACAAGGAAAGAGGAAGGTGCGTCGATAAGAAACCAGTAGGAAGACAACACAAGACTTACCCGGCTAGTCCAAACGGAATCTGTGTTAATATGGTATTCCAAGGCTTATTGCACAATACGGGAATGATCCCGAGACTCTTCAATCTGGCAAAATCCGATTGAATTGAAAGTATTTACTAACAAAACGATTCACGTACTGATTCAAGAAAAAATCGTTTCTATCATCACCCGATGACAATTGGGAAAACAATAAACAATTTAGAAAAAGGTCAAACCAAGAAAATTTGAAATTTGAAAAAGTGACATAAAAACCGGCCAAAAGAAAAAAGAGTCATACCAAAAAGGTTATTAAAAAACCTGCAGTAATGCTGCAGTAGGTATAGTTTAAAAAGTAAACCATTTAGTATTAGATAATGATGCATACCTAATACCTACCTACCTTACCTATATATCATTGTGGTTTACAAGTTCTACTGAACTTTGCTCCTACGTGCATCTACAAATATTTGGAGAATGTTTGTTCCGAAAATCAACTAACTGCGGAACTGCAAGGTAAACTGACCAAGCTACTGCAATGTGATACTTACCGTTTAACTCACCGGTTACATTTATATTAATTTTAAATTCTTCGACCTAGATAGATTGCTTCTCTACTGAAAACATGGTCCAGTAATCAGCATCATGCTGAGCTTTTGTTTCGTTTTACATACAGCCATACAATTTGATTTCGTCGTTTAATTAAGCTTTACATATACTGCTTTGTTTATATTTTAAGGCCCCATTTGTTTGTTTGTTTGTTTGATACAATACTTCTTATGTACCGTACCTATTTCTATTTATAGAATAAAAATATTCTTTATCTTTCTTGAAAGGATTATTTGAAACAATCGAGGGGAAAGTAATCTCATTAAAAATATAGCACACATTTGCGTGATGTGAAGGCTGTCCCAAAAAAGGTATTGTAATACAACAAAAAAATACCAAAAAATAATATTTTTACCAAAGACATTTCATTAAATATTCCTACCTCTAGGGATCAGCTGTGTCAAAGAATATTCGGACCAGATATGTAACTTTAGGTCAATGCGACTATTTTTACCGTTACGGTTAAAAATGTTTACGTATATTCACATTAGAACAATTAATTTCGAAATAAAAAAAAGACACAAATAAATAAAAAAAGAGTGGTAAAATAATTGTTATAAATTAATGAAATGATTAACTAAATATTTCAAAATAATATTAATGTTTGTAAATACGTAAATAAGATAATTAAGGCAAAAAAAAAAATGTTTTCTAACATAAATTTATTTAAGTAGTCACACAGGTAATCCCTAGTATGGACACCAGGCTCATGAGAGCCGGGCCATGAGGTGCTGAATTCACTATAATTATTGCAATAGGTTGGGGCAAAAGTTTCTTCGCATTTTATATGTTTCCCCAACCTAATATTATTTGTTTTTAAGAAAGATTATGAGAGCGAATAAATATAATTAACTAATTTACTATGGTTTATTTTTCTAGAATATTTTACGTATTTTGGGTGATTATTTTTTTAATTCATCATCATTAACAGCTCTTCTATCATTTGAAATATATTATTACAGGTAAAAACCAAATAAATTGAAAGAACCGAATTTGCTTAGGGAGTCAATAACTTTATGATTCTGTACAAAACTTTTCAATAGTGTCTCAAGATTTTGCTATAAATAATTACAGAAAATTTATCGAGATATAGGAACAGCTACTTTATTGGACCACATCAGACCACAATATAATACAAAACATAGGTTTTCCGGTCCGTTCACACGAATGACTTGAATCACTATAAAATTAGCATCAAATGAAACATTAACTTTGTAGACCAAGCATTGGAACGTGTGTCTTAGCATTAAAATGTCAGAAACGTCAACTATTCCCATTCATTAGACTCGCTTATCCTGGACGGACTCGCGTGTGGCTAATCTGCACAAAAATGCATTACTTACTGGCAGTTTTTACTTAGAAAAAAGCTTTTAAGAAAGAATACAAACTTATTCTATTGGTGGTACTAAGGGTCAGCCCTTAGTTGATTGTATGATCGAAGATTATTGTTGAGGGTATTACGGAAAACAAAAATTTTATCTTCTTTATTCTTATTGAGGAGGAGACTTGTGATTGAAAAAGACAGAGTATAGAAGTGAAGGAATTCGTCCACTATGCTCTACTGATATAGCGACCTCCTATAGAATAAACTAGTAGCACTGTGAGTGTAGATTAGTGTAGACCTCGTGAGTTTAAGTATATTTTTTCGTACAGGCAGATTTATTAGTTTTTTTACGTTTTTAACCCCCATATTTCAGTTTTTTTTTTCTACGGAATAATTTTTTATTCATTGCACAAACTTTAATATGCTGTTCACACCATGAAACTGAACGACTTTCCCCAAGAAACATGGGTCCGTAAATGAAAGAAAATTTTGTACATCAGATACCTACTAATTGTTGAGTTGGCTGCGGCAGTTGGTATGGAAGATCGATTTTTTTTTCAGTTCCGGACCAATTTTTTTCGGGAAAGTTGTTTAGTTTCATAGTTTGAACGACATATTGTGCACTGAGTAAAAAATAACCCTGTATAGTTTATATTATATGAGTATAGTCGAGTTTGACAAGAATATTCTATATATTCATCGAACCTGCTCACAAAATTTCACGAGAATCGGTTGAGAAACGCGACCTGTAGAGGAGAATAAACATGTGGACAGATGGACAGATGGACATACAAAGCAATTTTGGCCAAGCTGAAACGGAAACGCTTCGCTTGCTCTTCGCGCTCGATCGGTCAAATAATGTATGGTACACAAAGTATACTAAATAATTAATACATTCTTGTAAAGCTTACATTGCTGGTCTAATGCGAAGTGGTAGTAAAAAGTGTCTACTTGTAACACACTCCGTTCTAAAACTCTACATTAAATTTGCTTCCGGCACTTGCCTTACATGCGTCTAAGTTGCAAAGCACCCATTAAAATTTAATTTTAGAGAAACTAAGGATGGTATGGAAGTAATAAAAAGCTGTCATTTGAGCCATTAAATAGTTTAGGATTCCTAATATTAATACTTACACTATTTAATGTTAATTAACCGCGTTTTCACGAACAAGCCTTTTCAGTACATTTAGTAGGAAAGCGCGCCAAAGATACACACCATTTGATTTTCATGGTCATACTCAATAAATACTATATCGACTTCTAAACTGTAATTTTCAGCTGGAAAATAGTTTACTTCAAATGCAGTTCATCTATTTAGAAAAACCTTTAAGTAATTTACTAAAGAAATAAAATATGAGGTCGTAACTTCTCAATTCAATTAATGAATCCTCCTAGGATGTGTAGGAAATATGCGCTGGAGTTGATTGGCACGCCATGCACGCCTCTTATTTAGGTAGCTGTCAAATGGTAAGAATGTGAACTTTGCAGTTGAGTTTAGTTTGTTGGGAAAGGTTAATTACTTACGTTGATAAAGTTTGATTTTTTAAACAGATGTAGATAGTTCACCACATCTTCTTTGGTCTTAAAGCGGCTACATCTATATAGGCCCCGATTCGGGAAGTCATGATTCTAATCCAGCTATCCTTTTCGTTTCTATAACTAATGAAAGAGAGGTGATGAATTCAGATGAACGAATGATATTCATTTGAACGAACGATAACCTAAAATAAGGGCATAGCTGTCAGATTTTCAATCTCTAAAATTGTACAATCGACACGGCCATATAAGCTTCAAATTCGATGTTTGACAGCTCTAATATTAGAATGGCCATCTTCCGTCCCTTTTTAATCTTAAAAAGGTGAAAAGGACGGATGAACTTAAATTAAGGATTAGAGCGTGACGGTGAGAATTAGCCTCATTGTCTCATAGATAAGAATATTTTCCGGCGTAAAATATTTCCTAGATGTACCCATCCAAATATAATACAAATCGTAAAGAAAAAACAAACAACTCATATTTATTATAAAGATAAGGTTAGAAACATAATAAACGAGATGGAGTAAGCGTTGGCTTTGAGCAAAATGTATGTGAGCGACCTTGGAGAAAAAGTTAGTGTCAGACTTTTGACAGAGCACTAACTGTGGTGAGAAAATACCACGTTTATCTGAAATATAATTATTTATTCACACAACTAGACTGCTAAACTCTTAACATAACAATGCTTATAGCATATCTTATACAAAACTTGATATACTATTTATTATTAGCCGCACGCTACGACTGTTAGGACAAGTCTATGTCAAAATGCACGACAGAGACTGTATGAAGTTTATTTGCTCTTTTTCAAATATAGGTATTTGAAAAAGAGCAAATTAAAACAAACCATGCAACCACCATCAAAAATATACATACTCGTAATCACGTACGTTCATATGACGCTCATACAATGAAGGAAAACATCGTGATGAAACCTGCACACAACTGCGAAGAAATTCAAAGGTTGTGTGTGAAATCGACCTACCCGGATTGGGCTAGCGTGGTGTGGTTGACTAAGGCTGATATTTAGTGTAGTCTTGAGCCCCTCGGTGGGGGTTATTTATGAGCTGTTAATAGAGAATGATGAATTTTCATTCTCTTTGATTTTTGTAGCTAAAAAACAAGCATTAAAGGGGTAAAGTTAAAATCATAACATGATTGTTAGTTGATAGTATTAGAGTGGGCTTAGTTGTAATCCGCTGTCTTAATTCGGAGCAGAAATCTCGTCACGAGTCAAGCTCAAGGTCACAATCCTCAGACCTTAACCCTGGAGCCCACTGCACCAGTTAATATTAGGTCCTTACATATGAAATTGGCGTTTTGTCGTACTGGCCACTTTGATCACAAATTTCTCCTATTTGGTTAGGAATTCGAAATTCAAATTTATACAGCTATTTCCACATGTAGTTGTGTTTCGTAAACCGTCATTCATTTGTTTTTTTACTTATCTTTTTTCTGTTTGCATCGCTCGATTTACAAAATGGAAAATTTGAAATATCGCGTTATTTACGAGTACGAGTTCCACCGTGGCACCAGTGCTGCGGAAACGGCTCGAAGGGTTAATGATGTGTATGGCGGTTGTGTCGCAAAAGAAAACACAGTGCGTTTTTGGTTCCAACGTTTTCGTTCTGAAAATTTCGACCTGCAAAACAAGCCCCGTGGACGGCCGGAGACCCAAGTTGATAATGAAGCATTGAAGGCTATTGTGGAAGCGGATCCATCGCAAACCACGTCCGAGTTAGCTGCAGGCTTCGGTGTTAGTGATAAAACTGTTTTAATCCACTTGAAGCAAATTGGGAAGATTAAAAAACTTGAAAGGTGGGTTCCTCACGAATTGAGTGAAGCAAACCGGCAAACGCGCGTCAACTGCTGCGTTACATTACTTGACCGGCACAATAACGAAGGGATTTTAAATCGAATCATTACCTGTGATGAAAAGTGGATTCTCTACGATAATCGGAAGCGCTCATCGCAATGGCTGGACCCTGGCAAGCCAGCCAAAGCCTGCTCCAAGCGAAAATTGACCAATAAAAAGTTACTTGTAAGCGTTTGGTGGACTAGCGCCGGTGTCGTTCATTACAGTTTTCTCAAATCTGGCCAGACGATTACGGCAGATGACTATTGTCAGCAATTGCAAACCATGATGGAAAAGCTAGCTGGTAAACAACCGAGGCTGGTCAATCGCTCTACGCCACTGCTGCTTCACGACAACGCTAGACCACACACTGCACAACAGACGGCTAGCAAATTAGAAGAGCTTCAATTGAAATGTCTAAGGCATCCACCGTACTCCCCGGACCTTGCTCCAACAGATTACCATTTTTTTCGAAATTTGGATAACTTCTTGCAAGGGAAAAAATTCAACTCAGATGGGGCAGTCCAAATCGCCTTCAAAGATTTTATTGATTCCCGTCCGAATGGTTTTTTTAGTAAAGGGATCAATGAACTACCTATGAGATGGCAAAAGTGCATAGATTACAATGGCTCATACTTTGATTAAATAAATATACTATATAAAAATTTTTCGACTTTTTGTTCCTCCCATACAAAACGCCAATTTCATATGTAAGGACCTAATATTATGATATAATCTCTACGCATTCAGCTACTGGATGTGGTCTAGGATGGTAAATTTTGATGGGATTGGTACAATGGAAAACTGTAAAAGTAGTGGACTTTAACAGGCTGAAATGATGATTCATTTCAGCCTGTTAAAGTCCACTGTTATTTCTAGCAATTTCGTTATGTAATTAAAATAAAAAATATATACTGCTTTTTGATTTTCAACAAAATCAATACTAATTCGACAATCATAGGGGATATTGGTTAACTTCACACGTTTTAAACTGAGGTTCAAATTGAGGTTATACCTGCTTTTTCCTTGTACCTAGAGTTACGCTTACAGTGTTTCTCAAAAACCTACATTAAGAATATGACGTCAGAAAAAATATAAAACCTGCTTTCTTTTGTTCAGAAAGCTATGACAATTACAACAAGAATGCTTTTAACCACTTCCAGCTTAATTTCAGCGTTAGATCCCAAGTGACATGATTACAATTGGATTATTCAAATCTGATACAGTGGTGGGTAGCGATTTGTGCGCGCTCGCATGGTTGGCGCTATCAAGCGTTGATCTAAATCGGCTTATCGGCGCATACCATCGCGTTATCGAGGGACTTTGACAGCTCCATTACTACGTATAATTTGTTGCCGATATAAATTTGTAGTTCCGTAGTGACTGGCAGGAGAAGAAAGAGTTTTGAAAACTGCTAAATCTAGTCATGAATATAGTTCGATCGGAATTATGTTTGAAAAAAAAAATATTTCTATTTGTTACTTACTACTCATATAATGCTCTCTACAACTACTCATTCGAGTATTGTCCCATCAGAAGATTGCACCCATTTGTAATTAAATATTCCGGACAGATCACGCCATCATTGTTTAAATTGCCAACTCTGCGTTGGACAGAAACATAAAAACATCTTAAAAAGTTTTCTAGTGAACATTTCTTTTTACAACGAAACTAAAAAACATCGATTACTTTTTTTACCGAGTTTTCTTATTATTATTTTTTGTTTTTTGAGTACAGTTAAATGATATAAAGTTATACCATATTTTTTGAGAAGTGCCCAGACTTTAAAGGAGCATAAAAAAATTGTTTTAACACACTATAAGGTAGTCGTGAATAAAAAAATAACCCCCACTTCACGTGTACCAGAGGAACCCTAAAAAATATTTGCTTAAAGATTTTATTTTTCAGCTTTGTCGACGTGGCGAAATGCCATGGATATACATATTAATGTATATCCATGTCAAATTACAGCCTTCTAGTACTAAGAGTCTCTGAGCTAAGCCGCGGACAGACAGACAGATAGACGGGCATGGCGAAACTATAAGGGTTTCTTTTTGACTACGGAACCCTAAAAACCCCGTTGGACCCCCTTAAATCAAACTAGAACAAATCCGAGAAAACCCGGATAGCTGATGGCAGCACTAAACAAGCTCAATAATATGGGTTAATTCCTCCCTTTTTCCTCCGAGGTAAATTCATACAATATTTATGCAGGTGTATACGCTCCCCAATATTCTGGTCTTATTAAGTTAACTGACACATTTACCTTGTGTAACCAATCGATAAATATTTCGCATACATTTGTGAAATGCGAAACTGACATTTTCATTCTTCCCATTCTTCAGGATGAATAAATATTCCGACATTATCATTGGAGGCTCATATTTTAAACGCTCATTGAAACGTGAAAACAGTGGTATAAAATATTGAAAATATGATTTAATTTTATTGGTGAACTGAACAGTCATGAAATAATATTACAATTGTTACCGTTTTAATAACTGTGCAAATATTATGACTGGTGTCTAAAATATAATTATATTTCCCAGGTAGGTATGTGATGATAATGTTCTTTGTAAAAATAGCAATTAAACGTAACCAATGGTAAGTGTTTTATTTAACCATAAATCGTTTTTATTTATTTGTGTTTTGTTGTATTTTATTTGTTTCTTTATTTATCCATTCATGAATTTCATCCAGAGTAAACATTACCATCGTAGTATTACTAAATCTTAGTACAAGCCACGCACTTCTGCTGTTCAAAAGCTTATTGTTTGGTTTGTGTTTGTCTAGCAGTGTATTTGGTCAAGGATGAAACTATCATTTATGTTGGACTACACATCCGAACAAAATGTCCTGTCTTGGTGTTAATTCTAGAAGCAAAGCAGTTACTGTATTGTCTGTATTCTACCATAGTAATATCGATATAAACAGTAAACATAATTGAAGATAAGCACGTAATTTTTTTTAAAAAAGCTTGTCAATCAATGAAATTAGTCATAGCCCAAACCCTTCCTTGTATTTGAATTTTAAAATCAGATGCAAGTTGATAAAGTATGAAAAAATGACAAAAGAGCTGTAAATCAAATTTAAATCATCGCAATGTTGGGATACCTGGCCATAGACTACTCTGTCCGTTGGCTGCGTCCACTCCCCCCCTCCCTCCCCCGTTCTAAAATAGCATCGTCAGGAAGTGACATTTCATATTTCATTTGAATTTGTCAATAGGTTTTTATTTCGCATCTTGTCAACGCCTTGCATATGTCGTAGTCATCTAGTTGAATCTCCTTTTTGATTGAATGACTAGCGCGTTCATTAAATGACATCATTCAATTGAATGACTAGGCCAAACGTTGATTGAACAAGCGTCACTCAACGTCCAACTGGTTAGCGGATTGAACATAGCCCTTTGAACATAGCGGACGTAAAATCAGTCAGGTGATTCAAATTTAGTTCATATTTTCCACTGCGGCGCTAGTAGTCGCCAAAACAAATATGGCGTCAAACAGCTCGGACAGATAGCACTGTGTTGATATTTTTTTCTTGCGTGACTGCATGGACTTACGCCACCGCCGGCTACTTTTAAAGAAAAAATTGAGGCGAAACTGGCTGAATACGAACAACAAAGTCGGCTATATCCCATTCAACGACTTCGCTAAATGATGTTCAGTCAAGACGTTGAACGTTATATTCAACGACTTGACGAGTTGTCCTTTAGTCATTCAATTGAAATTTGTCATTCAATGAACGCGCTAGTCATTCAATTAAATAGCAGATTCAACCAGATGACTGCGACACATACATACAATAGTCTTAATAATAGAAGGCTTGTCATCACTTTTTTCTTCCTCATATTGTTATGCGGTCATCATATTTATGGGCGGATTTAATGTGATATTCAGTAAGATTTCTAAGAAATAGATAGTTGCAAAAAAGCACACCTACATAGCCGTGTCATATTATTATGTTATTTTAGAGACAACTCTGTGACTTGGCAACAAAGATAAAGTAAAAAGTATTGTTTAGGTTTTTGTTAAAGTTTTAAAATTGTTGGGAGCGTCGATCAATGTTTAAAATTCACCATCAAAACACCCCAGATTATTTCGTTATCCGCTACACGCGGTAGGATGGACTTATTATTATAATTATGATTAAAACTCAATCAAGTAGACACGGAAAATTTGTTCATTCGTTTACATTAGCGTCGGTTTGAAAGTTCAGTAATTGTTCCTGAAAACAGCAAGTTAATTAATTTCCCTTACGGTTTTACAGCGAGCTTGGCTTCATAAGTGCTAAAACAAACTTCTGTTTAATGTGAAAACAAACACTGTTTAAATTGGCGAATTTAATTAATATGCGTTGTTTTACAAAACAAACTACTTTACTATTAGTTCGTACCTGTTGAATAAGGCGATAAACTTTCTCGCCTTTTTCTATATAATATATTATAGATAAATCTAGAGCTAATATATTTTTAAGTGAGTTTAAGTGCCAACAAAGAGGACAAAGATTCAAAATTAATACAATACAATCAAAAACTAAGCTTTTATATTATTTGTGCTGTTGGAGTTCCTGAATTTATAGCCAAGTTACCTGTAAATATTTTTATGTTAATTTTATTAAACGTCCTATAAAAAATAAGTACCTAATGACGTACTTAGTATATCTAATTTAAAATATTGTCACACCAAGCAAAATTATGAACCTAATAGGTAGGTCAACCTACCAATATACTCGTAATTGGCATTGGCTCTCCACACACCTTCAAAAGATCGCTATCAGAAACGTTCACATAACAAATTATGTCAACTATATCAACGACATTATAGTATGTACAAAACCATAGTAATTGGTACCAATCCCACGACATAAGAGTCATAGATTGTGCCCAATTTGTCTTAAATAGTTTTAGTTCGATTATTTAGTTGTAAAGTTTCAGTTTAGGACGCAAAATAAATAAGACGATAATAACAAAAATAAAAATTCTAATTATGAAATTGTAATTGTACCTATATCTATTATTTACCATTGGTGGATGGATGAGTAAAGCGGTTGATCGTGCGCTTTGGCGTGCCCTTGGGGAGGCCTACGTCCAGCAGTGGACTGATAGGCTGACTGATTGATTGATTGATTTGATTGTATTGTGGGTCAGCTGGAAGATATTTATTTAGAAATAAGCAGGCCTGTTGTGTCGTCTTTTTTCAAATGTAATTGTATTTTTGTTATCTATTGTGTACAATAAATGGTTAAATAAATTGTATAGTGTGCTGATAATAAATTCTTCAAGTAGTTTTTAAGCAACGTATATTATGTGACTGGTAACAAAACATACTATAAACATTATTTAATCGATCCAGTAGTAGTCAAATCCACATAGTCAAACTTTTTTTTTGCTAATGAGCTCCCTACTACTCTGTAGTCGGCTTATGTTTATTAATACCTTTTTTATGTACCTAACAAACTCATTAGCTACAAAAATAGTACTAAAAATAATTTTGTGATACCTAGAATTACCACTAATGAGAAACCGTGAACTTTTCAACCATGACCTGCGCCCGCGCACTGCACGGCCGTAATTGTTGATCCAAACATAGAAACAATGGCGTTGATTCTAACAAACGTAACAATACTATAATATTATAATAGCAAAATAAACTAGAGATAATTTCATTGAAAAATATCATTTGGTTTTTAATTATCTATGTCACCGTAAGATTGTGAAATAAACTTACGGAAAATTGTGAACTTAAACCAACCATTTACTATTTAACGTATTATTTCTCGTTAGTTACGATGCCAAACCGTCAAATTGTGAACTGATTAAAAATTGGCATGCCATCGAACGCGCCTTGCACGCTGATTGGATAAACGTTTGACGTGTCCAGCGCGGCTATTCTTGGCTGTCATTCTGTAGGTAGCTGCTGCCAAAACCGACCAATTAGGGACTGTTCACAATTTTACGGGTGATAAAACCCGACAGATTATGAACTCTACACCTTTGTTTACAATTTGACGGTTTGAAATCGTAAGAATAAATCTCTAAAATCTAAAAAAAATGGAACTACAATTACTATGGAAATGTCAACTTGCAGCAGAGTCGTGATTGGTTGAAATACAATTTTGTATTACTACTAGCGCCGCCTTTCACTTCACAGATAAGTTGGTAGGTCTGTAAACACATACATAAAGGTATCTTGAAGAAACAAAATGCGTTGCTCGAAACATAGTGCTCAATTAAGGTTTATTATTATTAGCTCATTATTAGGTAGGATTATGAACTGTAATAACTAATTCTAGTATAAGCCGTGGAATATTCAAAATGTTTATCACAGGTAATTGAAAATTGTGGTTTCTAGACCTTGGATGGTTTATTGAAGTTATGATGATCTATAACTATAAAATTGGAATATTTGAAGAACATTGCTCAGCAAGATAATTTTGCTCCTGGCAGTAGCTAGCAGTAGCCAGACAACATAGGCATTCTCATTAACTCATTTTTATAAAAAATACTTGAGAGGAGTTAGATCTTTCTCCAAAGTGATAGAGAGTCAGTTTTACTCTAAAATATTTTTAAAGTAGACCTCTCAAATAGACTTAAAACACTGGTTTTTTTTTATTTGAATGCTGTATGTTCTTGGTCTATTCTGTAGGCAATGGGTAAGAAACTAAACTAAAGTTAGTGGAAACCACAAACTAGCAAACATTATTGTAGAGCGCCCTGTGATTGGATGAAGTGACAATGTGAATATGGTGTTTGTAGCAACTGGAGAAGAAGAGTCGATGCAATAGAGGCGTAATGGCGATCAATTAGTAGTGTGTGCTGAAATCACGTAAATGTTTGATATGCCCAAAACAGTACAACAGACAAGTAGAATTCGGCCCCACCTTTCAAGCTCACTCTGTAAGCTGGGAGTACGGAAGCAGTAGAATTTAATAGGAAACGGTTGTCACATACAACCATCTATTGTCTTATTGTTTGCTTGTAAGTGCTATTAGCATTAAGTAAGCAGGTACTTATGCACTTGTGTTAATATACATATTACACAGAGTGTCAATCAAACAGTTTTTTGGTACCTCTAAACATTCGTAGAGGTAATACATTATTATTGTTACAGATAACGTCTGTTAACGAAATACCTATCTAATAATTATAATGCGAAAAATGAAAAATTCGTCGATCTTTCACAGAGCTAGGTGGCATAATTGGTAGTGCGCCTGTTTCTGGCCCGGATAGCCAAGGAGATGCAGGTTCGAGTACTGTCCAAGATCGACAAAATTTTTAATTTTTCGCTTTATAATTATTAGATATTCGTAGAAGTAGGTCTTTAGACACGTTAGTTTTTTATTTTGGTATTAGTATAAGAATTGTTCAAGATTATATCTAAATTTAAAATGTCTGCTTCTTCGCCTATTACTTAGTAAAGTGTCAAATTAAAATTCAACAATCGTGTAAACCTTACATTGCTTGTAAATAAAATGGGCATTTAACTTTATGAACAAAAGGTTAACTGCTAACAAATGTCTGTATCCTGACAGTCGTGACAAGTTCTATAGCTACCACTTGGCTAATTAGTTGAGCTTTAAGACTTAATCAAACAATGTTGTATGTACTTGGGTGTAATTGTGTTTTTTTTTGTGTTATATTATCCGGTTCTACTATACTGTTGATTTTATCAGAGCCTGTTAAAATTAAGGCAATTACTTATGTTATGTATTAACTAATTAATCTGCAATTATCACACAGTATAATAATTTGAATTCAAAAATAGGTATATTGCGAAAATGTTAATCTAAAATACAAAATCACCAAATTATTCGAAATACGTTTTTCTTTAAATGCATAAATCATGTAACAATCGAAGCTTCTATCGATTCGTGTTAGCCTTTAGCTGTGCCTTCGGCTTGAAATATGGGAAAGATGCAAACTGCAAAATGCCATCCATAGATAAACTTTAAGGTCATTCGCTTACAATGAGTGCAGCAAATTTACAACCTGCGAGAGGAATTTCTGTACAGTTTTAGTAGTAGGGACATGTAATTTATAGTTCAATTTGATAGTAAGTACGTAGCGAGAATCTTGCTCCAATAACTTTAAATTTAAATACGAAATTAATTACGGGAGCAACTTTGGTTCATGCTTTGAGCAAAATGGATTTAGTTTGTTTTCATATAAATGTAATTAAAAAAAATAAAGCTTTTAGTGCTACGTCAAAATAATTTAATAAGATGAGAATAGTGAATACCTTTAATGTTTTAATAGATGATACTTAACAACTTATAACTTTTTCGGATATTCAAAGCCTTTTTTATTTTTTAGACAATCACCATTCCTTTTTAATAATTGCCAGTGCTTGCGTATCGTAATAAAGTTTAATTTCTTAAATTTAAGCTTTCTCTACTTCAATAGTACGCGTAACATTCTAAGTATTTAGATCGATCGCTCTTAGCCGGTGTGTGGTCGTGAAGGTGCATTCGTATAGGATTTATGGGCAGCGGCGGCCATATCGTAAATAGCAACGCCACTCTACGTCCAGTGCACCGGCTAAACTTGGGCTAAACGATTCTAATGGCCTGCTGGTGCCTGCTGCTACAATACACACTCGTACCTAACTAAAACTATGTACCTATACCTACAACGCTATCAAATTAATTTAGTGCAGTTGCCAAAAGTTTGAAACTATGTGGATTTATCAATCTATATGTGTAAATATTATAGAAAAAGAATCCGTAATAGTGACTGACTAACTTGTTAACGCAGAGCCAAAATCACTGAAGGCTAAATATATTTAAATATAAGCTCAGTACAAAGAATTTATAAGTGAAATAGTTATTTATGATATTAAATTTTCTTAGTAGAATAATGAACAGAGAGTATTAACTTTTCTATGAATAAAGTAGTGATTTGTTCATTAGAGATTTAAAGTATTTGAAATGGATGGATAGAGAAAAGCAGGTCATCTTGAGTAGGTATAGGTATTTCTTGGTATTGTGCACGTTCCTATCTTCATCTTATAGAATAGAATATACAAAATATGAAATAATAATAAATATGTATAATAATATATATATTAATTTCTTCCATAGGTCTGCTGAAAGAAATGTATAAAGAAATAAGAAATCCTGTTGTAATGGTTTCATTGCATAATTTTCATTTGCATTGTTTATTGAGTGCAATAAATTGTAAATGTAAGTAAACGAATAAAAAATAGTCCGGTTCTGGACACTAAATAATTATTATTTCCCTTTTCGAACTGCCATTTCCTACGCCTTTAGCCAAAGCAATGGCTAAGCTATAAAAGAGGGCTTACTGTCAAGGAGAGTGATTTTATGCTCCTACGCAAAAAGAAACGATTAATTTACGTTCTCGATATATTTTGACGTTAGAAACTAATTAAAACGTTTATGTAGCGTTTTGTTTTAATCATGCATGTAAATAACAAGTTCCTAGCTCTTTTGACAGCCGGATGCATGTTCAAAGTAAATGATGGATAGAACCTCCTATTTATGTACTCGAGGTAACGTTCAAACCATTTCAAACGCTAATTAAGTATTAGGAAAGCACCGACACTACGAATTATATTCCATATTGATACTAAGGATACAAAAGAAGAACACAAAATAACATAATACATGGTTTTATTACTAAGTATAGTTATCTAAGGTAAGTACATAAATATCAAGTTAAGCAATTTTAAACCAAAACTAATATTTATCTATTCCCTTGTCGTAATTTTTATCACGGGTCATGAAGTACTTAATTTATTTCTTTTTTAGTCGGTATTTGCTCAACGCTCAATAAATAGGTATGAAATTTAAAGATTTATTAAACCATAAACTTTATAAACAGTCTTGAAACACACATCGTTTATTCAGTAGTGTATCCGCAAAACCCAATCTAACAAACTTTATAAACCATCTAGATTGGAACAGATACTATCACCAGAGATGCCCATGGGACAAGACTTGCGAAACTGGGACAGTAAATTCATACAATCGTGTATCAGGAGCTTAGGAATAATAGTAGGATATGGGCACATTGAGAGTTAAATGTACCTAAAGTTTACCTAAAGAAGACATAGACAGGTATAAGTAAGAAATACTTTCATAAAATAGTTTAATTATCTCTAACTAGCTGTCCGCCCGCGTGATGTAACATTTTCCCGTGGGAATAAGACTTTTTCCCGTAAAAAGTATCTTATGTGTTAATCCAAGGTACAAACTTTCTCCATTCCGAACATCCAAATCCGTGTGAAAGCGACACAAACATCCAAATATATTTTCGACAACAAGATAGCCACTAACGCTTTGTTTACTGCGCGCACATCGATCGCACCTTTTCGCTGCCAGCATTTGCTTATTAGCAATAAGCTTGCATGTTTATTTAGTATCAGAAAATATGAAGTATGCGACTCTTTCGTAAATTAACTATTTTTGCATTGACTTTTACTACGCTACCTATATATTGTGTCTAGATCCTTTGTGTTATCCAAGTGCAAGTCTGTCTCGTGCAGTGAGGGTTACGTCGGAGCTTACTAATCCCAGGCCAGAAGGAAAATCTTAATTTGTGCAAATTTCATGATTCATGGTAAACGAAACGTTAAGCAAAGAAGTTCTGAAATGCTGAAAAGATGGCTCCGTTTTTCAGTCAACACAATCAAAAGATACAGCCATAAAGCCATGTTTTCATACAAATTTCAGTACTTAAAATAATAATATAAGGGTTTATAAAATAGAAAAGAAAAGAGCTCTTAAAAACCACAGACCTAAGTATTTGGTATTAATTTCCATACCTAAAAAAAAAGGAAAAAGGGTTTTGATACACAGACGGACAAAGAAGTGATCCTTATTTCGTTTAAGTTATGAAACCTTAAAAACGATGCAGTTGTTAAATTAGTTTCCTAAACCAGAGTGCTTTTAATTTCTATTAGTTTTGCGGTGAACGCAAATGACAAGGCTATGTACGTACACAGTCAGCGACGCGTGAAACACACATCCGCATGCGAGTGCGTTGTGCACGCGATTTCGGACACGTGGGTGGACGAACAAAAGGTTAGCTTTTTCATATGCGATCAACCGTGAAATCAAACATGACGGTTTTGACTTTCGCTTCACAGTGTTCGTCTATTGTTTCTATTTTCGTTGTAAAGTTGTTAAAACGTGTGGCTTGTTAAAATGTAGCGTGTGTTTGGTAGCTCTTGACTTTATCCAAATGTATATTTAGTTCTCTCTTTCTCTCTCTCTCTCTCGTTAGTTTCTTTTATTTTTTCTGTGCTTTGTAGTTGATTTTAAATATGACAGACTTTTCTGTTTATTATTTTGTATTGATAACAAAACTTGCTTTATTTTAACTATATAATATGGAGAAAAAGGGTAACACAAATGGTATGTTTTCGTCATGGTTAGTGTCGAGAGGAGTTATAATTTAAATGGATCCGGATAGGGCTCTATTTAAAAGGTATTTTCGTATTACTAAACAAATAAATATTATAACAAAGCTGGCTAATATGATGATTTCACGCAAATAATAAAATTTTGTAAGCTCCGGGTTGACATCTGATAGAATTTAAGGTGTGGCTACTAATGTAACTAGCAATATATTAACTGTTATAAGAAACTGACAGTAATGACTATATTTTTCTGTCTATCTAAGCGTGACCAGTGAACAATTAAACTAATAATATACGAAATATCCTTCAGCAATCAAATGACCATAAATAATTCGAATGTGCATAATGTATGTATCAATTGATATTATTTAAACGGTTCTTTCTTATTGTAAAGGGCTATTATTTATCACGGTTTGGTAATAATAACTTTATCATAAGTTTTGATTGGCCAATAAAATCATATTACTGCAACGCGCGATCATTGATTGCAATATTGGACGTATATTGAAATGAAGTGTTAGTACAAACTTCATAGATCGAAATAATGTTCATAATAGTTCATACTTCGAACCCTATTCGATGATACTTTTTTATTTTTTGTTAGAATCAGATTCAAACTTTGAGATTTTGATTGATTTAAAAAATTCAATTATGTTTTATTTACGGTTTCAATAAACATTTCCGATTTTTTAATTAGGTATTGTTTTATAAGTTGTTACTTTCATTTTTTTGTTTAAAGATCAAAAACAATACACTTTTGAAAATAAATTCTCATAAAATTTAAAATGAGATCAAATTACAATATTCATTAAAAAAAAACTGTAAAATAATTATTAAAACCATTTAAAAAAAACAAGAAACTGTAAACAAGAAATTTCAACACACACTACCTGTTGCCACGACATCATAGGAAAAATGCTCGCACATTTATTCACTTTACATTTTGCGTCTAATCACATGAAGTCGTTCATTGTCATCATTCACTGCCGTTAATTTTTTTTTATTATTTATTTATACAGACAGCGTTAAATTATAACATTGTATAAAATACCATTGTGTTGATACGAAAGCCAATAAATCCAATATTTGCTAAACATCTGCGTACCACTAAGTGAACAATATCAGTTTATGTAAAGTACCACACTTCGGATGAACCGTCTAATACCGCCTGTAGATATGGAAGCGAACTAATAATTTCTTAATCTTAACGGTTCCCAGACATTGCTGCTCAGCATAATTGATTACGGATCCAGTTCAGCGGATTACGTGTTGGTTTGCACATAATCAATTCACACATCAACAGGATCTAGGGATCACAGTGTGATAAGCCAATTAGTTACTCTTGGGATCGAGCACTTTGAATTACGTAGTTCAGTTACATATTATATTTTAAGCATGCGCGATTTGAATCAATTATGAAAAAATCTAGAGCGTATAGGGTATAAGCTAAACTGAAAATAAGAGAATCATACTAAGAAGGTATAATAATAATAAAAAAACAAAAACATTAACTTTGTATACTGCAATGGGGATGTGATTTCGACTGATAAAATACAAAATATTCGATCGGTTGACAAAGGTGAGATGTCCAATTATTATAGTATTTTAACTTTCGACTCAAGCTTGGGAAATTTTTCAGTTATAACCTCTTATATATTTAAAGGCAAACTGTCTTTGTCCTGAACGAATTTCACATACAAGATTCCATCATTCTCTAGATAGACCATAAAGATAGCCACCCTCCGTCCCTTCCTAAAAACGGATCACCTGGGGTTATAACCAGTAAATGTGATCCCAAACAGAATATTGCCTAGCCTTTATTACGAATATCATCAGAACCCTATTATGAATAAACCTCAAGGTAAATGACGTCATCAACGATAACCCTTTCACGTCAAAAGGGTATTGAGTATTCAACTAGGGTCTGTTGCAAATATTCATCGCTTTCAAATAGGCGTATTATGTAGAAAATGAAAGATGGATCCGTGAATTAAATTGCTCTACAAAACCGCTATACTGGTACTTTGGGACTACCTATAGATTATAGCAGTGCAGCAACACGAATTGTTTTGGTTACAAGGTTTTTATCGCAGTCTACCTTTCCTACCTAACGTCTTAGATTATGTTTGTAACGAGTTCGTTCTCTTTCCTGTTTTATGACTGGCAACCTTTCTTGCTGGCAGTTTTATCTTTCATTTAAATTAATTTTCAAATTTAGATTTCTTACGTTTCGATTTTGTTGTTTTTCTGCCAAATTCCTCACTTCATGTCCTGATCTCCGAAAGTACATACTTAAACCTTTTCTAACGTACTCTACTATTTGTCAGTTTATTACATAAATAAATGCCTTTTCTGTCTACCTAAATTAATTCCTTTACCTTTACCTGGACTGAACCCTGGTTTTTGCCACGTTTTAAAACCTCTACAACATTCTTCGTGTGGTGTTCAGCATCGCCACGCAAAATAGGCGCATCAGTCGTCGAGTTGCGGATAATTACCCGATTTTACCATTTACCGTGGTGTTCAGCAGCTCCGTGGCGGCTGCTGGGCCACATGTTCACAGAAAAATACACCAATCCATACAGCCACAGCCATAGCTGTGTAAAGTACACGTACTATATTTAGTTATTTTTTAATCTCTTATATACATAATTTGTTATATATACATAGCTTGGTTAGGACATTGCACCTGATTGTCCGAAAAGAAAGATGATTCCGTGCTTCGAAAGGCACGTTAAGCCGTTGGTCCCGGCTACTATCTATAGGTAGTCGTTACATGAGCCAAGTCAGTGGCCTTTGGCGGCGGCTCTATAACACTGACACCAGGGTGTGTGGTCGGTTGTCGACCTTACATTAACCCACACGATGATGATTTTGTTCCGAAATCGAAGTCGGATGTGTTTCCTATTCTGAAATATTTCCATAAAATATACTATTTACTTCTTATCTTGCTCTTTGACAACACTACTGAGTATGAGTGGAAGCATGGGACGCAGGTGAGCTTAGAAAATGTATTTTCCTTATGGTTACATCCAAAGGTTTACCCAAGATAAGGTCTAACTGTAGGGTTTAACTCATTTACAAGTCCTCACATTGTAAAGGGATAAGGGCTGAATATCGTCCTTTTATCGTAAGTAAGCATTTCCAATTTTGCAACATTCGTATGTTTTATACTAAAATATTTCTTCCAAATGAAACTATACACTTCACAACATACCTTTTTACATTATAACATTAATTTACGAATGAATTTTATATTATAACATATACCTATCCAATTCCAGGAACGTAAATTCAGAATTGTTACAAAATAAATTTGCTTAAGCACTCTAATAACCACGAAAGTAATCCACCTAAATTACAGAGTAAATAGGTACTTTCAATTCACATTAAAGCTAGTAGAGTTCGAAAATTTCAGTATGGAAGACGAAATAGTGGTTGGTATTGGAAGAGGAAGATTTAAGGTTAATTTCGCCAAGTTGGAAACAAATATGTCGGCTACATCGACATTAGAGTGGCACCGAGACGAATGTATGGCTTAGATCAACGTTGTAGATAACAAATTAAAAATACTAGTTATTTTAAGAATTTAACAGTAACAGTCTAATTTAATGAAATTGTACACTTGACTGCTTTTATAAACCACGAAAATACCTTAAAGGCCTTACGTCTGTACCATGTGAAGCGTTTTTATAGCTATACCTAGAGACAGAAAGAACCGTAATTTCAGATCAAATTTTGTCGTTCATTTAGGTGTGCGTGACTCTTTATTTCAAGTCATAAAAGTTACTAGTTTGTATCATCAGCAGCTCATTTACTTATAGGTGTACGTCTCCACCGACGGGCTCGAGTATGTCTTTTCATAGACTATGTCGACCATGCATGCTCTGTGCGGCTTTTTTTACTTTTATTTTTATTTGCTGGTGCAGGTTTCCTCACGATAATAATTATTCACCATGTACAATGAATTCCAAAACACACAAGTAGTGGGGTACACATTCGCGTCTATGTCTGACGGGAAGCAGTGGTCCAAGTCACTACATAAAAAAAGCGTGTAATACAGCAGATTTTTTAATATCTGTTCCAAACGTCACTTCACTAGTTCAAACGAATAAATCTAGATTTACAACGTCTAAAGGTCTCTACTTTTATTACTTGAACTTCCGATAGGAAATCAAACAGATTTGAGATTGTCCAACGGATTTGTGAAGCTTTAGCCAGTGTTTCCAGATAAACATCGCGGTGTTTCAATAATGGTATTGACGTTTTTTAACAGGCACCTACTTTTTTATCTATGAGTTAACCTTGATGGACCATAAGCGTAGTAATAAAGGTTAGCGAAGAAACGTGGTTAAAGTGACCGGTAATGTAGAATGATATTGCTAGGATGGATCACAGACGTTGGGTAAAAAGGGCTCTGAAGGGAAGCTCCGCGCGCTAACACTCCCGCGTTAGCTTAGGAGACGAAATCCTAAAAGGTAGAATGGTGACTTTCAGAAGCAAGGTTAATGTAGATGTATGGAGGGAAGGTATAAAAATAAAAATCTTGCACGTTAATGAAACATAATGACCACAAGTAGCTGCAGATCGTCGAGGAATGGAAGAAAGGATAGGATGTCTGTGTCCGAAAACGGATGCTATAAAGACTAATATACCTATATATAGATAGAATCTTCACATAGTACCAGTGCAGCGCTGAACTAATCAAAGCATAGTTTGTACATAGTACCTATCTCAGTCCCTCTTATATGCATCGTTTTATCACGACATACGTATTCACTGTACTCTCGAGACTAGAGTTAGGAAATGGACGAATACGGGTCAAAGAATAAATAACTACGATCTCTATTGAGGAACAAAGAGTGTATTAACGTGTATGTTATTAGAAATCGTGAAAGCCCTGGACTTTTCCTAAATTCATGAAAAAAAATATTAATCAAGAATTAAATTGAATTATACGTTCATGCCCACTAAACCTCATGAATGAAATCAAACCATTTCTTGATTCTAAGTTCTAAAACTCTGGTGTGTTTAGTTTTCATATTTTCTTATTTCAAGACGAAAGTTTTCTGTGTTATTTCTGATTTCTACCAACTAATTAATATGTTCAAATATCGTTGCTGCTGATCCCAAAAGAAGTAACCATGTGGAATTTCAGTCAAAATGTCCTAGGGTTAAAAAATAACACTCGTACTTATAGATCTTTACCTTGAAAAATTCCAAAAGATTTAACCTATACATAGAGAAAGGAGTTGTATTTTACTATCACCGTCGCACATATTTTTGTATCGAAATTTATGTATGTAGGTATGTCGCTTCTACGACCTTTCATCACGATGCTCTTTGACTGTGTAAACTCTGGAATAGTTTGCATTTTAGCGCAAACTGGTCTAGAGCGTTCAGTTGATGCTATTTCATTATACTATTTATTTATACTATCCAACTAGGAGCTCCGTTTTATTTAAATCGGTACTGAAGTTTCATTTACTTGGACAGTTATATTATTGCAGAGAATATAAGGTAAAAGGAATAATTTTTGGTAATACATGAATTTGTTAGTTGCTTTATTGTGCTAGTAAGAGATGTTAACCCAAAAGGTTCAATGCATTGCAAGCGCATATACTCAGGCTATCTTTTATATTATTTACTTCTCGAATTATCCAACTTCAAAAATGGCTTATTTTAAAAATGGCTTATTTCGTTAGTTTAGTACCTGTATTACCCCAAAAAAATAATATTTCATGATAAAAATTATATTTAAAACACATATTTTAAGTTATAAGAAAATATTTTTAATCTGGCGTAAAAACACAAGAAAGTGTCATGGCGTCGTGAATGACGTCACATAGTGGCAAACGATTGTGTTCACTTGTGCTGTTTTTTTTTTTTTGACGGACCTAATCACTATTTATACCAGAGTGGTAATATAGTGGGCGCGGACTTGAGTGGGCGCGGACTTGCACTTGTGCTGTTGTATGAAAAAGTTAACCAAGCGTCAAAACAACAATGGCGGCATACCACTATGTGACGTAATACGTTCTGATTGACGTTCACAGCGGAGGGGCCAGGGGGGGTATTTATTTGATTTTAATTTGTAAAAATAACAATAATCATTAATTTTTATGTGGAATTATTTCGGTTTTCCCTGTTTAAATATTACAATTTACGTCTAGAAACATTCATCCATTGATTTCATTGTTAGTTGACACAAGCCTATTCGACTTCCTAGGGCGGTAACTTGACATTGTTTTTTTAGGTAGTCAAAAAGGATCCCTTATAGTTTCGCCATGTCATGTCCGTCTGTCTGTCCATTCGCGGCTTAGCTCAGAGACTCTTGGTACTAGAAGGCTGTTATTTCGCATGAATATATAGGTACATACTCGTATTAATCTTGCCGACAAAGCTGAAGAATAAAATCTTAAAAAAAAAAATATGTTTCCTCTGAAACATGTGAAGTGTAGGTATGTTATTTTTTTTATTCTCGACTACCTTATAATTTATTATGTGAGGTATCAAATATTGAGGGTTTGCTAAAACCGTTTTTCGATGCTAGTGTAGGTCTCAGAAATATTTCGTTTTAAAGTGCTTATTTTTGTTAGAGTCAAGTGTGTGTCCCTGTACCAGCGAAACCGTTGTACTTGTAAATGTGAAAAAGTTCACAGTAGTAGTGTGTAAATGATGAATTTAAAAAGAAAACTGTCAACAGCAAGTAAGTTTTACAGGTTATCGAATAATAGATCAACTTATAAAATGTACTTCAAGTAAAAAATTTGGTACTACCTATACAAATATCATAAAAAATATTTTGATGAATGTTAACTGTCTTAAATAGGTAGGTAGGTATCTTAGTAGTATTGGACAACTACGGAACCCTACACTTTGCGTGGCCCGACACGTGCTTGGCCAGTTATTAATCATTGAATATGAATCAGAGGACCAAACGGGTTTGAATTCGTGTGTAAATGTGTGCATATGAATTCTGGCGATGTTTTCCTTCAACACCGGAAAGACAATCACTACTGTGGTCCAATACTTCTTGATTTCAAAATTCAAAAATAATTTGATACAGTCAGTAAAAGCAAATCCAAGCAAAGTATATTTGCATGATTATAAATGACATAATATTGTTTGTATTTATTGCTTGCAAATAATGTACGATCAAATTTCTTGTTATTTTGTTAGTCTCACTTATAATACGTTGTCTCACTTATAAACCATTCCTTTTCACTTGCTTAGAAATCTTTTTTGCTGACTGTACGTGGTGATAGAACTTCTCGTGACCCTAGCCGTAACACCTACGTGGTAAGGCCTACAAACAATTGAATTTGTCTGCTACCGGTACTCAAACAACATAATTACATATCGTGTTCAGTTCAATGTCTGTTCAAATATGTACGGAAGCCGCAGGTGTGGCGTAGACGTGGCTTTATGTATGTACATAATAATACGAATATGTTCAACGTAACAATACAACATTTCGTGCTTGTCGCCTGACACTCCTTAGATAGAGTCTGCTATTGTGTCGGAAACGTCGAGATGACTGTTTCATATCTGTTATCATAGCAAATAGTAAACAAATAAATTAATAAGCGCTTTATTTATCAACAATACATCAAGTATGCTACGTAACAAATAACTAGTACAAATTGCTGATAAGAGGCTTGCCCTTGAAAAGCAGCAATCATGCTGAGACTCTTGAGTCTCAGCGTGATTGCTGCTTTTCAGAATCTCCCCATCTTCGCTACACTGGAAAATGCTCCACGCAGTTAATCCCTTTAGCTCCAGACAGTAGGTAGACCTTTATAAAAATAACAACTTAAATAAAAAACAGCAACGTTCGATATAGCAACATTTTAAGGAGTGAATTACTTTTTTCAGAGCGATACGGTTCCCGTCATGAAAAAAGAACGCTAACACATCCATTCATTCATACTAGATATGGCTACTAGATATGGCTATTAGATAAATGTTTTAACAGTGTGAAAGATTTCTTAGAATTTGGTTGAATACAAGAACCGCAATAATTGTAACATCCCATTACTGTGTTCATGCAAATAAAATTATTTCATTTCATTTCTAGAAAGACAATGAACAGTGTACTTTACCTAATAATTTCTAGTAAATACCTACCTGGCAGTGGGCGGGGCACATTGTACGGAGAACTGATGGACGCTTCGGCAGAAAAGTTCTTGAATGGCAACCACGCACCGGAAGACGCAGCGTGGGCAGGCCCCCCACACGGTGGACCGACGACGGCCTGGTGAAGGTCGCGGGAAGCTGCTGGATGCGGGCAGCACAGGATCGGTCGTTGTGAAGGTAGGTCTATGAGGGAGGCCTTTGTCCAGCAGTGAACGTATTTCGGCTGAGATGATAAAATACCTATCTATATAAAGTTATAACGGGCTATAAAAAGTACATGAATTTAGCTACTAAAGCTCTGCAATGATCTATTTTTACGCTTGAAATGAGGTCAAACGCAGGTCAGCTTTAACTGTTACTACTAAATGGAATACAGCAAAAAGCGAAAAGAGAACCTCACATTGCTATTGAACTATCAACAGGCGCTTTTGTCAGCAAAATATGGTTTTATTGCGTCATAGTAAGTCTATTAAAATGTATGGGTTCAGTGAATATATCAGTTTCAGATTGGAATAACAGGATGTTGCAACAGGAACCATTTTTAGGGTTCCGAAGTCGAATAAACATAAAATATCTGCCGTAGTGTCATTTGTTATTTATTATTTTTGCGCATGTTATAAAGGCATAATATTATGAGGGTGCTTTTCGTAAAATGTCGGGAAAGCTAGCTAAAGTACCAAGAAATAGCAAACATCATCATCATCATCATCTCGAAGACATCAACTGCTGAACATAGGTCTGTCCCATTAGATATCCAACGTGAATGGTCCTGCGCTACTTGCATCCACCGAAACCACCAGAAATAACAATGCGTACATTGATATAGCAATTCGGATGAACAGGAGTTACATATTAAATTCTTTTTTTTGTACAGTTTAAAAAAAAGGAAAATGGCCTCGATTCGGGATGTCACGCTCTAATCCTTAATTTAAGGTAGTCCGTCCTTTTTACCTTTTAAAGATTGAAAAGGGACAGGAGATGGCCATCTTAATATTACAGCTGTCAAACATTGAATTTGAACCTTATGGCCGTCTCGATTGCACAATTTTAGAGAGCACTTAAAACATGCGACTTAAAAATCTCTTAATCTGATAGCTATGCCCTTATTTAGGTTATAATTCGTTCAAATGAATATCATTCGTTCATCACCTCTCTTTCATTGGTCATAAAAACGAAAACGATAGCTGGATAATAAGAATTGGAAAATAAGAATTGGAGCATGACATCCCGAATCGAGGCCAATATAAATAATCAAAAATTTACTATGCTTTTATTGGATACATTCTTGGACCAACACTGACTCGCCTGCCCGACAGACCATTCGACAAAGAAGATTATTTTTACTGCACCGCAAAAGGTGCAACAGCCCGGAAATGCGTGGAATTGAGAGGAAATCGATAGCGTGCATGTAGGCGAATGTGTTTCTATAGGCAGACCCAAAAAGCTGAGCTGTATACGGGCTAGTCTAGTCTATTTCGAACCAAAATACCAACAAAATATCTGAAACTTCGTTTAAATAACCTGTATCGTTTTTGTTCTAAGTTAAATTTACATAATAATACATGTCATGCTTCAACAACGTGTTAGAATAAGACGAATTTAACGACACCTCTTAAGCTAAAATCCATCAAGCTGTTTAGGCTGTAGAGCGTGCCAAAGAAATATACATACATATATATATATACATACATACATACACTCGAAAAACATAACCCTCCTTCTAAAGCAGTCGGGTAAAAATAAAGCAAAAGGGTGGTAGGGTAGGTTGATCCAATTCCACACCAATTTAAAATTCGCGAAAACAAATTGGAGCGTCGGTGGTCTAGTGGTTAGGGCCGCTGCCTCCCGTCCGGGAGACGCGGGTTCGATCCCCACCACGTACCAATGTGAGTCCGAATTTCGAATTCTTAAATACGTTTATTCGACCCTCGTGAAGGAAAACATCGTGATGAAACCTGCACACTCCTGCGAAGAAAATCAAAGGTTGTGTGTGAAGTCGACCAACCCGCAATGGGCCAGCGTGGTACACTAAGGCCTAATCGCTCTAATTCAGGGTAGGCTCGAACTCCTCGGTGAGGATGTACGTACGTATATGAGCTGTTTATCATGACAAACAAATTGACTCAATCAGCTGATCAGCTTGTATGAAACGTTTTGTTTTTTTTTTTGAGATTTTGTGTTTATTCTGGAACAAAAATTTCATGGGCTTTGCGTTATTTTGCTGACACATACTATATTTTTTTAAACTCCCCATAAAATAAACCGACAATGGCATTTTGTTAGGTTATACGCTTTGTTTATGTTAACTGTGGATCTACTTCCTTACATACATTTGATAGGTGTATGGAATAAAAACATATGTTGAAATGGAAACTATAGTGTTTATTAGTTCATTTTAACAAATTAACATGAAAAATGCAACTTGACCCAATAGGCTGTAGAACAAGAAGAAGGCAGTATTGCCATACCAAAAAATACCAAAAAAGATACAAAATCATTGCCATTTGACAATGTACGAATACAACGTTACATTAAAATTTATATGTTTAATTTGTCTTAAACAATAGGAATAATATCTGTTTCTGAAATTCAAACATCATTCATTTCTATCCTATTAAGGACACGTGTGAATATAATAATGTAATGTATGACACTACACTAGACAAGACACCCTTGTGAGGGACGTTTAGAGCTCCTTAACCCTGGTGTCCTTTCTGGGCAGTCTTACGGTGAACAAAGCGAGATCAGACACGTTGAGGTTGAATTTGACCAGCCTAATTAGATCTCTGACGAACTGGGAAAACGAGCTCGTAAACTTGGGATGGGAGTTATCAAATTACACCTTGCACTTCTCTGTACGTTTTCCACTACGGTTACGGTGACGTGACGACACGTAAACGTAACCGGACTACCGCGTGAATGAGCGGTAGTTAGTTTTACTCTATCTTAGAAAGTATCTATATGGCTCCTCTATTTTTCAATATTGTCCGTGATGTCCTCATGTGAGCCCAGCACATGTCTCATGTTTAAATGTTTTCGCTTTAACATAATCTAACCTTTCTGTTAAGAAAAAAGTAACTAATTAACTACCCTGATAATAAACTTCTATAAATGTACGTCAAGGGTCATATAAAATCTGCTAACTAGAACAATATTATTCGCACGTGAACTCCTCTGCAAATCCCCGCTGTCACATAAAGTGCACTATCATTCATAGAGAAAGAGCAAGGTACCTAAACGGTAACCTAGTTGAAACGACAAAGATCCTCCTGCATGCTTACAATTTTATTTATTGGATACGAAATGTTCTTGTGTCTTTGTTTGTTCCAAAAGTCAACCAACTTCAAAGTATTTTCTTCGTAATCAAACCATCCATATACGAGTAATAATCTTATTATAATCTAGCTATATGTATAGCTAATAAAACCATCAACAACATTGTTACTTTAATTTGTTGCTCACATTTTGAAACTATTGTCCAAAAACATTCCCAAATACAGATATTAAAGTAAAGATAACGTAATTTAAACCAAACGATGTCAGTGGATTTAGATTCAGTAGCTTTTGACCACGCACTGCTATTCAATTTAGGCGCATTTTGATTCCACTGTACCGCAACATTTTTCGTAACAAAATTTACGTTCCTCTAAACTGAATGGCAGTTCTAAAATCAAATAAAAAATTTGGTCCAAAATATTTCCGCTTTGTGAAAATTCTAGCGCATTTTCTTCACGTCTAATTTTAAACTGGCACAAAAGGCTTCCATTGTAACTAAAAATATTTTCAAAGCGAAGTTTTTTCACTAAAAATGAAAGAAAACAATGTTATTGCAACTTTGATTTAAGTGAAATGCTCTGAGAGAAACATTTCGCAGCTTATGTGAAACGATTTAATTTTCAGTTACATAAGGCATAAATTAGTTTTGAAGGTTTAAATAAAACTATGTTGATGATCAATTAATTTCATGCATGACCGTTTAATTTAGTGTAGCTAATTTTAACTTTTCATTATTGTGTAGTGAGGAAAGCCTATAAAAACGACTAGCTGGTGTCCATAGAGAACTTTGCAGACAATTTACGAATAATTTTCATGTCACATCTCTTTTAAAAATGATAAGCATGTTAAAAAAAAAAACAGATTGAAATTGTTCGGGAACATTTAATTTTGTATTCTGCGTGCTGCTATGAAATTCCGTAGAGAACAAAGCTTCTCTAAATGAAAAATTTTCTCAGTGACGAGTGAGAACATTTTCTAGATTTGACTGTACTTGGGGACTTTCGCTACAAGCGTGGAGGAGAGAAGTCTTTTGGGAGTTCCTAGTTTTGTGAAGCCCTAATACCCACCTTGACGTTTAGGCGTAACCCCGTGGCCTACGGTTGCGGCGGTTTAAATGGCAAATGACACAAACACAGGTTACTATAACAAAAAATATTGCAATTTCGATATGACAGCCAAATATTTTGCCTCAAATCAACTAGCACTGTATTATACCATGATTTAATTGGGTAACTAAATATAAACTGTCTTTCTAAAATCTGTTTAGCTATTACCCGAGAAAACGCGATAAAATAACAGATTTATTATAATTATAATATTGTACGTAATCTAACCTAATCCATGACTCATCGCATTCAAAGTTACCTCTCGAAGGTAATTCCTTGCCCCTCGCCCCTTGGCGAATGCAATTTGCTTAGTAGTAACCTCTTTACCGCGCCCTCACCTCCGGGGCGCGGGGAAGAGGGGAACCCCGAGAATTTCCCGGGAGATTTCTCATTTCAAGCTCAATTTAAAAATTTGTCTACTATAACAACTTTCACCTGACTTTCGATAAGATTAGGAAAAATATTGGGGCTGCGCTGCGGTTACGTTTCGGGAAATTTAATTTTGGCGGCTTAATCACTTAAAAAATTCTTGCGGTACTTAAACGATGTTCTTTAACAGCCTCGGTCCTGGGTTCCGATCCCGGTAGGGACACTAGTCTTGAACAAAAAACTAATTTTTAGACTATCTCCGGTTTAAATAAGACATGTCTGAATAGTGAAAGATTCCATGCTGAAGAAAGCAGATGTAATATGAGTCACGACCACAAGCTGAAAGCTTATTGGTTAGGTTTACTTTTTAAATCAGAAACGATGTAGAGTAATTCAATCAAAACTAACTTTGCAAATGTTTAGGATTGTACTCTGAGCAAACATCACAAGTGAAAGCGCCGTGGGGGATCATTACCAACAGCTATAACTCCCTTTAACGTAGTAACACATGTGACCAGCGAAGGTTTTGCCTCCATTCAAGGGTTTAAGGGACTGGAATGACCCTTAAGTTATTTTACAGCCCTTGGATATGAAATACGGTCTGATAATACGGCTTAATAAATAATGTTTTGTTTTTGACAAGGCTTTAGATATACGACACTTTAAGATGCATACCAAATTTTTACGTTTATATCCAAATTATTATTGCTTTTGAATGAGTCTATTACAGTTTTTTTTTATTCGCATCTGAACTCACAAATTTTTGTATCAGAGTTATACAGTCGCCAAGGGTTTCTGATTTCACATGGTTCATAACGACTATTTTCCGTGGATACCGGGAACAATAGCTTTTTCCAAAGTACGGAGTCATCTTTTTTTTCTGCATCAGATGAATCAGCCTACAATATTCTATCTAAACTGCGGATAGTATCACCAAGTGACTTTTATTGGACCACGGTCCTAACCGAAAAAAAACAGAAATTTGAAATTCGAAAACAAAGAAATGAGCGTAGCCAGTACACCACCGACGCTTCTATGTTATCGTTGAAGTCAGCTAATGGTAGCAAGTGGCCCGCTGTCTAAACTCCGACCCAATATGAGGAAAAATCAATTTTGCGAGTTCGCGCCTGAACGGGCCTTTTGTGCGACATTGAAAGGTTATCGTTGTTCGTTTTCATGGCTCACTTCGGCTGACGATTTTGTTCTAACAAGCTCGGATGGTACACTATTATAAGTGTACAAAAGGCCGTACAGGACGCTTTTTGTTGAGGCGATTAGGAGAATTGGCAGCTTTTGAAAGGCAATCGGAAAAGGACAGTTTTTTAAAAAGATTTTACTCAAGATACGAGTAAATCCATGGATTCAGATAGCTTCACTCGATGATGGGTATGACAAGTCAATAATTGACGTCAAAACCCTTGGTATCACAATAATGCAATGAAAGATTTCTGACGCGCGTCGCCTATTCCTCTGAGAATGCAATCGCCAAAGGCTTATGACATCAGATCGTGGAATGACTATTTCCCGTGTAGATTATAGCCGGGACTTGACTATGCTTTCAAATGAGTATCGTTTCAAACAATCTCGTAATTAAGTCTTCAATGTCCAAACCCAAAGTACCCAGTCCGTCAGTCAGTAGCCAGTCTCACAATGTACTTATTTTATCTTAAACTGCAATGTCCTAAAGGGGTTCGAACCCAAAACCTCCGTTAATAAGCGCTAGGCTCTGCCGCAAAAGCAGTTCTCTTTTTCTGATTCGTCAGTTAACATCCATATAATACCCAACCTTGTTATCAAATTAATAAAGCGTATCAGAAAGTCGTTTTCGCATAATTTCCAATGCGCTCAAATGTTATTACTGTTTGAGGGTAGAACATGGAAATGAAGTGCTCAATACGAATATTGATTCATGGGTGAATGCTCAATCAAGGCTGGAGCAATTTACTGAACTGATTTCAGGTTTCAGTTCGCTCATGTGACGCAATGAAAACCTAGTTAACATACGCCTGTTTGTTAAGGGCTGAAGTCTCGGGTTTCAGTTGAAGTTTATTTCATAACTTTACGTGGTGGTAGAAGCTTAATTATACTATAGCATAGCACACATTATCGGTAAAGCAAATTTATTACTTTATTTTAACTTCATCTTAATATCGGCAGCCTTCAGAACTTTCGGCTCTCGGGATCTAATCGGTGTGGCCTAGACCACAGAATATCTGTAGATAGGACTCTATCAAATATAAAAAAATACTTTATGGTCTGTCCCCAGTTTTGTTAGGCTTCCTTATTCGTAGTTGAAGACTAAATTGTTAGATTGTCTATAAAAGATGATGTGTAGAAACTGGAGTTTTGAAACATGGAGGATATAAACATCACCATTCACCCAGACAAGACTTTAAGATGCTTAATTTTTAAATTATTAATTTTAGGGCTTTAGACTGACAAATAAAATTAGCGAATTACAAAAATATTTGCAAATAAATAGACGAAAGCAAAGCACCTTTCTCAGATGTATCTATACAACTATTGAGAACTTATAAAGTTTATTAGCTGTAGTTACGAGTTCTACCCTTTTCTATTTCAATTTAGAAATGTGTTTCCTATTCCTGGCGTATACTCCAGAGGATCATGAACTGGGTTGTCCCTAAGAAAAAAACCAATAACGCGAAAAAGGTTTCAAGCCGCGGTTTCAGAAAAACTTTATACACGATGTAAATAAATTAGCTGACACTATTTTAAAGGATCAACCTACTCATGAAACTGAACAACTTTCCCCAAGAAACATGGGCTGTCGGACGACAAAAAAATATGTATCTTCTATAGTAAATCGATTAGCTGGCCGCGTGGTATTGTATGAAAGGGACAACTTTTTTTAGCCCATGTTTCTTGGGGAAAGTTGTTCAGTTTCATGGGTAGGTTGATCCTTTAAATAGTGTCAGCTAATTTATTTACACCTTATATACATGTAAAACTCAGAAAACACCAGTAATTTCCGTTTATATTTCTTCTGCAACATAGTTTTTTTTGTTGTATGAATATTAGTTGCAGGTTACATTAATACGTCACTTGACGTTTTTTGATTAATTTATTAACCATGACAGTAGGATCTACGCGTATCACATCTTTTGCACAGATATGCTCATAGTAACATGCTCATCTAGAAAACGTAAACCATCGGCACTAATATGATTCAAGAGTTTACTTACTAGATTGTTCTTCTTATCTTCGCTGGATATCTCACATCATCATCATCATCATCAACGGCCCGTTACAGCCCACTGCTGGACTATGAGCCTCCTCCACTTAAGTGGAGGGTTTTGCCATAATCTCCACGCTTGGCAGGTGGGTTGGAGATCGCAGATTAAAAGGTTACTGTATCAGAGAGCGCTGCTGCCCATTCCCTGTTCAATGTGTAGTCCCTAAGTTGCCTCTTACGACACCCACGGGAAGAGTAGGGGTTGGTGACAAATGTATTCTACTCTGCCGTCTCTGGCGGATATCTCATATACAATGGTATAAGTAAATAAGTAAGTAAAAACACTTTATTGCACACAAAAGTAACACATAAGCAGTGTAAGCGGTGTACATATAATAATATAAAGTTTATGAGGAAAAATACGGTTTTAATAAAGTTTTTTATTTTTATGCGCCAATATTCTTATTTTTATTAGCTTAGCGTTGTTATAGTCAACAGAAATATATAGGCTTAGAAATGAAAGTATGGTTTTCAAATAAACTCATTCTGTAGTGGTATATGGTGACATGTATTAGTGTAATAAGTCTCGAAAGGACAGTAATTAAAGGTTCGTCTTAGAATACACAAGTGTTTTCAGTTATGCATCGCCTCCATTATGGCGACCGTGACAGGACCGAAGATAAACTTTATAACTTTATTACTTTATGTAATTAATGATTGAAAGAAATAAACTTAAAAAACCTCTATAGCAATAGGTATCAGTAAACTTATTTATTCAGAATGGGCTGATGAACGAATGAAAATATACAATAAAAAAATAACAGATTCTTTGACCTCCTACTGTCATTGGTCGTTGGTCATTGGTTGGTTGGTTGGTTAGTTGGTTGGTAGATTGGTTGGTTCATTGAAAAAACTTTTTTTTCCATGGTCTAAATACATAATATTCTTGTATATATTTTTAGGTTATTAGTTATAATGTAGGGAGTATGAAACACATTTTCAAAAATGCATACTGTATCTTCAATAATAAAAATATGTTTTTCAGTAGATGTAATATACGAGAAACCTGTCCAAATATAACATTAATCTAATTTTGATATACGTAGATACATGCCTACTACTACTCGTATTTAGTTGAGGAAATAATGAAGTCGACTGCAATGAATGCATGAGTGAAACAACTACAGACGAAAATCAAATTCTCGTCTCACATTTCATTTGAAAGTTTTCGTCACAGAGTAGTGTTTGAGAAAATGCGACAACACGACTTTCCAAAGAGAGGAACTTAATTTGCCTAATTGCAAAATTTTGCATGCACCAAAGTGTTTTGTTTAACAAATTTTATACATACAAGCTTAAACTTAATACAGGTAGAAAGTTCGGAGAAACTGCATAAGTTGGCGTATATTAAAAGTACTAAATTAAGGAGCGCCTGAAACTAGCCGCCTAATTTAAACTAAGTACCCAATGTGCAACGTACTTTATGTTCGTTTCAGAAAAAGTAAAACTCACATAAAGTTTCTCACATAAGAGCTCTTCGTGAGAGACGTGGGCTCGTTTGGCTTCCAGACGTATTTTCTTTATTTATTTCCTTTTACTTATATTTCAAATATTAACTGACTTAATTATCAATGAATTTTTGTTTTAGCAGATATTTTCACAGATTATTTAGGCACAGCACAAAGGGTGTGTCTGTCGTTAGTTTTTTTAGAATTGGTCGTTTCTGATCTTGGGGGAAATTAGCAATAACTCTTTTACAAAAACCAAGTATAATCCGAAAAGAAAGATGATTCCGCGTTTCATGTCACAGATTATTTAGGCACAAAGGGTGTGTCTGTCGTTAGTTTTTTAGAATTGGTCGTCTCCCCCGTTTCTGATCTTGGGGGAAATGAGCAATAACTCGTTTACAAAAACCAAGTAATCCGAAAAGAAAGATGATTCCGCGTTTCGGAAGGCACGTTAACCTCTGGAACAAGAGCCGAACGCTATCATAGTGGTAGACTACTCCACAACGTCAGCTGTTAAATAAATGAGTGATACTTCATTTATAAATAAAAAAGAAAAACACGTCTACCAAACAAAAAAATCAGAAAAGATATGAGTATGTAGTAAATCAAAAACTATATCTGCCAGCAAAATTCAACGGAAACAATTTGAAAAATGTCTTCACATTTGATACTCGCGAACGAGCACGGAAATAACTTTGTACAGACTCTATGCTTATTGAATTTTGTAAGAAAGTCGAGAGGAGACGAGCCAATACACTTGCTTCGATGCAGCTGAGAACTTGCATGAGGCCGTTCACATATTTACTGAAACTTATTTGAATTTAAATAACAAGGAGGCTCGACAGGGTGTATGGAAAAGTCTTATTATCCTTTAAACCACAGAATGTGTTAGTATTGTGCAACAATTGTTACTATGGAGCCAACTCTGTAACTCAACCAAAAAAAATCAGCTGTTCCATACAGCTGTTGAGTTACAGAGTTGGCCCCATAGTAACTGCTCCAACACCGCTATATGAATTGTTCAACAAATATCTATGTATATAGGGTATAAGGAAAAGCCTCATTATCCTTTAAACCACATAACGTGTTAGTGATGTGCAACAACTTTTACTATGGGGCCAACTCTGTAACTCAACAGCTGTATGATAATGAGGCTTTTCCTTACACCCTATATACATAGATATTTGTTGAACAATTCATATAGGGGTGTTAGAGCAGTAGAAGCTAAAATAATATTTTTTAAAATTTTTAGTCTGTCTGTCTGTGTGTTTGTACCCCGCATCACGCAAAAACTACTGCACGGTATTGTATGCGGTCCTGAACACGTTTTCACACGTTTTATTGCCACAGATCTAATTTAAAAACTTCTTCTTCTTTGCGTGTCGATGACAAATTAAATCTTCCGCCTAGTAATAGAGTGGATTTCATTTTTGTGATAGGAAAGTTCATCTCAGAGGTAAAACTTTGATCACGCAAGCAAAGTTGCGGGCGGAACGCTAGTTAGAAATATAAACTAGACTATTATTGCATCGATTACACTGCTCTTTGGTTGCTCAACTTTTGAAGTACAAATTTACTGTCAAATGTGACCCTACAACAAAAGCAGAAATATAATACAATTAGAGAGAGAGAGTGTAATCGCTGCTTTATTGAAAACACAATTTATTAATAAATAAAAATAAACTACTAAAAGACACAAGTTTTTTAAGCTGCTCTTTGTGATTAATGTGTTCTAGTTTGTTTTGTCATAACTGATTAATTACCTCTAAATTCACTAGTATAGTTTTTAACTTAGCTCCCAGCAACATAACTATAAAAACAGCATCTTATTTCGTGCTGTAGTTTATGAGTGATGAGCGCATGTACAGACCTATAAAAAATAAACTCTTAAAATACTTAATGATTTTGGCTTCTATAACTCTTATAAAGACTTATTAGGTATTAATGCACAGAGGGCTTTTGAAGTTACTTTCAGTGTCACTGTGGTTCTAGTTTTGAGTGTCTCTGTGATTCTAGCTTTGGTACATTTGACTATAATTTTAAATTTCCACAAAACGTCAAAGACTCTTAAGTATAATTGGTTTCAACAAATAATTAAGATTATCTGTTTAATATCTAATAATCTGTATAAACATCAAAAGCTCCCAAGTGAAAAACAAGCTAGGGTGTACAAACGGACCTTTTAGCTTGAAACTTCAAAGCGTGACGCTGTGTCGTGCGTGGGCCATCCATTGGGCCGATGATGGTTGATTTAAGCCGATCGAGATCTGCCTGGGCAGATCACAATACGCCGACGCTATTTTGGCATTTGGCGGATTACTCGTATTTCATGATTTGCTAAATATAAATTCGGGGGGATCGTTGAGAACAACCTATTTGTCGATATACCTAGCTAATTACTTAGCCAAATCAAGATATCGCGGGGCGCATCGTAAATTAGTTCTTTTTCGCGTGTATATGTTTGCGCGCGCTCCGTCAGCTGTGCTTACACACGAAAATTGTACTGATGATAATAATTGTATTATTTATAAGTAAATTACGAGTGCTAGCCACAAAAAAATTGTGCTGGTACTTTGGTCACCCTACAGAATCGATATGTCCAAGCAAGAAAATAAAAATAATTTATTTTATAACATTAAAAGTCATTTAAAAATTCATTAAAAGAGTAGAATGTTTTTTGAATTAAATAATTTGTCAACTTATGTTTAAATTTCATGCATAAACTCTTGCTCACTTGCTCTTAAACTTTAAGCATTGAAAGATATAGCGGGTATGAAAAATGGAAGTGCATCGTAATCTACCCAGGTAGTTCATGACCAGCCCAAATCAATGATCGGCCCATGACAGACATGTGGGAATGGTTAACTGTGAGTGTGAATGAATGCGAGTAAATGAATGATTTAGTTTAAATATCTGTCTGTAGGTGGCGGTTGGGTACTTTTTTTGGGTTAGCAATGGCTGGCTGCGAGACGTTTTGTCGATTCGAAAATAATAAATATCAGTTTGTGTGATCTGCGTGTTTAATTCCCAATACCATCCCACAATTTTGGGGGCTCGTCCGGGATGGGCACATTGGGATAGGACATGCGAAGAAGAGAAGACGGCAAAGCGACGGTGAAGTGTGGGTCTGCAAAGAAGATAACCTCAAAATCAGTGAAGACGAAAAGAGCGTGGTTTGCACTAGAAAGACGAGTTAGTGCAAGCTTCGAAAGCGCAAACGACGACGATTACGACGATTACGAAGATTACGAAGATTTATCAGACGACGGATCAGAAACGATGCCAGACTCATCGCAAAACCTAAATCTACTTCTACTAGACGACGCCATACCGAAGTTTACTGGTCAAGAAAAGACTTACACCGCGACGAAATGGGCGCAGGACGTGGAGGACAACGCCGAAATATTCGGGTTGAATTCACAACAAAAATTGCTTATTGCACGACGATCATTGACGGCACGGGCTGCCACGTGGCTTAGGACTGAAAAGCCATTCAAGACGTTTGAAGAATTGAAGACCGCTTTACTGAAAGAATTCCCGGATACGACGAACACTAAAGACGTACACGAACAGATGAGTATGAGAAAAAAACGTAAAGATGAAGAATGTTACGACTACATGTTAAAGATGAAGGAACTTGGCAAGAAAGGCAAGCTAGCCGACTACGTAGCTATTCAGTATATTATTGACGGCATTGTCGACCATGAAAGTAACAAAGTTATGCTGTACGGCGCTTCGACTTATTTAGAATTAAAGGACAGACTGAAAATGTACGAGACATTCAAGAAAAATGTTAAAAAAAGACAGAGCGAAGAACAAAACAGGAAGACGAGGCTAGAACCACGACCACAATTACGTAATCTGCGCTGCTATAACTGTGGAGAGATGAACCATTCATCATCATCGTGCCCAAATTCAGATAAAGGCTTGAAATGCTTTCGTTGCAATAATTTCGGCCATATTGCGGCGAAGTGCACTGCATCACCGAGTGGCGGCGCTAGCGGCAGCGGTTCATACTACAAGTCGAAGGAATCAACGACGTCTCGTAATGTTGGTAATACTGCTTTTGCGACTCATTCGCAATCGGTCAGTAATCAGCGTGGTAATCAGTCGGTCAATTCGCAGTTTGCAAAGCACCAATCAAAACACGATGTTTTACTCGTTCACCAAGATGGCGGAGAGGAACATGGCGGCAGTGATGCGCACAGCTGTTGCGGCTGTCACTTTGACAAGCTTGACATACACAACGTAAACAAGCAGGAGGGAACCGAGAAGTGTTTTAAAAAGCCTAGACGTGAAAATCGGCGATATTTTTTCTTCAGCGCTTATAGATTCCGGCAGCGACGTGAACCTCATAACTGACGCATTTTACGTGGAACTTGGAGCACCGAAATGCGATATGAACGTATCGGAAAAATTATGCGGTTTCGGACAAAAACATTCAGTGAAAACCTTAGGAAAGTGGTCAACGAACATTGAAATTGATGGACAGAAGTACTACGACGTGTGTTTTTATATCGTACCTAGTGACTGTACACCGTATAAGTTTGTTATAGGTTATGATTTTCTTAAAAATACAGTGGCTATTTTGGACGGAAATTCAGTGAGGATTAAGCCGAAAGATGAAGAATGGCTGACAAATATGTGTGTGGAACGGTTGTTTATAGGTCCCGGTGTTGATTTGGACATAGAAAAAGAGGTGAGGTGGTTGGTAAGCAACTACAACCCAGTTCAGAAGAAAGAAGCTCCTATAGAAATGCAGATTGTTCTAAAAGATGACATCCCTGTTGCTCAACGTCCTAGACGTTTGTCCTTGAAGGAACAGGAAGAAGTTGACAAGCAGGTAAATGAGTGGCTAAAGTTAGGTATTATTAAACCTAGTTTTTCCGAATATGCTAGTCCCTTAGTCCTTGTCAGAAAGAAGAATGGTTCAATCCGTATTTGTATTGATTTTAGAGAAATTAATAAAAAGATGTTTAAAGACGAATTTCCCTTACCGATAGTGGATGACCAGATTGATAAGCTTTCCAAAGCAAAGATATTTAGCAAATTGGATTTAAAAGATGCTTTTTTCCACCTAAAGATTAAAGATGAGTGCACCAAATATACTTCATTTGTAACTCATAATGGACAGTATGAATTCACAAGAGCACCATTTGGACTTTCAATATGCCCTAACTATTTCACAAGATTTATTAATATTATTTTCAGGGAGCTGATTGCTAAAGGATGGATGCAAATATTTATCGATGACGTTATAATACCAGCAGAGACATACAAACAAGGATTAGAAAGACTTAAAACAGTGCTGAAAGTGGCAGAAGATTATGGATTACAAATTAACTGGGAAAAATGTGAGATTCTTACTACAAGAGTTGAGTATCTTGGTCATATTATAGAAAATGGTACAGTGAGGCCATCAACTGAGAAAGTGGAGGCTGTCATGAAATTTCCAGAGCCTAAATCCTTGAAGCAACTTCAAAGTTTTATTGGACTGACTTCTTATTTTAGGAAGTTTATAGAAGGTTATGCGTCTATTGCTAAACCGCTGACAGATTTACTCCGAAAAGATAACAGTTTTAAATTTAATGACAAAGAGAGACACAGTTTTAATATTTTGAAAAAGAAGCTATCAGAAGACCCAGTACTAAGAATTTTTAATCCAGCTTTAGAAACAGAGTTACACACAGACGCCTCTCAACAAGCGTATGCAGCTATTTTATTACAACGAGATCCTAATGACAACAGCTTACATCCGGTGTATTATAGTAGTAAAAAGACTACGGATGCTGAGAAAAAATATTCAAGCTATGAATTAGAAGCACTAGCGGTGATAGAAGGTGTTAAAAAATTTAGAAGATACCTACTTGGTTTTCCTTTTAAAATAGTGACTGACTGTATGGCATTTGAAATGACAATGAAGAAAAAAGATTTATCTACAAGAGTGGCAAGATGGGTAATGCTACTACAGGAATATAATTACAAAATTGAACACAGAAGTGGAACTAAAATGCGACATGTTGATGCTCTGAGCAGAAACCCGTACATAGGTGTCATAACCGGAGGGCTTCATGATAAAATTCAACAGTGTCAACAGCAAGATGAAGGAGTTACAGCAATTTTAGAAGTTTTGAAGGAGAAGACTTACTTAGATTATTATGAACAAAATGGACTATTATACAAGGGTGATAAAGGACAGTTAGTTATACCAAAAGGAATGGAAATTGATTTATTGAAACAAGTACATTCAAATGGACATTTTGGAAAAAAGAAAATGATAGAAATTATTAGTAAAGACTATTATATTAAAGACCTGAATAAAAAGATTGAAGAGTTGATTATGACCTGCATTCCATGTTTATTAGTCATGAAAAAACAAGGTAAACAAGAAGGATTTTTAAATACTATTGACAAAGGAAGTTTACCATTAGAGACTCTACACCTTGATCATATAGGACCGCTGTCAGAAACAAACAAGAAGTATAATTATATTCTTACAATGATTGATGCTTATATAAAATTTGTTTGGCTTTTTCCTACAAAAGGAACCACTGCTAAAGAAACATTGGACAAACTAGGAATTCACCAGCAAACCTTTGGAAACCCATCTAGAATAATTACAGACCGTGGGACAGCTTTTACAAGCAAAGATTTCAAAGAGCATTGTGAAAAAGAGAATATACAACACATACTTATCAGCACAGGAGTACCAAGAAGTAATGGGCAAGTAGAGCGTGTACACAGAACCCTAATTTCAGTATTATCTAAACTATGTGTTGAAGATGAAACGCAATGGTACAAGCATGTAAGTAAAGTTCAGCGAGCTATTAATAGTACCTATCAACGAAGCATTGGAACAAGCCCATTTGAAATACTTACTGGCGTAAAATTAAAACAGAAAGAAGACATAGAAATTTTGAATTTAATTCAGGAAGAACAAAGAGAAAATTTTATGATAAATAGAGAGATATTAAGAGAAAGAGCAAAAATACAATTATTAGCAGTACAAGAAGAAAACCGACAGAACTACAATAAAAAAAGGAAAGAGAGCACAAAGTACAAACTAGGCGATTTAGTAGCAATTAAAAGAACGCAATTTGGAAAATGTTTGAAATTAAAACCAAATTATCTTGGACCTTACAGAATTACACGTGTTAGTGGCAAAGACAGATATGAAGTAGAGAAAATGAGCGGAAAATCGGAAAGACCTTGGAAAACCTCATCAGCTGCTGATTTTATGAAGAAATGGCCAAGCAGTAATGAATATTAACTGGGTATTTCTTTGTTTTATAATCAACATTTTTATTTTACAGACCTCTGCTATAATTCAAGTCTAGATTGTGAGTATGATGTATGAAAGAGAAGCCACTTATACTATGTAAAATTATTACTAAAATAGGACTGTATTATTTTTCTGTACTGGATATGATATAACTTAATTACTGGATTATGATGTAACTTAAATACTGGATTTGATAAAACTACTGGATGTGACAAATGAAACTATTATTTGCTATTTTTAAGATGTTTATTTTATTAAGTAAAACATTCTAGCATTTTGTTAATGTTTAAGTGCCATGTAAAATTAAATATATATTTTTTTTAAGTTTATGTAAGTATGAATGAGGTCGTGAAGATGTGTATGTAAAGTGATGATGTGATGGTGTGAAGTTAAGATGTGTGTTTGGGGACGTTTGGAAATGTGTCTGACTGGGGACAGTCAGCGAGCAGGATGGCCGAGTTGTGGGAATGGTTAACTGTGAGTGTGAATGAATGCGAGTGAATGAATGATTTAGTTTAAATATCTGTCTGTAGGTGGCGGTTGGGTACTTTTTTTGGGTTAGCAATGGCTGGCTGCGAGACGTTTTGTCGATTCGAAAATAATAAATATCAGTTTGTGTGATCTGCGTGTTTAATTCCCAATACCATCCCACAGACATGTATAGTATAGGTACAATCATTAATTACTAAAAACACACTTTGTATATTAAAACCCACATCTGGTTTCTACCTCACATTAAGGGCTACGTGAGACAAAAACTTAGTTGCGCATATGTCACACCCACTTACCCCGACATTTATCATGCTTACTGCCTTGTCACATCCCAAATTACCCCATTTAAACGGGTTAACGGGTTAATGGCGCCATTTAATTTGTTATTCCCCGTTCCTGCAAAAATGAGAAAGATATGTCATAACAAAAAAAAAATTGAACACGAGTTAATATAAATGGAATAGGTTGAGTTAGTTTTTGAATGGATAAGGAAGTAAACGGAGCATTATTTTACTCTAATTACATCATATTTGAACTAATTTCTGTAATCAACCAATCAAAACTGATTCCACATAAAAAAAAGTTATTTATACATAATACTCATTTATTTCAATAGAGCTAAAATTAATCCATATCACAGTAAAAAAAAAAACAAAACAGCAACCAATTTAAACCAGAGTTCAAAATAGTAATTTACAAAAAAAAATGTATGCGTAAAACCCAGTTGATTTATGATCCACTCCCATTCGTTTTGATTTACGGTGGTGCCGGGCGAATATTAAAGATTCGTATTGATATATTATTCCTTTATCCCTATTCTCCTTTTGCTATTTACGAGATCTCCCTACCCTCATAACTTTCATCTTCTCTTTACGGGGCGACTTGTAAAAACAGCCACGACTATAAGGAATGAATAACGCGGCCAGTCATAATATTAAGGATCAGAAAAAAAGCTTCATATTTTTAGTTAGCCAAGAAGAGTATAGATATACCGCTAGAATACTGTAAAATACAAAAAGAATAACTTTTAATTATAAATAACGTACGTTATTACACAGGTAAATAGATGCATTTTTTTAAATTGGCATACGGTCGTCAACAGCTCATATACGTCCCCACCGAGGGGCTCGAGCCTACCCTGATTTAAGACGCTTAGGCCTTAGTCGACCACGCTGGCCCAGTGCGGGATGGTCCATTTCACACACAACCTTTGAATTTCTTCGCAGGAGTGTGCATGTTTCATCACGATGTTTTCCTTCACCGTAAGAGCGTCGAATAAACGTACATATGAATTCCAAATTCGAAAACACATTGGTACGTGGTGGGGATCGAACCCGCGTCTCCCGGACGGGAGGCAACGGTCCTAGCCACTAGACCAGTCATACGGTCATTGGACCAAAAATCTGAGGAAGCCGGAATATCAAAAGAAAAGGTGTATTTGCACAATAAAAAAAAAAAAAAAAGATTATAAAGATAAAAAAAAGCCCAAGCTATGGGCTAAGTAGCCCATATTATTATCTTTCCCCTTATCTGCATTGAATTTTTTTTACGATTCTATGGCATGCTGCAGCAGCAGAACGATGACGACGACGTCGACGCTTGCCTTACTTTTTGAAAAATGGCCGACTCTTCCCTACCGAAAATGTATAACCAATTCAGTTTTCAATGATTCCTGTTAACCCATTCGTACAAAACGAATAGGTTTATTGATTTGCTGGTTATGATGACAGTCCATATATTATCTATCTATCAATATATCTATGTCAATATATAAAATAAACCTGGATATTATGGCTGTATCTAAAAATGTACTTCTTGTGATTGCAGGATAACTCTAGTGGTCCACATTAACGAGGATAAGCTCAACGTGGCTTTTGGAAAAAAAAAAACAAGAAAATCATATCTCCTTATCATAAATATCATACTATTGAATAGTCTTCACCACTTTCATCTCATAAAATACATGTGCTATCACTAAAAACAATAAAAAAGGTCATCCACCTCTATTAAGCTGATCCTTCACCAGTCCGCGAATGGAAAAGAATAAGGAAGTGAAATTTCCGGGTTCCCAAGAATAACTGAATGCTGAATCATCAGTGTCGTAATGGGCTACGATTGTGATCTTTTCATTTGCAGTCAGCCATGAGTAATTCGCTCCCCAATGGAGTTATAATGAAGACCAAATTATATTATTTCTGATTACTCTATTGTCTTCGGATTTTGATTAAACGGGGCACCGCTTTGAATTCGTTAAGTCGGTACAAATTATTTTGGATTAACGGGATTTCCTTTTGGCGTCCAGTTTAATTTGTTTTATTGATGGGCTAATCCTGTCGAATAGATTTAAGATTTATATCTTTCAAGGGTTTTGATTATGGGTCCAAAAAGACTGATTTAGGTTCAAATTATTGGCGCAGTAACTCGCTAAGACAATGGCAGCCATTTATACTCAAGTCGACTCAACCGCAACTTTTTTGCGACAAGGGATTCGCATATTTGATATCACAAAAATGAAACACACTTTGTATGAAGCCTTACCTTCAGAAGGTAGTGATAAAATAGGGCGGTGTTCGTAATGTGATATAAAAAGAAGCGTTTGACTTTATCGCGCGAGTATAGAGCGGAGTCGCGTGCGATACGTATCTCACAGAACGTATTGTGTCCCGTTGCTCTTGTTCGTCCAGCATTCTAATGTACTGGGAACATAATGTTCTAAATTCAAATTATATATTTTTAAAGGCATTAGGACTGAAATGTAAAATCTTAACCCAAAAATACTGACAAACGTGGTTATAGTGTGTGATCCCACTAAAGCTCTGGTCACCTCTTCGGGATGAGAGCGTGATTTTATTTAATTTGTATGTATAATTATGTTTAATTATGATTTTTTTTTCTGTATTCTGTAGTTTTGAAATGTAAAATTGGCGTATAAGTATGTTTTTGGTGCATATAGTTCTTTTATTATCGGCTTCTTAGTTTTTTTTTGTACAAATTGTAATAAAATTTTAGTTTTTTTGACAGTTTTAGTAAAAAAATGTTCAATTCCACGGATTGAGCTCGAGAGGTTTATCGTTATTTAGTTATTTTTGATGACCGAGGCAAACAGATCTTATTTCGAAATACGATACTTAGCCAGCTTTAGCAAATTAAAAATTTAAAGGGTTCGTCGTGAAACTTTCTCAAACATTGTGCAGTTTGAAACTAGTGATATCTTTATCAATATCATAGTAAAAACTTGGTGTTTTCAAAGAACTGTAACTGATACCGTCAGCTCTAAGTTTTGCCAGCAATTATGTCTCCTGGCGACGAGTTATCCACAAAGTTGCTACTTTTATGACGACGCCTTCGCTTTCTCAACGTTCAGAATTTGTTGGTGACACAAATCTTCAAATTTTCTCAGAGGCAGTTTTAAAAGTGGAACTGAAAATTTTAAGCTGTGAAAAGGGTGGGCAACTGTTACGTCATAGAACTATACTTATATGAATAAAAAGTATTAAAAAAAAACGAAATTGGTGAAAGAAACACAATGAAATTTAATTTTGTATGTAAGTACTCTTTTATTTGCCTAATTTGAAATTGCTGTAACTAGAAGACAAATATTTGTTTACGATTTATTTGTCAATATTTATATCCCTATTGATCGATATTTTTATTATAGTAGACATCAATAGGATTCTACCGAAACAACGAGCCAATGTCGCTAAAAAGATAGATATTACAATTTCTACACAAAAAATAACAAGCTCCGCGGTGTGAACCGTAAAGTAAGCACAGAAAATAATATAATAGCACCCAGCTGTAAGTTTCCACAAATGACGCGTACAAAGCTTTGTTTGTTCAGAGATCTAGAACAGCAATCAAGGAGCGAAATGTAAGCGTAAAAAATCCGGCACAAAGAGCGCTATATCCAAATTTCCATCCGCAGTGTCTTGTTTTTCCTCATTTCCTGCACCGACGGCAGGAAATAAAATCGCCATCAAGCCAGTGCTGGTAATTTAAAAATAATGCTGCAAAAATACGCAGGAATGTGGGTTTGAGGCAAATTGCGGTGAGCCCGAATCAGGCGCCGGGTGGTCCGCCGCGCCCTCGCGTTCTACTAGATATTCGAAATTAGTCGAGTGTTGCCTGCCAGTGCTAGAGATTTTTAGATGAATTTTAAAAAGAATTTCGAATATCACGAAGCGGATTTTGTACAAGTGTGTGGTTTTGCATGTAGGAAAGTGTTTTCAGCATGACTGCGTTGTGGCATTTGCTAGAATAGGTTGTGGTTTTGTACACGATGCTCTTACAAACCATGTTTCAGCTATAAACACTTTTAAGTTTTCGCGGTAGTTTCAACAATAGTTTCAAGTTCGATTTTTTTTTTTGTTGTTCAGGCAGAAAAAAACTAAAGATTGGTCTCAAAATGGTTGTATTTTGTCGTGGGATGGGCCCACAGTAAGTTGTACCTAGTAATTTGAAATGTATTGTATTAAGTTTCTAAAATAAATAATTTGTTTTTAAAAAAGCAAGAAATGTTTGATTCTACAGGGTGTTATATTCATCAACAGCTCATATACGTTCCCACTAACTCAAAACGTATGGGATGCGGGTGGTAGGTCAGCATATGAATCTGAACAACATATTTTGTTCCACAACATTTTAGATAAGCAAAAAAATAAACTCAACTTTCATACAAATAGTCTCGATCTGATCAGTACGTATGAAAAAACTTTTTTTTTCAGATTTTGATGAACTTCTGTAAAAAAAAAATTCAATTTCATGAGCTGAGCCACAACCTGAGAGGTTAAGTGCTATTTAGCTAAGACGTTGTATTTCGATCTATTCGTAGCGCGTCTGCAGGAATTGGGGTCAATATAATCATAAGACAGGCAGAAAACATCTTCAACAAAATGGATAAACCAACCTTCCCCTAGCATCAAGAATATTTGAGTAAGCACTGATTTATTATATTAAAAACCCCACGTTATCCGGTGAGGGGCTAGTAGGATTTGGTCCCAGTCTTATTTGATCATCAAATTTAATTTGCCATACAAATATTGATTGCGATAAAATTACAAGTTTTAACAAAATAAGTGTTTTAGCAAGCAATATGATACAAAATAGTCACAAAAATTACGATTCCTTATAGTCACCATCACTAGGTAAACAAATAATTTTCACAAAAAATCTAATCTTACTAATGTAGGTACATATAGGACAATCAAAGGCCTCTTCTATTAGAAAAAAATAAAATGGTATGTATAATTTTGTCTTTTGGCTAAAATTATGACCGATATAAGAAAAAAAACTGCACCAAACATATTCTGATACAGTTTAACTTATGATATGACCAAAAAATACAGGGACCTAACCACACTCGCCCGCGTTGAGGGACGCGGCGCTGACGCGGCTCGTCGTAAACTGTTCCCGGATTTAATAAAATTTATTCAGACCATTCTTTGGGGGCCGACAAATCATAACTCTACTAAAATACCTACTTATTTAGTTGGGACGGATATTTTAGAGCCCGTAAACTTTATTTAGAGGCCTGCGCTCGGACCGAGACTTTAATACTTGTGTCCAAACCATGTAAGTCTTTGTTCATACAATTAACATTTTTATAAACAATTAGAATGATAATTTACAGCGTGTTTGTATAATTACTAGGTCTAATAGGAATGACCGTGCTTTGACAGACACATTAAGTCATTGGATTAGTGCACCTATTAAATTAGATCAATTTAATAAACGCTACAAAAAACAATGGAGTCTACACTAGAATAAAATAGTTTTGTTTATTTTACGCTTAATCGGGTTGTAATCATCTTACTTTTAGAAAATCTGGTGATTTGTCTTTCAATGTTATAATCACATCGAGAACCTTCACAAAGTGAATAATTTATACGTAATAGAAAAAACGACAGTCCACGCTTCATAAAATAATTCACAGCCTTACTCAGCAGCACCAAGGCAGTATCTATCACTAAGCCTACAATTAACCTCAAGAGTACGTTTATAACGAACGCCCCAATAAATCACACAAATTGCTCCTTATTACGCATCTTACATCACTTTAATTGAGACAAGATACGCAAGGAAGGAATTTCTGGCAATTGAGAGCTTACTGCCATTTCGGGGCTTTTGCCGTTATACGACGACGACGGGAGAAGAGCAAAACTTAATGAAAAATACGTTGCCTTTTCTTGGAACGCTCTTACTTACTTTGGTTTGCTTTAAAAGTAAACAGTTTTTAAATATGGCAGCGGAAAAATCAGCTTTATTCATTTCTTTCACTTACATCATATCACATTCATTTCAAGGCTTGCTAAGACTAGAACGAACTATGAGAATTTTTTAAGTACATTTATACACCTATCCTGTCTTTGATTTTGTTTGTCTGAAATCTGAAATTGTTTAATCACTACGTCGCCATTTCATTCATGTATCCTACGAGGTGATTTTAAGCTAAAACAGCCTACAGCACTCAGCATCAGCCAACAGCCTCCGTGGCCGAGTGGTCGAGATTTCAACGCCCATAACGGAGGTTCCGGGTTCGATTCCCGGTGGGGACACTGTCAAGCAAAAATCTCTTTGTGAGACTTTCCCCAGTTTGTTAGGTTAAGACATTGCAGGCTTAATCACCTGATTGACCGAAAAGAAAGATTATTCCGTGTTTCCAAAGGCACGTTAAGCCGCGTTAGTCCCGGCTACTATCTAGTCGTTACACCAGCCAAGTCAGTGGCCTTTGGCGGCTCTATAACACTGACACCAGGGTTTGTGAGGTTGGTTGTCGACCTTACAACCCACATGATGATGACGATGAAGCTAAAAATCCGACCATACACTACCATCTAGAGTCCGTACTCTAGGTGGTAGTGTATCGTAGCGGTAGCGGCCCCGTGGCCGTCAAATAATAACAAGGTGACGTTTTTGGTACGTTCCAACGCCAAGTTATTGACTTCAATAGTTTTGCCAGTCTCTCCCTAGTAAGATTGACTGTGTGTGTTCAGCAAAACAACTTGACACTGGCAAAATCTCTATAACCAAGTATGACCAAATGTATGACTGAAGAAAAATAAGTTAAGACAGTTTTACACAGCAGAACCTCAGATGCAAAAACTCCTTGAAAACAAAGTAGGTCAACGCGAAGGAGTTTTTAATCTGAGAGCAGTACACAGCCCAATTTAAGTGCGTAAATTTTCTTTAACATGTTAAAATATGGCACATGAAAATAAATGAACGCATAATTATATTAATTACGTGTAATCACGCGCTATGAAACGGGAAGTGCTGTATGTTTTGTAGCCTTATAGGAGTGTTATACGCGTGTTACATGAGCGCGCCCCAATTAGGCGCTCGTAGCATCTGTGAGAGTCGTCAACAATGTAACCTAACATTATGTGCCTAAAATGGTTAAATAAAGTTTCAATACTTAGTTAAATTAAAAAAATATAATTGATCAAACGACGTGCATAATTTTCCAGTTTTGTTACCTTAAAGGTTTATTTTATTCACACCAGTTTTGGGTTGACCGGAAGAGATTCCTACTCAGAGATAAGGTTATTACTTTTTTTACTTTTTTGTTGACCATTTATACCAGAGTGGTAATATAGTGGGAAAGTCACCTTAGTAAACAAGTTTTAAGAATAAAGTGTATCTGAGTGTGTGCAGTAAAGAATATAATAATAATTTTCATACGTAGGTTTACCCTCTGTAGTATATAACTGTATGTAGGCAACAAAGTCTTTTCACCCCTCGAATTTTACATGAGGTTTTTAAAAGCGTTTTATCTGTAGCCTGTTGTCTACAAACCTAAATTTGACAGTAGTAAAGTTAAAACTTAAACACGATGCTACACGTTATAATTACAAAAGTATGCAAAACCTTTTGAATAAGGTATACTCCCTTTTTTTATAATACGTGTTTTTATTTTCCCAAGCACTACTGTCATGAAAAAATAATTAAAATTAAAGTTTTTGACTTACAAAGAGTTAAAGTCTAGCAGTCAAAATGCTTGATATATTAAATTGGTCTATCACATAATACCTTAGAAGCTAAAAAAACAATAGTATTAAAAGCTTCTTTTTTACCTAATCGTCTTCACAAATCCAGAACTACATCTAGACTGGACTCGAACGCTCTAGGGCAGTAAAAACGAAGGCGGTACACAAAGTAACACAACAGCACTTTCCAAGATAGTTCCATGGTCTAGAATGGGCCATTACTTGTGATGATACCACAGGTGCGGCCTCTACTGCTACCACTGTTAATCGGTTTTTAATTGCTTTCCTATCCCTGAACTAAAGCAGTAAATTTGAATTCCGTGTGGGAAATCTGTTGTGTGATTTTGCAATCTTTCGGCAAAAAGTTTAATGGTTGTTCTAGAAGTTTAAGATTGAGAATCAGCCTGTAGTGTCCCAGTGTTGGGCAAAGGCTTTTCTCTCCTTCTTCCATATGTTCGGCTCCGTGCTGGGTTGTCTTTTGCGCTTCGTTCACTTTTCTGTAATTTATTGTTTGTCAGTGGCCTTTGGCGGTTCTATAACACTGACACCAGGGTTTGTGAGGTCTGTTGTCGATCTTACAACCCACACGATGATGATGATTGTTTGTTTGTTCAAATGTGCAATCAACAATATTCATTCATTGACCGAGCAAGCGAAGCGTCTCTTTTTCAGCTTGGCCAAAATTGCTTTTGTATGTCTATCTGTCTGCTTGTTCCACTCTACAGGTCGCGTTTCTGAACCGATTCTCGTGAAATTTTGTAAGCAGGTTCGATAAATTAATAAAAAAAAAATATCGTGTCAGTTTGTTGTCTATCAGTGAACGTGCCAATTTAGACGAGATTTTTTAAATCAGAAAATGGATATAATTAGATAGATATACGACTTAGGTTAGTTTCAATAATGATTTTAATGTTTTACCAAAAACATTTTTACAAGTAACAATTTGTTTTTGTTCTTCCTAACTAATGGCGACACATCTTATGTAGACGTATTTCGCCAGTGTCGAGTGATATTTGTAGGTTTAAGATATATATCCTTGGATGATTGTTCGGTGAATTGGGCTCAGTAATGTAATAGTACAATTACTGAAGCCACCACAAGGCCTCTTGGCATCATCTAAAAATGTCAGCAAAGTGTAAGCGATTCAATTGTTCTATTAAAGTTTATAGTCCCGAAACATTCACTGGATAATACACTATCGAAATTATACACTAAACACTTCAATAAACTAAAATTAAAAAAATAAAATGAAGACACGTCCTCCATTGTCAGATGCTGACAAAAGACTCCAGGTAACAATTAATCACTTAACATTCTAAGATTAGTTTCTATTACAAACTGATCAACCGTTCAAATGCGTATATAGCAACATTACCCTCCATTTGGGCTCCGCCGCAGTCAGATAAAAATCAGTAAGTACATCCTATTATACGTTCCTACGTTTTTTCTTCTTCTTCTTCTCCTATTTGAAGGCCCGCAACCTAGTTGGTAGTACGCCTGCCTACGGACGGGCAAAGATTCGTGTGATGAAAACTTGTGTTTTCCTTATGTCTGGATTTTGTGTTTATCCATTTATATTATTTATGTAAGTATCCCATAGTATGAATTATGCCTACTTTACGTTAAGAATATCGCATGTGAGAAGTCCGTACATATTTATTTATTTATTTATTTACTCCAAGCAGATGTAATGTTTAACACAGCAGCAGCGTCACAAGTTGGTTCGGCGTCGCAAAGTTGCGACTGCGTACCGCAACACGACTCGGCACTTTCAACTTTGCAAAGACCTACTTTGTTAGCTAGGTTTTCTATAAATACTCGTACAAACTGCTGTTTCGAAAATCGATAGGGTTTACAGGGAGTATCTGTTAATTCTACGAAATTAACATTTTAATCATGGGTAATAAAATATCTGCATTGTATAATTTTAAACTTTCGCGGTCATTGTCATAACATTTATGAGACATTGAGTCTCCTCAACAACAAAAATAGTATCGCGGTAAGCCCGTAAAATGTCTCATAAATGTTATATCTGCATTGGTTTGGTTGGTGTGTTGTTTGTAAAAGTATGATCAATGTTATCGACCGTCAGCTTCTTCCAAACTATAGGTCTCGAGCATTAATATAATATTATATAAATGGTCTCGAGGAGGTTATTTAGTATCAAAGGGTTGACTGACTACAATAAATCAATTTGGGTTGCAGAGGACATCGCAATGGAACTGTCTTATCCGATCCGTTCCTATCAAATCATTATCATAAACAGTTTTACTAGACTTTTTTACTTTGTGATATTTTTGTCACATTTTAACACCTCATGATGGCTATTTCCACTTTGTTTACTGCCCTAATCAAAAATTTCGTGCTCAGACCCTAAGATTTTTGAGCTAGGATGATTTGCGTCTGCCTGAAATGATCTGAATGTCCATGAATTTTGTGTTGCAAATAGTTCATCATTCATGAATGATGTGTTGCAGTAGTCCATCAATTTCCATTTATATATTACAGTATTCCAGTTCCTATATTATGGCCATAGTATTTCAGCTTCCGCTTTTTGATGGTAGTGAGAACCTCAACCTTTTTTCCCATTACGAGCACGACCACAAGTCACACAACACACTTCTTCCATTCGTTCTCATTAACATTCGTAAAATATCCTTCACAAGCACAAACGAAGTAAGCACTCGCAAGTTTACAAACCAAATCCGTAGATTCATTGCCTTCAATAAAATTGAAACTGTGAAGCCACTCGTACATCCCAGACTACCTTACCGACATATTAGTAGCTATAATTTAAAGATAATGCTTGCGTAATTTCGCCCGAGCGCTCGCCGAAATCTATGGCTTTTAATAAACGCGAACGAACTGTATGGCAACAATTATTTAACGAAATTACAGTTCTACATGATACCCTTAATGAAATTACGAACAGAGGGTTAAATTCGACAAATTAATTAGTAACAGAATGTTTGTGTTAAGTTATATTTTTGTTATTACTTTAATCCCTATTACTACCGTAGAAACAACATTCTTAGAACATAATTTATTTTAATATGTCCGCTACAAGAATTTTATGTGTCACGATATTTTCACATAGTAAAAGTTGCCTTAAACTCTTTTCAGTTGTTTTGCAACGTGTTGAATTCCATACAATACAAATAAACATAAACTAACTATTTATATCTATACCCCATTATAATTCTTGAATTTCATAGATCTTTTCAAAATAAGGAAGATACTTTGGTTGACTGATGCACCTACGCTGCATAATTCATATATTTGATTCACGTAAGCTAATGCAAGTTACTACGCAAGTTACTGAAGAAGTAAATTCAATGCGAACAAACTCTGATATTACAAGTTGGTTCATTGATAATGGTGCTACTATTCATGTCACCTACAGGAACAACTGTTTTTCAAGTTTTAAGCATTTTGAAGATACTCAAAAGGTAACTACAGCTGACGGAACTGCTATTAAAGCTATTGGAAAAGGTACGGTTGATCACATGTTCATGATAACACCATGTGATTTATGGTATGTACCTAGTATTAAACGCGATCTATTTTCTGTACTGGCTGCTCAAGACAGACTAAATAAAAGTCTTATATCTGAAAGTGAATGTTGTTCTCTGTTTGATGGTCAAGTAAAACTGACAGGCAAACGTGTCAAGTATGGAGGCCTATATAATCTTGATGTTGAAACAATTTCGAAGTCCTCACAGAGTTTGAAATTGGTGTCGATAGATAACCTGCTACAACTTTATCATGAACATTTTGCTCATCAGAATAAAAGGCGTGTAAAACAAGTTATTGATAAGAAGCTTGGTATCACTGCTCGTTTAGATTCTGAATTATGTACAGGATGTATTTATGGAAAAACACATCGAAGAAAATTTGGAACAAGAGAACGATCGAAACTTTTCGTTATTTCCTATGAGAAAATTAATTTTAAACAGTAATCAAGTAAATGTTATTTTGTTAGCGGAAGAGTATATTTTCTCTGCGAGAAGAAGGCTTTCCAAATTAACGTAAGTATTAACGCCAAACTCACGGCTGGATGGAAGCTTCCCTTTAAAAGATGTGACAGTGGCGACATACCAAGTTTAGCAACTGATTAGTTTACATTACTTGCTTTATTATTTTCATTTTCATTTGTAGTTGAATGGTAGAAATGCTGAAAAAATATCTCTTTAATGGCTTTAAAAAATGATACATTAAATTAAAAGCTTGCCTTATTTTGTTGTTTTATTAGTATACTTTACGCTTCAAAAAATACCCAATAAGATTTCTTCAGAATGAATCCTTCTACCAAATTTCCATATCATTATAAAAATATTCTTGATTTTTAATCAATGGTGTCGATTCGGCATACACCCAACTAAACTAAACTAAATTAGTCCTGTCACTTTCTATCATTTTTAATTGAAAAGGGAACGAAGATCATCGGTTTTGTTTTTGTCTTTGACTTCACGAGTAACTGTCAAATTTAGCCAATGTACGTCAAATAGGTTCGTCAACTTTCTCTGAATGCAAAGGGCGCGCAATTTGAAGGCGGATCATGTCCTTACCCCACCAATCCGAAGGTTTGCTTCGGGATTTGTCCAAATTCTTGACGACGAGAAAGGTATGTAACGCGTAAATAGGTATTACAAATATTACCTCTCCAGAAAACAGTTAAAATTACTTTGCCTTATTTATCTAATGCACAGTCAATAATACTTTGTAGTACATACTGAAGTAATAGCAATCTACCCATTTGGTTTGTTTATTAATCCTCATAATTATTTACTCCAATTTTTTATTGTTATGTAGTTTTAGTTGTGCAAATACATAGTTTAATAATGATTACTTTATTGGTTCGAAAATTAAATTTAGTATTTTCATTAACTTTTAATTGTAACCCTCAAATGCACTTAATTTATTTATTGGACCACCATGTAAGCACTATTAGACTATAAATAATAAATATAATAATAAATATGTAAATATAATTTGGAAGAAACTAAAATTAAAATCTCGTAAGCATGAGAAAAATCGAACAAATCCATTTATATTTTTAGAGAGCACTTAAAACATCCGACTTGAAAATCTCTTAATCTGACAGCTTTGCCCTTAGGTTATCATTCATTCAAAATAATATCATTCGTTCATCTGAATTCATCACCTCTCTTTCATTGGTCATAAAAACGAAAAGGATAGCTTGACACATTAACTTGTTCTGTTGCATGAGATGAGGCATCTGTTTTAGTTATCTGTGGAACTGGACGCTGTAAAAACGAGATGATGATGTCACACTTATGAAATCAGACACAAGACGCAAGATTTCATAAAGGGTAGGTCGACCTTAGACGAAGCCAGCAATTTGTTCCGATAATAATTAACTTTAACGACCACAAGCTTCGTTAATTGGAAACGGGAAGCCTTACCTGAATTGAGGACTCCTGTTGAGATATACGTAATCTTTGATATTGCATAAGCACAATTTCTGCCTCACTGATATACGAAGTAGTTTTAAATAAATAAATAAAATAAATAAAATCAATTTATTTCAGACTGTGTCCGTCCATATGTTTTTGTTAGTAAAACTTAAAAAAAATAAAATAAAATTATGTTAGTAAATGACAAATTAAAAAATCAATACAAAACATAAAACTTTAAAATACAAATTTAAAATAAAAATTTAAAATATTCAAATCAATAAAAATAATAATAATAATAAAAATAAATTATATCTAACTTAATAATAATAATAAATCTAATTCAAATACCTCCCACCCACTGGAACGCCGGGCACAAGGACATGCGCTCGAACCCAGTGTTGCAGTAGGGGGCAGTCCACCTTGTCACCGAGGACCCTCAGGATGGAGTTGGTGCTCCCGCGCGCCCGCCGCATCAGCGAGGCAATGCGGCGTCGCAGCACAGCGTGGAAACCATCTGTGTGCGCATACGCAAACATCGCAGACGCACTACAGTAGCGCGGGAGCCCCAACAGCACCCTGAACGCATTATTATATTGTACTCGGAGAGCGTTGATGGCTCGCTGCGTGTAGTTGACCCACAGATTGCACGTGTACAGTGTTTGACAAAAGGCTTTAAAAAGTGTTATCTTAACCTCTATGCTACATCGTGCGAATCTGCGAGCCAACATGTTACAGCGAACCGCCATAGCTCTCCTTTCCCTTTCGATGTCACCATCGTCTTTTAAATCCTCTGTGACCACATGACCGAGATATTTAAATTCTTTCACCCTGCTAAGAACAGCACCGTTCAGTGGCACAGGTGGCACGTCACCCAGCTTACGACCCTTGGCCTGAAATATCAAGAGCTCACTTTTTTTTGTGTTGTACAAGAGACCATGTGTCGCCGCATATGTCTCGCACACACCTATCAATTTCCTCAACGCAGCGATTGATGGACTGAGCAACACCATGTCGTCTGCATAACTGATACTGTTGACACAGTGACCATCAACCGAGCAGCCGACCCCTGTGTCGCCCAGTTCAACAATCAGCTGGTTTATGTACAGGTTGAAAAGTGAAGGAGACGTCAACCCCCCCTGTCTCACTCCACACTCCAACCCGTACTCGTCAGATAGTTCACCAAGCCATTTGACCTGGTTAGTCTGATGATCATACCAGTATCTAAAAATATTGATCAACTCACCCGGCACACCAATGTCTTTTAATTTACGCCAAAGAATATCATACCTAACCAGGTCAAATGCCTTCGAAAGATCAAGAAAGGCTGCATAAACAGGCGTGTTTCTATCCGTATAGTACCTTACGGTCTGCTTAAGAGACATTATCGCACATTCAGTCGAAAGTCCTGGCCTAAAGCCGAACTGGGCATCATGTAATTGGAGATGTTCTTTAAGTTGTTTCTCAAGCAGGCCGTCGAGCACTTTAGCTGTCGTTGTGGCTAATGATATCGGGCGGTAGTTGCACTCATCGGAAATATCTCCAGTTTTGTTCTTTATTATAGGCACTACCACCGTCTTCATCAGCTCATTCGGCAGATAGGAGTGTCTAATGCAGATCGTGAATAACAACCCTAGAAGTCTCGAGAGGTGCGGCCCCGCATATTGAAAGTGTTCAATGCTGAGGCCGTCGTGTCCGGGTGACTTTCCTCGCGTCATGCATTTTATAATTAAAGCAACTTGTTTAGCTGTAACACGGTCCGGTACCTCTGACACCACGGCCCCTACATCCCCAGTCGGATCGCTTCTTAGTGGAGATTTCACCTGAAAGTGACTTCTAAACATATTCGCTATGTCCTTAGGTTCGCTGAAACCCTTAACACTCACCGGGACGCCAGGTTTTGGACTTAGCTTTTTAGTTTCCTGCCAAAATCCTTTGAAATCTTTTTTATTATGTTTTGTAGCAAGGATATTCATTTTGATTTGTTCCTGGTTGTTTTGACAATATTTTAACTTGCTTTTGAAAGTTTTCCTAGAATCACACATTTCCCTATGAATATTACCACTGCTGGGCCGACCGTACCACACCCAGGTCAAAAATTTTTGCCTAGCGTCCCGATAAGCGTCACGGACATACTTATTCCACCCTATAATAGGACAACCGCGGTTTGATTTGCCTCCTGTACGACCAACATAGCTAACAACAGCGGCCTCCTGCAGCGTTGTTACAATATTTGTGTATAGATTGTCTATTACAGCTAGGTGCTCCGTACTATTATTATTACACATACTATCGCAACATTGATGGAGTTCATGTGGAAAGTCAATATCTCGCAATTTATCGTGACAACATTTGGTATATACTTCTATCTGATTTAAGTCCCTCTCACCCCATAGAACCTTATTAATATTGGCGCGCGGCAGCTGAATACCTGGGCAGACCGATTTTAAGTTACACTGAACCTCTAGCGGGAAGTGATCAGACCAGTAAACACCGCAATGTACTTTTACTGATAATACCGACTTCAACGCCGCCTCCGTAACTACGCAGTGATCGAGCCATCTACGGCTGCCATGCGCCTCACTGACATAGGTGTAAGTGCCAGAATTTATACCTAACATTTGAAAGTCTACACATGTCCATTTTTGTTCGCTGCTAAAATTTAGTAATTCGTTACAAAACAATTCACCAGGGTGAGCATTAAAATCCCCTAAAATATACACAGATTCAGTATTATTATTTTCAACAATTGATGCAACTTCACTTAAACATTGAACATACTCTAAAAAATTATCAGATGAGTCTGTAGGCATATAAATGGAAAAAACGAGCACTGAACGACCCGACACGCAGACCTTTATTACACTGATTCGATCATTCTCACACGGAATTACAGATACACAGTTAAATTTATTGTTTCTCCACAAGAGCGCCACACCACCGTACGGTCGCCCACGCAGTATCCCGCTTGATGTGTCCACCGCCGACTTACCGCAAAAACCAAAGTCGCCACTTACTGTACCAAGCTCGGGTATGTCGTGTGGCAAGAGCCAAGTCTCTTGTAGTGCAATAATATCAGCCTTTTGACAAAGCGTTCTCACACAGCCCAAAGATCTCTTAATAGACTTACAATTAAAACTAATTAATTTTAAACTTGTGTTGTCTATTGTATTATCCATTTAAATTTATGTTTGTGTTTGCACTATTATCAGATTTCTTTTGTCTGTCTATATTTCGTTTGCCGAATTCAATAAAACGGCGGAACGTTATACCGTCGGGCCACAGGTTGCAATCCAAGAATAAACTTAGCTTGTGTTTAGGTACAAACATTTTATATGAGCTGTATTCCCTCTGTTGCTTGGATTCAATTTTATGTAACGTGACTTCAACCTTTGTTCTACTCTGTATGTAGTGTACTATATCTTTTTCGCAAGTTTCTTTGTGCACATTGTTTATAAACAGTGGGATAGCTGTATTCGCAGCCTTAAAGCCTTCATCCAACACTGTGCACGTTCCTTTTTCGCCTACAAATCGATTTCGATATCTTTTCCGTTGTACAGTTTGCCACTCTTCATTCCTACTTTGTTTATTCAAAGTGTACTGTTGTGACTGCGGCGACGACCGTAACAGCTGATCATTCACAGCGCTTACACATGCCGCGTAAGTAGTCACCTTTCCTTTGCCGCCGCCGCCGCCGCCGTTTGAGGAGCTTTGCGTGTGTGCGTCGCTTAGCGTCGATACTGCATTTGGCACCTCAACGCACACATCAGTTGGAGTCTGCGCGATGACGGGTTCACAGCTGTTGTCCAACGTCAGCGGGTGCGACACTGAGTGATGCGCCTGGGCATATTTTTCTACCTCCTTATTAGCAACGACGACATTCGAATTAAATATCTCCTGTTTATCGGATATGGATTTTTGTGGAATATCAAGAAATCCAGTAGGGCCGCTTTCACAATTATGCTCGAAACTGTCCAACAAACATTTCGCCCCTCGTTTTTTGTTTACAAAGTAGTCGCGTTGAAAATCATTCACTATCGATGCTTGCTGTAAGTTAATGACTTCATTTTTTAGTTTCAAAAACTGCTCCATAGGTACACATGTATCCTTTATAGTCTCGATCTCGTGTTTGAGTGTAATAAGGTCCTTTAAGCTCTTGTTGCCAAAAAAATGCAAAAGTGTGGTTTTTGGTTTCTCCTTTTTCACGCAGCAACGGAACTGCTTGTTGTGTAATTATTTTCTTACTAATACAACACTTTTTGTCAATTTGTAAAATAAATGAAAAATGCTAGTGTGGTTTTTGGTTTCTCCTTTTTCACGCAGCAGTGGAACTACTTGTTGTGTAACTATTTTCTTACTAATACAACACATTTTGTCAATTTGTAAAATAAATAGGTTACATAGAAAATTATTCTTAGTCCCCTAACGGATAAAATTGAGGGTATATTTTATTATTTTTGCTAGAGCCCCCAGATACCTACTTGTATTAGATAAACAATGGATTTCCGTACCTTTGCTTCCATGTAATTAAATTGAATAAATAACCGTTTGAACTCAAAAAATACGTAAGACAAATCCCTCGCCCTTAAATGATCTGTAAGCCTTTTACAAAAGGTACAGACTTTGAATGATTCAAGAGCGTATCCGAATCCGAAAGAAATGGTAACGTCAGCAGAGCTGGCGCCGTTTACCATCGGTCTTGATCACAGAACAGTAAAAGAGGTGTCTTGATCCTTTCAACACTGTTACCAAACATCAGAAAGACGGATTGTTCAAACTCACTATTTGCTATAAAGTAAACTGACGTTAACGTGTGTAGGTATTGGTGCAGTAAAAAAATAAAGCATTCATTTTATACCAAGGTCCGCCTGCAGCTACGCTTGCGTTGTGTACATTTTCCCCTTGGGAATAAGACTTTTTACGGGAAAACTATCTCCATTCCAAATCCGTTCAGTAGTTAAGGCGTGAAAGTAGAATAAACATCTAAACATATTCGAACATCTAAGCATCCAAATATCTAAATATCCAAATGTATTTTCACATTAATAATATTAGTGTGATAGTGTGTGTGAAGTGTGATAGTGTGATTGTGTAAGGTCGATGACTGGCTTCACAAGCCCTGGTATCAGAGTCATCATAATCAACAGCTTATATACTTCCCTACCGAGGGGCTCAAGCTTACCCTGAATTAGTGCGATTAAGCCTTAGTCAAATACATTGGCACCGTGTGGGTTTGGTGCAGAGTAATGAAGCCAGCCTTAAAGGGCCTCTGACATAGCTCATGTAACGTTTACTTTCGTAGATAGCCAGCCAGGACCACCTCGACTTGAAGCATACTCCCGCAATCATCAATCAATCAATCAGCCTATCGCAGTCCACTGTTGGACGTAGGCCTCCTCAAGGGCACGCCAAAGCGCATGATCACCCGCTATCCTCATCCAGCCACCACCAGAGACCATTCTCAGGTCATCAGTCCACCTGGCAGGGGGGCGTCGCACACTACGTTTCCCGAGATGTGATCTCCATTCGAGAACCCCTCTGCTTCAACGCTCATCGGTTCTGCGACAGACGTGGCCAGCCCACTGCCACTTCAGCTTCCGGACGATATCAACTACCTTGGTCCTCTGCCGAATGATTTCGTTTCGGATTTAATCCCGTAGCGAAATACCAAGCATAGATCTTTCCATAGCTCCCGCAGTCATCATAATTAAACTATTACTTACATAATTAGTAAATAACTTTAAGTAAATAATAACTTGACCTTGACCAAGAAAAATGATTAAATTAACAGGTATTAAAAACCAAGACAGCAGCTTATCAAGGAACGGTTTTTTAACTTTTGCCTCTGTGGTTGTCGTATAGAATCAAAGGTGGCAAAGTAGGTGTATTGGCAAAAATGAGTTTATAAGTGTGGCAACACCGAAATTTAAAATGCAACCGACTTACTAAATGTCTGATGATCAAAAATGGCTAAAAACAGTACAAAAATGACAATTAATTAGGATTAAAGCCGGCATTTTTCTAGAGTTTAGCACCATAGTCGGCCATCTTCCGCTGTCGGCCAATCAGCAGCGCTGATTGTGACGTGACAAAATGGCGGATAGCGTTGTTTTCTAGTAAATCTCTTCAGTTTGCTACCAAAGTCGGCCATCTTTATGAAGCTTGGGTTCAATTACGGCAATCTAAAGACATTTAGAATTTAAGTTGGCAATCTTTGAAATTAAAATCGTTCTGACTTAATCATGCTCCTTTTTAACCCAATAAATTACTATTTTGTCTATTTTAATACTCCAAACATTAACCTAAAACATAAGTACTATCATATAAGGCTCACAATTTACGATAAATCGTTTTTTATACACTTTCAAAATTTTGATCAGACCTACATTGCCGGTTTTGATTTTATACGACTCAATTATTTCACCACATAAAGAAAAAACGTTCAAATATTTTCCTCTTGAAGTACTTTATGTACGCGCCTTAACCCCGTTGACAGATTACGCATTGTCAGCTCCGTCCGCGCTCCACACTGACAAATGAAATAAGAGGATTGTCTTGACATCAAACTGAGTGCTCCAAAAATCATATGCCTCCGTGTGCTGAATTTCTTATGCCATTTTACTTTCATCGTACACCTCCGAGAATTCACGTCCTTTTGGGAAATGCTTGTTGAAATATGCACGTTTCTTGGTGTTATTGAATTAACATACTTTTATGTTAAATGCTGTTGAAATTACAAAGATTTGCTCAACTTAGTAAATCTTAATCCCACATTTTTTCTGAATGTGGTTTTGGTACATGGTCCTTCTGAAAAATATATCAGGGAACGTGAATAGCACAACACAATATACATTATTTTTCCTTTGTTTTATTTTACAACTGTGTTATGATTCTACGCCAATTTTCCACAATAATAACCACAAACTAATTAAAACATATTACTACTAATATGAGGTAATTAATTTGTAATTCAGGCAAGTTTATTAATGTTTACCAAACGACGTAATAACAGTTTAATAAACAACACTAACTTACATAATACGGATACGTAAATATTCGTACCTAAGAAAACATCATAAAAAGCTGTACCTATATTGTACTGTCACAAGAAGGAGTTATCGCAAGGATCCCAGTATGTTTGTTTGAACTTCCTCTGATCAAAGAATATTAAATAGTTCAGGTACAGAAGCTTTACTTACAAACAAGAATTGAATAAAATTGCAAGGACACACCTAAAAACCGTTGTATACAAATATGGTCAGTATAAAAAAATACATACACCAAAAAATAAAAAAAAACCATACAGGAAGGTATAATTTGCATGAGAGTTTTATTCATCCTAAATTTAAGTTTTATTTATGTTGTTACTATTTTAGATAGATTTAAAGCCAAATTTATAAAATAACTACTGTATTACACACGACAGTACGCATTTCAAGTGTAGGTATATGTTACTGCAAAAGCCCAAAAATTACGGTACATCTTTTGATTTACCAATGCGTAAAAGTCCAAACCCAGTTAGTTCAGCTTCAGTGATAACTTGAATTTCGGACATTTACCAGAATTCTCTTAGTAAATCTTATCAGACAAAAAAATATTGAAAATTTGAAACAAATCAACAATCAAAATTCAATTTGTTTTATTGCAAGACTTACATAGACAACACAGATAATGCTCCCGTCGCGATACATCCCCCGTAAGGCACTTGAAAAGGTAGATTTCTTGTCCCATACTTCAGTGTGAGCCGAGGTGTATGTATACACGCCTGTCCTGACTTGTAGCAATCTGCGTCCTCTTTTGCCCTCTGGGACCAAGAGACATGTTTGTACTAATGCAATTTGACACGAAATTATCTTGCGAAATATTTTGCTCGTTGTTCTGACACAATGTAGAAAGGAATCTTCTGGAATTGTGTTAACTTTCTGTACATGATATGAAGGATTCTGTAGCTACCTACTTACCTATTCACTTATTGTTTAAAATAAGTGTAGTTTATTCCAATCATACTAAAGTCACCAAAAACCTTTTAGGATTTCGTAGCCAAATAACAAAAAACATCTAAGAATTAATTTTTCGTCCTACCCGTTTGTCTTACTTCAAACTTATAAAATTAAGAAATTAGGTAAACCGCTATGCAAAAGTGTCGTTAGTAGTAAATAATAAATTCGGTCAACTTGCGAATTCGTCGTTGTTTGGCCGTCTAGTTTCGTACCTGTCGGAGGTTCTAATTATCCTATATGACGTCATCAATTTGCTTAGGGACACAAAATTTAACGCTTTTTTTTAATAAGAAGTCAAAACGTGTTCCTCATATTTTCAAAAAGTATATTATTTTTCAGCCAGCATAGTAGAAGAAATAATAATTATTATACGTAGTGAGTCAAATATAACCTAAAGCGCAAAAGCTGCCTAAACCGACAGAACAGAACACGTGGCTCTATGAAATTTGTTTTGGTCATGGTCATGATTAAACTTTATGAATAACTTAAATAGAACTAAAATCAAATACAGCATGATTTTGTAATCCCTAGCAAAATTTAAATATGATGTTCAGACCATCATAAGGAACAACTTTTCCCAAGGAACATCGACTTTTCATACAAAATTTCCAAAAAATATCGACTTTTCATACAAAATACACAATCAACTTTACTAATTTGTATGGGAGGTCGAAAGGAAACGTTGTTGCTTATGATGGTCTTAACAATCAATCAGCCTATTGCAGTCCACTGCTGGACGTAGGCCTCCCCAAGGGCACACCAAAACGCACGATCACCCGCTTTCCTCATCCAGCCACCACCATGGTCTGAACATCATATTTAGAGGTTTTTATGGCACTTAGCTTTCACTAGTCATCTAGCTAGAAAATTGCCTAGTTACTCTAGTCGTCTTGAACATTTTAAGATGCGCTCCTTAAATGAAAGAAGACAATTGCTTGATGGAATGTTTCTTCATAGGCTGGTGAGTGGCACGTTGGATGCCCCGGATTTACTCCATAAAATTAATATCCTTGTTCCCACTAGATTACCACGTTGTAATGCAAGACGTAGACTTTTTTCAGACAATCTCACTAGAAGTAATCTGGGTTATCACTCGCCAATAAACAGATTTGTGAGATTGTATAATTCCCTTAGTAATAAAACAGACTTAGATATTACAGACAGTGTTGCCACATATAAGAAATGTTTGTTAGCAAATATTAGAACATGAGCACAGTTTTTTCAGCTCAAGGTTAAAATTATTGTTTTTTTCTTTTCTTTTTAAATAACTTAATGTACTTTTTTTTTTGTTGCCACGGTTTTTTAAATAAAGCCACTTTTTACTATTGTCACAAAGGGCGCTTTCATTTTGTGCTATTGTCATTTCATTTTATAACTTTTCTGTTCACTGTACTATTTTGCATGTCATTGTCGCCTAAAATTGGAGTTACAATTAGGCTAGTATCCTATGCATATTTATTTAGTTGTAAGTATTATTGTTATCTCTGTTGGTGATCTAACAAAATAAAATAAAAATAAATTTTGCTAGGGATTACAAAATCATGCTGTATTATTAATTGTCAAGAAAAACACTATACCTAGTACTGTAAGCTAGCTCCATGCAGGTTGTTATTTTAGTTAGTACTCGTAGTGGTCAGTTCAGTCTTTGAGCTGGCAAAATCATTAATAGTGAATGCCGCAACAAGAAGCAGTCCTTCCTTTAATCACAGTTGACACGGTACAAAGCCTTGCTTGCAACCCACAGAACCATGCTTACAGCCCGCATATGGAACGTTTACGTAACGGTTTCAGAGTCGTAAATTAACCAGAAGCAATAAGCTTCTAGCGCATTCGGGTACGGTCCATTACACAGACTGTACCAATGTCCGTACAGTCTGAGCCCATAATGTCGTCACCACTGTCGCAGACATACTGTCAACATGCTCTTGGATATACGTATATCTTAGCAGGGGCATTGCGAGTCCTAAAGACTAAATAGGGTTTGTTTGTATAAAAATATATCGCACTTGAATTGATACCTATAACAACTTTAAAAAGAGACTTTTAAATTGATTTAATATTCCTCCTTTCTTTACATAATCCAGCATTCAGCGACAATTATTCAAAATTATCGTAATAAAGGAACATCGTTTCCATTATATTGTTCAGCATGTCAATTGACACACTAATCAAACAAACTACATATTTAAATCAACTTGTATAACTTTTCTTTAAGGATAATATTTTTTTCTTCTTCTCATGCTCTGAAAGTGCTTATTTGTGCAGGATATAGGCTGCACAAAATCGAATGTTGTGCACAAGTGCATTAACGTATCTACTCATAAATGTATCAAGAAAATGAGCCATATAGCCAAACACAATAAGAAGTTCATATAGATAGAATTTGTTATTATTTATAATATTTACTTTAATTTATGAGCCTTATGTGTTTTTTAAGACATAAAAGATATTCAAAGTCAAAGTCAAAATAATTTATTTCCATAGGATGTTATTACATCACTTAGATCCGTCATTACATTTTTTTGGGTGAGTTCACTAACACAATGGCGGAATCTGTGGAGAAGAGCTCACCGAAGAAACTTCACAGTCGTCGGATCTTTTGCGTTTCCTTTTTTAAATAAAAAATGAAAATATTACAAAATTAATGCTAATTAAATATCGAAAAGGCCTGCCACTCAAGCAATCTATTCCCATGGACATCTGTCCTCTAAGTAATGAGATATCCTATAGTAACCTGTTTTATAATTATTTTAAACTTGTCTAAAGGCAAGTTTTTAATATCAGTAGGGACCTTATTGTAATAGCGTATACAACTGCCTTTAAAAGAATTACTAATTTTATGTAGTCGGCTGACATAAGCAACCAACTTGTCTTTATTTCTGTATTAAAATTGTGTATATCACTGTACTTCTGAAAATTACTCATATTTCGTTTTACATACACAAGATTGTCATAGATATATTGAGACACAAATGTCAGAATATTGATTTCTTTAAACTTTTCCCTCAGTGACCCTCTAGGCCCTAATCTAATTAAAATTTAAATTCAAGTACGGTAGGTTATTTAATTAATTTAAGAAAATTATTATTACAAAATTAATTTAATAGTAGGCTGTATTAGGTCTGCAGCCCAAGCCTAATATCAATGTCGTAAGATTTAAAAAAATAAAGCGGCGGGAAACAGCTCTTGTTTTTTCGTTTATTAATTTCTTCAATTTGCTAAAATTGTTAAAAATGTCCAGTGAAGAAGTGGATTTAACACTCTCTCCTAATACGCAAATTATTAATTAATTAATTTATAATAATATGGAAATTAATGCACAGATAGTTGTGCAACAGATATTACCGCCAAAGTCTCGGGAAAAATATCTCAAAGTTTACGATAATTTTGTAAATTGGTTATGTACTGTTATATTTCCTCGCAATCGAAGTGAAAAGCAGAGTTTATAACTCGTCCACAAAACCATTTTATCCTCGACATTACTATCATCTGCTAAAAGTCTCTGATAAAAATGGTTTGTTTTGTGCACTTGTTGTAAAATCTACTATATATGCGGCCGCGATCATTTAACTATTATTATATCACACACACTTCACACTTATATTATAAATGTGTAAATATGTTAGGATGTTTGTTCCTCTTTCACGCCATAACTATACTAAATGGATTTTGATGTTTGGAATGGAGATAATTTGTACTCTGGATTAACACATAGAATACTGCCAAAAATCTTATTCCTACGGGAAAAATCTTATATAACGCAAGCGTAGCCATGGGCTAAAGCTAGTATACTTATACATATTACAATTCCAACTTCGATGGCTTACGCAGAACATCACATGGAAAGCTTAAAAAATTCAATTTGCGCGAAGCGGCGCGGTAATACCTAGCCCACAGATTCTCAAACATTTTTAGTTAAGGAGCCCTATCAAAATAACAAATGCATGACAACCTGAAAGCCTAATTTATACATTTTAATAACAATGTACTTTTTCCCACATAAAACAATAATAAGAAACCGTCAATCCGCTAGCAGATTATGGTTTACTGAAATTCTTAATAAAAGCATTAGAATTTTATACTTTTATATAAAATCTCAAAAGAGCAATATCAGTTTAAAGTTGATTCCCTTGAAGTTAGTTAACCCTATGTCTGTCATAGCCCTAACAACTTAGATAACCGTAGTACAATTTACTTAGGTTGAGATTTGATAAGGTAACCACGCCGCCGCCTCCGCCGCGCCGCCGGTTCAATCTCGTAACCATTAGTTTGGGAACCTGTGACCTAAACTAATCTCGCTATCACTACTTACCCCACACTGATTACCTGATAAACATTACCCAGCTTTTCACACTGCGAGAAAATTTAATTTTCTTTTTAATAAACATTATTTATTTTTCCTTTTTTGCTACTATTTAGCGAAGATAAAGAAGATTAAAGATAAGAATCAGTTAAGACTGTTCAGAAACTCCTTGCACTGTGCTACTGAAATACCTTTATAGTTGCCTAGATTTTATTTTGTTTCTAGTGTACTTGTACAATTTATTTAAAGTACATTGGGCTTCTTTATTTTGTAACTGAAAAGTTTTTGTAAATGGAGACTAATTACATGAAGAAATATAAATATAAAAAATTGTAGAGCGTCGGTGGTGTATAGGCTAAGGTCCCTGCCTCCCATCCGGGAACCGCCGGTTCAATCCCCAGCACGTACCAATGTGTTCAAAAATCAAAATCAAAAATTATTCATTTCCATAGGATGTTGATCACTTAGATCCGTCATTACATTTTTTTGGGTGAGTTCACCAACACAATGGCGGAATCTGTGGAGAAGAGCTCACCGAAGAAACTCCACAGTCATCGTATCTTATGCGATTCCTTTTTTAAATAAAATATTGTCAATTACAAAATTAATGCTAATTATAATATCGAAAAAGCCTGCTACTCAAACAATCTATTCCCATGGACCTCTAAGTAATCAGATAACCTATAGTAACCTTTTTTATACAATTTCTGTTTTATAATAATTTTAAACTTGTCTAAAGGTAAGTTTTCAATATCAGTAGGGACCTTATAGTAATAGCGTATACAAATATACTATTAGCATTCGCAGCGTGACCCCACAATAAAATTATATCACATAAGTCATTAGGCTATGAAAGTAACTAAAGTAGACTAGTCTAGCGTTGTTCGAATTCATATACACAAAAGATAGACAAACCAACAAAGCGACAGGTCGTGGGAGGTAACGCTCAGTCTTGATTTATCATCGGATGAAGTTCTCCACTGAACCATGGAAGAATCAGGCTGTAGATATCAATTCTATTTTGTATTTAATAAGGTTGCAAGGCGATGGATACATTGAGTTTACTCAGCTGTTTATGGATAGCTAGGGATCGCGCCGATATGCGACGCGCATCGACTCCCATTTTTTATCCCAGCCCGTTCCTACATCTCCCTTTTTATGATTGTTCTTCTTTTATTAGAGTACTTTTGTTTCTTAAGTGAAATTTCCTAAGTTAGAAAGACGGGGTTTTTGCTGTAAATCCGTACTTACTCCTGGCGTCGTAAAACTTGGGCGATTGAAAAAAAAAACTTTCTTCCACTTCAGCCTATTTGCCGTTTCAGTTACCTTGTTTTTAGACGAGTTTTAAATGAAAGCCACCGTAATGAAAACCACGTAGATGCACTTAAATGCAAATGAGTTAATGCCACAATGAGGGAATTTAATTACGAGCTAAGTTTACTTACCATGGCGTGGACAAAGAGGTAGTGGAGTGAGTGCGTGTTCAGAGAGCGTGCAGAGTATGCAGAAATGTATAAAACTGCAGCGAGCAGGGAGTGGATTGACTAATAAGATTAGCATAATTGCGCGCGCAGCACGCGATCCTAACTTTTCACAATTAGAAGGCACTGTTATACAGCGGCGGGAAAATCCCATAATCTCATCGAGGCAGGTACTCGTAACTCACACATAAAACTAATTACCGCGTGCCGTAAATCTGGCGAACTATAAAATGTTTATGAACAAAGCATTTATGATGCAAAGTTAGGAGAATTTTGATAAGCTAAAACGAGTAAATTTTGCATTTCGAGATATCTAGTCAATGAAGACATTAATGGCGTTTATAGTTAGTTTTTAAAAAGTTTTCAAAGGAAGTTTTGCGGGTTGCCGGTTGAGTGGAAACACCCAATCTGAAGCGTTTCACAATATTGTATAAATATACCATAAATGCTTTTTGTTATATTTTAATGAAGGTTTACTTTTTACCTACGAAATATAAATAAAAAAGGAACATAGTAATAACCCTAGAGACCCCAAACAAATATTTAAACAACAACACACAGCAGACCCAAAATTTTAAATGTGTCGAAAACACACAAGTCATAAAATCGTGCGACTTAAAATTGAAACACTGAAGCAGGTAAATTTGCCAGCTCTGAATTGAAATATCAGTGATCTGAAAACCGACAAGCGAACCGCAGCTATCCACTATCAGCGACTGAGTAAATATTCAATAAGTGCGCCGTGTATTGCACCCCGGATGCTGTTTGCTTCGTACACAATATAACGTTATTGTTTCTGTGTTGTATTGAATGGGCTTCTGATAGAAACGAAGAGATAGAAGCAAATGAAGAGCATGTAACATTTTTATTACATTTCTACAATACATATTTTACTACATATATGTCAGTTAGCTATTTATTGCTGTCAGCTCATTAAAAAGAACTAGATTCTATCTTGAATTGGAAAAATGTGGTGTAAATCGACCACGTTGGTCCAACCAGAAATAGTATCTAATTATAATGAGCGTGAAAAAACTGCACGTCATGATGACGAGAAAAAAAAAACTAACAACTTGGTCCTTGGTCGAGTAATACAAACATCTGAAAACGTAGCAGAAAGAGGGTAGACAGATATGTTTGTCCTTAATCACCAGCAAGTTCTTCAGTCGACCCGTTATCATGATGCATGCAACTGCGTCGAAATATCGGGCACTTACAAAAACCAAGACAAACTACGGTACATATCCCGTTTAAAATCGTAATTTAAAAAAATATATATAAATTTAGTAGTTGAAATTAAAACTTCTTTTGAATTTCCCAATTTTCTTTTTTTTATTCTTGTATTATGTATCCGGAATAACAAAAAATAACAAACATCTATAACCAAATATACTTTTATTGCTTTTGATCGATGCATTTTTTCATACGTTGAAACCAACTTTCGTAGCATTTTTTCCATTCTGTATCGGGTATCTCCAAAACGTGCATTTTGAAAGCATCAACGGCTTCTTCCCGGGTCGAAAATCGGTGTCCACGTAATTTGTTCTTCACGCTTGGGAATAAATAAAAGTCGTTGGGTGCCAAGTCGGGACTGTACGGCGGATGACCCGTCAATTCGATCATTTGACTATTTAAATACTCCGTTGTTGCGGCCGAGGTGTGACAGCTGACGTTATCGTGGTGAAGGATTATTCTTCGTTGTCGATTGTTCTTGCGTATTTCTCCAAAGACTTCTGGCAAGCAAATGGTGGTGTACCATTCAGAATTATTCGTTTTACGATTCTCTAGTGGTAGCCACATGTCCACTAATACCAAAAAAAGCAGGCAACCATTTGCTTCAAAGTGCTTTTTGCACGAACAACTTAAGTTGGGTTTGGCTCATTTTGGAACACCCAAACCGTTGACTGCTGTTTAGTTTCGGGATCATACGCATATATCCAAGATTCGTCTCCTGTGTAGATATTATGAACAGCTTTTGATGTACCACATTTGTATTTTTCTATCATTTTTTTGCACCAATCAACACGAGCCTGTTTTTGTTCAACTGTTAAATTGTGCGGGATCCAACGAGAACAAATTTTTTTACAGCCAAATCAATATTATGTGGTACAACAGCCGATTTAGGGCGACCTTCTTTAAAATCGTCCGTAAGCATACGACGACCACGATTTAACTCACTGAACCAGTGATTCACAGTGGTTTTCGATAGGGCTTCCTCCCCAAAAGTCGACAAAAGTTGATCCATGTACTGTTTTTGAGTTAATCCACGCCGAAAGTCGTAATAAATCATAGCACGAAAATTTTCACGAGTCAAATCCATGGTGATGATAGACAATGAATTTTAAAAATGGCGCCACAATGTAAAAACTATTGACAGATGAATGAAACAAACTTTATTTTACAGCCAAAGAGTTCTATTTTTAAATGTTATAATATCTTTTTAAATATTGTTTATGTAAGTGGCCAGTTCCGGATACATAAATAGCAGCCCTTGCAGTACAAGGGCTTGAGCTATTGACCAGCTCGACTTAAATGTTAAAGCTTCCATTGACTTTAACAACCACTAGGCTTAATCAGAATCAAAGACCAGTGTCTTTGATTCTGATTAAGCTTAGTGGTTGTTAAAGTCAATGGAAGCTTTAACATTTAAGTCGAGCTGGTCAATAGCTCATTATTCACTCATTCATAGATGTCCACTGCTGGATAAAAGAGTATGTACAATAGCCTTCACAACACTTCGTTAAAGGCCCTAGAGGTAGGGTTGCTAGATCACCGAAATTTTCCAAACATGCTAGGAATCACGACATTGTATGAGAATTTTGCTCTTAGTATGTTCAAAAGTGTGCTCAATAATTAATTTTAGGGACTTTATACGATAATAAAACAAAATCTGTTTCCATTAAGTGCCTACGTTATTATTTAATTTTGCAGTTCTGTTTTTATTTTAAATCCTTGGCTGGCACACGATATTATAACGCTATTGTTTTGTCTGTATTGAAAACGTATCTATCCGGAGCGCAGCAGCTTTCCCTTATCTATCATTATAATGTGCTTTCCTGTTTATACTCAAAACTGGAAACTGTGTTTATTTTAAAGTCCCGACTTTTGAATTTCACGATATTTCCACAAGATTATCAGAAAATGGAAAAGCAATATATTTGTTTGTTTTTTACTAAAGTTTATTCGCTGAATAGAAATTTCATTTGTTTCAAAAAAAGTATTTGATCTAGGTACTGTTTTTATCTCGATCATTTATTTAATAAATTATTTATTTATTTACTATTATTTTTTTAGTGTGGCCAGTAACTACAACATCATCAACATCAAAGGCCCGTTACAGTCCACTGCTGGACTATGAGCCTCCTCCACCGAAGTAGAGGGTTTTGCCATAATCTCCACGCTTGGCAGGCGGGTTGGAGATCGCAGATTAAAAGGTTACTGTATCAGAGAGCGCTGCTGCCCGTTCCCTGTTCAATGTGTAGTCCCTAAGTCGCCTCTTACGACACCCACGGGAAGAGTAGGGGTTGATGACAAATGTATTCTACTCTGCCGTCACCAAACGGCCAGTAACTGCAATATATTGAAAAAAATAATGCATGCAAGATGTCAGCCACAGTCCACTACACACGCAATCTTTAAATTTATTCGCAGGTGTGTGCATTTCAGGACAGTTTACTACATATGAATTCAAGATTTTAAACCACTTTGGTAGGTACGTGATAGGGGCCGAATCACCAAAGAAGAATTTGCACTAACAAAAGTCGCTATAAGGTGAGCATCTGGCAAATTTCGAGATCCCAGCAAAATTTTATCGACGGGACAGATGGAAACGTCACCGCATCCTTCCAACCGGTCTTGGTCTCACCGGTATTACAGTGTTGTAGTATTATTATAAAATCAGGATTTAAACTAAACTCCGAGATATTATAATCAGGGTTATGATTATGAAAAAACGACCGGATCAAATTGTATGCTAAACACAAATCATTTTCAATGTAAATAGTTGTTTTTTTTAACAAGTTAGAAATAAAGTCGTTGAATTATATCATAAAATCAAAACCAATTGGGGACAATTAACTATTACCTTATATCATAATACTAAAAGAAATATAGTATGCATTTAGCTATGGAAATCGTCGCCCTCAACGGGATTATGATGGCAGCTGATATGAGTAACGATGATGTGGTGACTATACCTAGAAAGATTTAGCGTGAACGTGACCACCTCAGAGGTAGTATTGTTGATCTGGTGAAGGACGTTATGGAAAACCATTGCAGGAAATTATACAACGCACGACCGTTGAGATCCTTTAAACAAGATTATTTCAGCACTAGACGTTTTTTGACGGATAGTGCCAACTTTTAATAATTTCATGTTACCTGACAATTTAATCTGCAGTTCGGACTAAGATTTAATTTACATGATTATTTTCTTCATCGTGTTGGTTGAGGTCAACAACCGACCTTACACACTCATATATATTTTTTACGATCATCATCAACACCTCATATACGTCCTCACCGAGGGGCTCAAGCCTACCTTTAGGGCGATTAGGCCTAAGCCGACCACGCTGGCCCAGTGCGGGTTGGATGACTTCACACACAACTTTTGAATTTCTTCGCGATGTTTTCCTTCACCGTAAGAGCTTCGAATAAACGTACATAATGAATTCGAAATGGGGGTGGTGATCCAACCCGCGTCTCCCGGACGGGTTATGAAAACCCTAGAGCGTTGGTCAAACCCCCAATCCCATCATAACCCTACTACATAGCATTTGGATTTATTCAGTCGTGAAATTAAACAAGCCCCGCAGCGCCCTCTATCACAATTTATGTTCTCACTAGATTGTAAAGGTCCGCAACTCGGATTGTACCTTCATTAATTGAAGCCATGACTGGCGACGTATTTCGTCCCAATTGCAGGGATTTGGAAATAATCGTTAAGGCAGATGAAATAGTGGTGACTGAGGCACACGATGACGCCATTATGCTAATTGCGTGGTATTCGTCTTAGAACAGATTAGACCGTCTCTCCCATCTACATACACAGTGTACACACTATACTACACTATGTGAAATGTTGTTTTTTTTAGAATATTGTAAGCTATATTTTTTAAGAAGTAAAACCGAAGAGTAAAGCGGGCAACGCCCAATGTAAGAACCGTTTGAAACATCAGGGACTCTTATAAAAAATACATAAATATGTGAAATTTACATCGTTTTGTTCCCGCCGTGTAGTGATAGTACCCGTCAAACTGAACAACTTTTCACGAAAAAAAAATATCCTGCGACAAAAAAATTTTTGGTCTCTCCATACAAAGTGAGACTCCCGACCGACCCATTTTGTATGGAAAGATCAAAAATTTATTTGTCGCAGGAAATTTTTTTTTTCGTGAAAAGTTGTTCAGTTTGACGGGTACTATCACTACACGGCGGGAACAAAACGATGTAAATTTCATGCTGTATATTATGTAATTCAACTCGTCTATAAATAATTTAGTATTTGTAGCGACAAATGAAATAAACGTTTATTTTAGATGTTGCTAATCTCAATTATAAAAATGCATAATACTCACTACAACATGCTCTCCTATCAAATATTTTTTATTCATAATATATTCGCGGCAGCAGGACTCGAATCCTAGTCTTTAGGTTAAACGACTATTACCTAAAATATAGTAAAGAGCCCCTAAATTTCCACCGTACCAGTTGTACCATTGGCCAGTACCATTAATGGTACAATAAGGACTAGATTCCCTAAACTTTTTTCTGATTACGATTAATATTACAATTTCACTTAAATTGTTTCGCGTTTATTATTTTTTGTACTTATCCATTATCAAAACAATGTATTTGTCAAGCAGTGGCTTACTCGTTTACTTTTGCATTGTCGCAATATATCATGATAAGGGCGCGTGGAGGGGCCGGCTCGCCTTGTAAATATTCATTACTCTATGTTGGACTTACGTATATACCTATAGGATAACTTTTTCTGTGCAAATATTTTATCACAGTTGATAACGAATCGTTTTACTTTAAACGTTTTATGAGTATATAGATGGCTACGCAGACCGTATAAATCACAGATATAATAAACCCCATGATAGAAACTCCCTGAAGGCAGCCTGTCGCAGTCTGATAATATGAAGAATACGACAAATTTAGGCCATAAAACTTCAATTCAATTTAAAGATAGTATTCACAATAATAATGACATAGACTTTCTTTGTCGACGAAAACAAAGATGTAAACAAACCAAAGGTGTATTGGCATGAAAGGAATAAATATAGGTTGATTCTCGGCACAAGTGCGTTTTTTATATTCGCAAATTATTCTCTTATACAAAGTTTATACAAAGTTTACTTCAGAACCTCACAAGAGAGTCTTTAGTATTCAAAGACATTTTTCTTCAGGAAGGCGAGTCAATAAATATTGCTAAATCGTCGCGACATCGTTCCGATACACGGTAATGCGCAAGACCATTAAAATAACATAAATACACAATCGCAGTTATAAACGTTCCTTTACGTAGTTTGCCAACAGCAAAATATACTTGTACTCCGACGATCCAGTAACATTTTCTTTTACTATTTCTTGCAAGTGTGTTCTTTTTCAAATAGTTTTTTGATTTACCACTATTATTAATTTCTCACTGATAGGATTTTATAAGCTTACCGTTAAATAAGAAAAATCTGTTTGAGCTTATCTACCATTTACATTTTTAACCCTTATTGAACCTGATATTTTTCAAATTTTTAGTTTTTTTTATTCACATTTTAAGAGATTCGCGCAAAGCATTTCGAAAGTTTGTGATCCACTATGTAAATATTAAAATAATAATAATAGCACGACAAAAACTGTTATTATTTAACTACTTATTATTCCTACCAAAAATATGTAATGGTATATGATCCCTACCTATGCTTCAAAAACAGCCGAAAGCACAAGAGAAGGAGGCCACTTTTTTAAATAACTTTCAGAAAAAGAAACCGCATGTAATAAATTGTACGGTTTCTTTCAATGTAGAACGTGAGTCGTAGACGTTCGTAGCTCGTAGCGAGTTTTATCGTAGCGGCTACAGTAAATCGTAGCGTCGTAGCACCCATTACATGCTATGCTAATCTGCAGTAAAAAATTCATAAAGCACGCGTGGCAGTAATGTATTATTGCAAGCCAGTTTTATAGTCAATGAATGTGAATCCAGGAAAGTCATCAACCAGGTTACAATGTAGGCGGAAATGGTATTTCGCTTACGAGGACTGTTTTGTTTCGCCTGTAATTTAATTCGATACAACGTGTAGTGTAGAGCATATAAATTAATTTGCTGATTTTATAATAAAATATAAAATATCACTTTTTCTTTCTTTTGTTTTTTAAGCGTATAAATGCCCTATTAATCTTTTCGCAATGAGTGATAACTAGTATTGATAGATGTTGAAACTTAATGACTCCAGTTTTTTGTTTGATTAGTTTGGTTGCTCTTTTTCTAATATTCTATTGACTTGAAAAACAAAGTTGCAAAAGTTTTGTAATTAATCATTATATGAATAAGTACTGTAATAAGTTGGAGTCCTATATAATTAAAAGCAAGATTTTAATTTTATTATTTGAAAATCTTCTTTACAAGACATATCAAAAGCTAATCTCTCGAATGACAACCGTGTGTCAAAGATTAAGCATCGTAACGCTGGCCAGTACCAGCAAGGAGTGCGGACTTTACACTATCTATATCACATACATATTATATTGATTATGGGAAAATATACTCGTACTGTGAAAAAAGCCAGGAGAGATCTCCTCGAACAGTAGGCAAACCATGCAGGTTAATAAAAAGAGGATTTAAAAACAGACATAAAAGTAAATTAATAAGAGCGTGGTAATTAATTAAATATCAGAAAAATTATTCCATTGCGTGTTCATGCTCAAACAAACTCTAGCAATTCTTCTTTGTTACAATTTTTTATAATAAAAAGTACAAAAAAGCTTTTTAAACGGGCGTGGGTTTTCATTTATTTTGTTACCACGCGAAAGTTTCACGTTGAACGATCATTTCCTTTAGCAAAATGTCCTGGATAGTTATTATATTATTGTATAGGTAACAGGTATATTTATTTATTTGAATCACATTATATCAGATCACACTAATATTATAAATTTGAAAGTATGTTGAGATGTTTATATGTATAAACTACTGAACGGATTTGGTTGGAATTTGGAAAGAAGATAGTCTGTTCTCTGGATTAACACATAGGATACTTTTTATGGGAAAAAATCTTTCTCCCATGGGAAAATCTAACACAACACGAGCGTAACCACGGGCGGACAACTCGTTGAGATATATTTTTAGTGCCTGAACGATAAGAAACTTAGGAAAATTCATCGTTTTATACACAGATCTTTTTTATATAATAGCAGCAAATCAAAGAAAGGAGATAAGTTATTGCATTTTGGATAAAGTTGTCGGAAAAGTTGTCTTAAAAGATTTCTAATTATTGTTATTTATTCACATGAAAAAAGCGTTTTCATAAGAAATAAAAAAAAAACTGTTTGGAATTGTTTAATCTGTAGATAGTTAAAATTGACAATAATTCCGAGGAAATTAGGTAACTTTAAAATGTTTGAGTTTCAAAGACCGTACTTACCAATGAATGGTTCAAGTACCAAGACCCTTTAAAACCGAAAGTCCTTTATATTGTCGTTTACTTTAAGACTGATTTATTTTGCTTTTCCGTGAGGTGCTCAACCTTTGCGTGTCGCGTCACATTATATTTTGAATGAGAGCTCGGCGCGTTGTTTGCGCCCTTCAATACAGCCACGTAAAACGTACATTTTGAGCACCACAAAGTGTCGCAAACTCTATAACGGGATCGTTTATACTTGAAACATTTTTGTACCATCGTAGACCAACACTTTGTGCCTAATACTTCAAAAAACACCTAAAGTTACGCCTACTTTTCTTATATTTGTAAGGACGCACAATCTCACACCTGTAGCAGAGTTATAGAAATAATGAGATAAGAGCGTTGTTTCCTTATCTTCTTATACTACAGTAAAATTAATCATTAGCAATTGTTGACTTTGTTAATTTTGTGACATTTTTATAAAGGTATAGGATAACGACCCGCCCCGGCTTCGTATGGGTATAATTATTCATATTTTTTTACCATCAGGTCATTTGATGATTACCATATAAAGAGAGTATGCACAGCAGTAAAAGCAGTAGTAATAGTGGGTGGATAGTAGTGTTTATTTTCTCTTTACAAAACGCAGACACGTCCGTATACCTCAAGGTTAAAGCTCAGATAATTATCAAACACTCAGTTAACCCTTTCCAGTTTGCGTGTTATTTTTCACTCAGAAATTTAACTGCGAAAGCGCACGTGAAACGAGCAGTCCCCGACAAAAGGGTCGTTGTATCGCGTGAACCGGCTATCTTGATCCACACTAAAATGTACCAAATCCCTCTAATTAAAAGTTTACAACGCTGGAACAACCCACCGCCCTTTATTTATGACGTCACATGAAATGTCCTTGTTCTCGAATAACATTCCTATTTTTAAAAGTCCGACGGCCGGAACACAGCTTGGATGACAAACGACTATGTTTTCATAGTGTTTCCTTTCGAGGCAATTAAGAAGTAGGTAGCTTATTTCCAGACCGGTATGTGAATGTATTTTACATACTTGCACGCTCCCCCGGCGGGGCGTTGATCCAATTAAGGTTATAATCACAGAGGTTTATCAGCTTCGCATAAAACGGCAACTGAGTTGCGTGTACGCCCATGCACACGAGGAGTGATACCGCTAACCCCACACTTACTTAACGAAGTACACCCTGTCGCGGCCTTACGCGTTACTTAGCATTAAACAAAAGAAAGACGCAGTGTTATTACCGCCTGTCTTCCATCAGGAAAGGGGGAAAAGAAAACGAGCCGATAAGGGGTTAACTTGATGGGCAATTTAGAAATAACAATCCGACGTTTAGGCTTTTTAAATCTATTTCGCTCATCAAAATGCGAGGCGGCTACAAATTTAATTTTCGGCCTGGAACGAAGAATCGGCTGCAATAGGCAGCGTCAACGATTCGGGTCTAAATTTTAGTGGAATATCAAAGATCGGCAATAAATGCGGGAGTTGAATAATAGGGCTTTTCGGAACGGGTCGCAGGAACGTGATTAAGGAGTTCGAGTCATGTAAGCCAGCCGGGAAGCCGCACCTTGCCGCGCCGCGAAATTAATAAGCAGAATTACTCTTCTTTACCGGCCCATAAATTACGTTGATGGTGACTGGCAGCAGTTACAGAAGCCATAAACGGCAAGCTTTATTACAATCGAACAACAAGTATTAATTTATGTTACTATTCCAGACGTTTCCTCTACCTCGACGTAATAAACATAATTTTCTATCAGCGAATTAAGGAGGACAAACGATGGTCCCTTCCATTGATTTTAAGGAAGTCGATTCCAATAGGCCTCCGATGGAGCGTAAATTGAAATTAAACGAGAAAAAATAAAAGTTGGCGTAATTCACATCTTCATTTCCTATTGAATTCTCTGAGTAAATATTGTGAATCCGAGACCATTGTGTATTCAAAATCAGTGAGAGGACGGTGGTTGTTAATAGAAACAAGGGTCTTTATAATTCAGTCTCAATGCTTCGAAAATCAAAAGATTGAATCTCTTGTGTATGAAGTGGCGAAATTTGTATTGTTTTATTAATAAACTGATTCCAGCAAACCCTCACTCAAACACATTTTTAGATAGGTATCAAGCAAAAAACATTTTTTAAACGATATCTCGTGATGCTTAAAATGTACGTTTTACCTGAATCTGAAGTTTACTGCTCCCATAGTTCGTTTACTGCTCCCATAGTTAATTTACTGCTCCCATAGTTTATTTACTGCTCCCATAGTTCGTTTACTGCTCCGATACTGCACTTCATTTACTGCTCCCATAGTTTTACTTTTTATACACTTTCTTTAAAGATAAGAACCCTAAAGCCTTATGAAGCCTATAAAATTGTACTTTTATGGGCAATTTCAGGGAAATATGAAATTCATGAGATTAACAAGATTTACTGTTTACCATCTGGCTTTGATAAGGTAACGTAAATTTTGTTCCGTGGTGAACTATAATTAAGATTGTAATTCCTTCAAATTAGGCGGTTTTACAATTTGAGTTCAACAAAAGACATGTTATTGCTGTTAATTTTGTGTCAATGTGTTTTGAAAAACTAATTAAATATTATTATGTCTATGTCTTTCGACCAACCTGCACTGGGCTAGGGTCACCCTGATCACTCTAATTCAAGGTTGACAGAAGACCATCGGTGGAGTCGTATATTATGAGCTGTTGATGATGATGATTATGTGCCCTCCGAAAACAAAACACAATTTAATTTATCTGTTCTCAAATTAAGATTCAAAACACACTCCACCCCTTTACGTCAACAAATTTTGTTAGCTATAGACTTGAGGATAGGTGCTTTACAAGTTCATAATAAAGCTTTTCTAGACCATCTTAACGCAATCCCTTGTCATCAATGTGGTGAGATCTTAACTTTTATCACCATCTTGGCCGAAAAACAAACACAAACAAACAAACAATTATCGCTGCTGACAAAGCCTTTCCCGAGGATCTTCACAATGACCGATCTTGCGCTGCCCGCATGCAGCGGCTTCCCTTTTAAAGTATCATTGAAAAGATTTTAGCTAAATTTAAATAGCTACTACATATTTTGGTATACTTTTTACGCTCTCATTTGGTCATTATGCTAACCCACGGAATTTCACTGTGGTAATTAATGTGGGTTAATACGACTAAATAAGGGAGTGTTTTGCGTGTTTCGGTACACATGGCTTATCCCTGAATATCATAATGAGTGGCCTAAATAACTTTATTTAACTGTCTAAGCTGGAAAGAGACAGAAATAATACCTCTTTTATTTAAATCGGTTGGGAGTGTTGAAAGATGAATGCGATAAAACAGAACATAATATTTGGATAATCACAGCGGTACAGCTTATATTTAGCAGTACTGTAATTCATATTTTACTCTATCCAAAAGGTATGTATAGATATTTAAAATTTAATTTCTTTTTTGGTAAGATTAAACACAATATGATGATGTTTTATGCTTTTACTGGTAAGGAAATGTAAGTACCAAACCAAAGTAATATGTTTTGCTTTGTATGCTGCTTTGTATAAACACACCCTGTCAATGGTACTTAACCCACCGATCCCAAGACAAATGTCGTAGGGCTTGCAGGTACACACTTTCTTACATGTACACGCACACACATACGTACACAACACACACACATACATATACCAGCACATACATACGCACACAACACACACACACACACACACACAACACACCCACTATGTATATACCACATCCACTACCAAGCTCCTTACCCATTTAATTATAATTATTATTATGCCTTGTAAGATTTCGTTTATCAAAATTAAAGACATTATGAAAAACCTTCCTTTTACTTTACAGAATCGAATAAAGAAACATAATATTGAATTTCTATTTTTGTCTTTATCACTTCAAATAAAGTTCGTGACATAAAAAATTATTAGGCGTTAACTTTTTGAGTTCGTTACTGATAAGAATAAAGATCATAATCGTTTGTTTATTGCCACAGTAACTTTTTTTTACATTCAGCCTTATCTTAGTAATAATGAAAATGTTATCACAGAGAGTGTATTTCATTTCACGTTTTTGACTCGGGTGCGTAAAAAGTGGAATTTACGTGGATTACATAAAAAATGTAGACATGTTATGTTATGTACGAGTACGACAGTATTGGCCTGTCAGGTTTTTTTTAGATAAACCATTAGATGATCCTAATCTAATCTAGCCTGTCGTGTCCCACTTGACTGCAGGGCACAGGTCTGTCTGTGTCTTCCACTGCTCTGTGATACTTGCCAGCTCTCGCCATTTGTTGTCGTCACGCCATCTTTTCCGCAATTTTATATTACTTTTTAAATGTTAAAAATACTATGCAATATTCACATTCTAGTCTAGTAGCAATACCTAAACATATCTACGCATTACAATTTTATTTATCCTTGCACTAACGTCGATCGTCTTGGCCAAAACAATAAAATGAGATGTCACATCCGAAATATTTATAAATCCATGACTATGAATAAAAAGTCGGCCACTCGCGTAGTAGACTGTAGGCGTCGCATGCTACGCGAGGAAGTTGACAAATGAGGCTGGCTTTCACTGTGTTTTTTGTCGGATTCCCTTTTTAATGAGGCCGCGTTGAATGCCTTATCTACTGCGATTCATAATCTGTGATAATGCGGTCTAGGGCAGAGGTTCCCAATGTGATGATTGTATTAAGTAGAAATTATTATAAAGTAATATGCAAACAAAAGGACATGTTCCCGCTCAAAAATAATAATAATAATAAGTTTAAATAACGCACATTGGATTCCGGTTTTGTAGTAGATCTCTCTAATTAGAAGAAAGACTTTTTAGTTTCTGTTTTGCAGCCTTATTATGTGTATTTTTTAGATAAACGTAGATCACTTTACTAAATAGCTCAGTTCAGTTTTAACTTTTATACCATTATTACCAACCATTGTTGGTTAAATATTTCGAATTCCCTCCGGCCGCATACGATTGATACAAACAACGTAGTTACAAACGGTAAATACCTATTTTATTCCGACGATTTGACAGGGTAGTTTTTGCATCGGTTGCTTTTTTTATACTTGCTTTTCAAACCAGACATATTTATTTAACTACCTAAGGTAGTTAAATAAATATGTCTCGTGAGTAACAGAGCTGATAATATGGTATAAGACCTAATTTATTTAACTATCTTAGGTAGTTAAATAAATACCACTACCATATTATCAGCTCTGTTACTCACCGTAGCACAACTGTTCTATGTGCACAAAATACGGCGTCCTAAAACGCTGTCACCATAGATTTTTATTTTTATTTTTACTGGTTTTTATTAAACGTTTGTTTGTAGGTTGTGGTAGCAGTTTGAGAACCAGTGCCCAGTGCTATTTTTCACCAGTTATACAAGAGCGTTGCTTTCAACACTTCCAGCTTAAAATGAGGCGCTGGGCAAGGACTGCGCGTTGGACATTAAGTTTTTAATTTGAATGATGAATGATGCTACTATTTCATTTTTAGTCGGGATAAGTATAATCACTGGCAAGGTCAGCGACAGTCTTAAAATATTAAGGTTTTATTAACAGCATATACCCTCGAATATACTACTGCGTTAGTATAAGCTGGATAATTGAAAACTGCATGTAATTGCTAGCTGGATAGGGATCTAATGAAAAAAAAAACAACTTAATCAGCGTCGAAAAACGCTTTTTCTCTATTCGGATAAATTAAAAAAACTTCTTGAATTCGATGTCTATATCAATCAGATTGTAGGTCAAACTTATTTATAATCAAACCCCTTAGTAGAGAAATCACACTCATTTTATAAATGTGAAAATATATTTGGATGTTTAGATGTTTGGATGTTTGTTCCGCCGAATTTGGATGAAATTTGGAATGCAGATAGTTTGTAACCTGGATTAACATATATGATACTTTTTAAGGAAAAAATCTTATTCCCACGGGAAAATTTTACACAGCGCGAGCGTAGCCGCGTGTGGATCGCTAGTAAAAATAAAATATTCAGATTATGACCCATCAGCCAGGTGCTTAACATTAACTAAATTAAAAATGAAAGCGTTTTAAAAGCTGGATAGAACTTTCTGTGCAGTGTTTACGGAGCACTTTTCGCTACTGAAGTTTTATGTCCATACTCAACTTAGCCACTTGCCACTTTCAGCCCGTATTAATTCTGCTCTCTGTCTGTACGCTCTCTAGATTTATATTATTCATAAATAAAAAGTTTAGAGAACACGTTTTTAGTTAATGGGTTGTAGAGATATTTCTGAGTTACTGAGTGGGAAAAAGTTTACTGATTTTTCAGCAGTAGTGGCGCCATTTCGCTGCGGTTTCTATCTCCATTGAAACCAGTTATATTGACTTCATTGAAATTGTCTCTTTTGCGGCCAAAATACCCGCCGTTTACTTAACTCACCTGGGTTAATGCACCCAGGAATACAGTTTTTACTATCATAAACAGCTCATATACCCCACTAAAGGGCTCCAGCCTTCCCTGAATTTGAGCGATCATGCCTTAGTCGACCACGCTGGCCCAGTGTGAGGTTGATTGACTTCACAAACAATCTTTGAATTTCTTCGCAGGAGTAAGCAGGTATCTACACGATGTTTTCTTTTTTTTTCAACAAAAGAGCGTCGAATAAACGTTCATAATTATTTCAATATTTTGAAAACACATTGATCGAACCCGTTTCTTATGGACGAGATGCAGCGGCCCTAGCCACCAAACCACCACCAACGAATTGCAGTTAACTGAATTTTAATATTATCCAAACTACAGTTCAAAATGCAGTATGTAGAGCCGTGCGTAAGTGCCTGCGTGCCCCTACGCAAACAGCTACAATATGCGCGCAGAACATTCGCACCTCCTCTGTCGCTAAACAATGACCTCATAACGCTCACAATTTGACGAACCGTGTCGCTTTTATTCTCAAATATACCGTCCTTTATTCACCTCACTCAGCAGTAAGATTTTTATTATTATTCTTTCCCCTTTTTGCTGGAGCTGGGAGTACAAGCTCGTGGCGAGGAGTAGTAATGACGCGCGAAGCGTGAAATACACGAGCGTTTCGCTGCCGAGAGAAATGGAATGCACCTGCCTCCTTAGGTTTTATGTGAAGTTTCCTCACCTTCTTAAGGTACGGCGGAGGCTGCCAATATCGCCGTCCTCACTTTGTGACCCCTCATAATACGAGCAATACTTCTTGAGAGGGTATTGAACGTGCCGGCCCTCAACTCAGCGCCTGTTATTTTACGACCGCCCGGATCTTTAGTAAGTTTTTTGCTGGTGTTGCTTAGAACTTTATATTGTAGTTATTTGTTGGGTGAATTGAAAGAAATCATGTTTTAACTGCTTTCGATACATCGATGTTTGGATTTTTAGAAAGGGTTTTGGGAATTGCTGTAAATTTTATCTATAATTATTTTCAATTACCTTTTTGTTTGTGCTACCTTTTTTTACTAGCATATTGTAGGCTCGTTTTGGTCCTGGTTTGTAACTTTGAAGGATTGTAATGGATAAGTTTCTGTAGGCATGCGTAACTGCATGTAAGTTTGTACATCTTGTCTTGTAATAGGACACAACAGAGCTACAAATAATACCTACATTCTACTCTCTGTGGCTACAGATAGCCAATTATAACGATTAAAATTTAACAGGAAACTAATCAGTAGACTTTAATTTTTGTTTATTTAAACGATGAATGTTGGATTTGGTAGATACCGGTGGAACGTCAATCATTGCCAGTGTATTATCAGCATCAACAGGTTTCATAGTTAATTTCAGCTTTAATCAAACTTCGAATATATTTTGTGCAAATTTAGCTTTATGTCATTCATATAACACAAACTACATGATCTGCATCGAACATAAAGCAAGTCGAAATTGTAATTATGAGCCTGTAATAGCCTGTTAGGCTGGTTCCATACTTGTACTAATAATTGTCGCATCGCATGTGGACCAGGCTTTAGAAGCGGTACGGTAAATATTACAGAAACAGAATACAGAATATTCAAAAAACTAATTATTACACATTGAACATGTGGTAGTAATATTATTTTTTATTGAAAAGGTAGATAGAGATTTATTATAACATAGGAAGAATGCAAGTATTTTTAGATTGAATAGAAAACATCCTAAATCATTGAATGTATGTACGTACATACATGAATAGGGAAAATAACTTAATCAAGTTGATAGAGCCAACCTCTTTATTAGTATAACAAAATGGCCGACTTCATGAAAAACTTGCCCATAGTGCCCCTCAACAAATCATCCATACACGGTAGCGCGCAGCACAATTTACCGAGACAACAAGCAATAAGGTTAATAAGCAAAAAATGTTTTTAGAGAACACAAATCTTGCCTAACAACCACCCCTGGCCACAAAAACGGGAACCTAATTTTACTACAACCCTACAGTATTTTGTTTATTGTAAACTAGCTATGTGCCCTCGGGGGATTTGATTTTTTCCAGGGGAGTAAAATGTTCAAACTGGGTAGAAAGAGGACTCAAAATTAATCCGGAATATATTTATTATTTTCCTTTCGTTCAAGTCCGATCCTTTTATACGAGATCGGTACGAAAGTTGAATCAAATTATTGCACAAACTTTAAATTTTAAATATACTTTTAGCCAGTCACCCACTCCGTTTTATCTCGTTAAAAGGCGAGTGAAAAGTATATCGGTTAAGTGTTATTATTACCCTATAGCAGTAATTTAATTAAATAAATAATAGTTTTCAATTTTATTAGCAATAATCGCTTAAGCATTGTAAATTTTGGTTTTCGAATCTTGTTTGTGTTGTTTGGTTCTAAAAGTTGTAAATACAAATTATTCACAAAGGTTATCTGTTTCATTAGTGGAATAGGACTCTTGAAAGCGCACGTACGGAACAAAAACAAAACAGTGATCTAAGGCACAATATGTTCCCAGATATCTTTTGTTCTGGCCCTTTTGTTTGAATAGCAATAAGGGTGATCCAATTCTAGATCGCTTTTATTATCTTTATACACATATTCCCGTTTCAAATTTACGCAAATGAAAACAGATAACAAATTCAAACCCCACTCTACTAAATTCAAGTTCATTATAACATTATTTTGCTTTCTACAAGCGATTATGCCTGTATTGTTTTAGTAAAAACACTTAATATTTTTTTACTTATTTTGTGTTCTTTAAAAATGTATCTATACTTCCCACCAACCCTTCATAGAATCTGTGTGTGGGCAGACTTACAATGTTTGCCTCATAGCAATTAATCTGTTGTTAATTTTTGACTTACTCAGTTTTCCAAATCTTACGAAACAAATAATGCGTGGTTTAATGCCCTTGTTTTTTTTTATTTAAGCTGCAGTTTTGACCTTTAATTTTATTTGTTTGTAATTTTGACATAATATAATAAAAAAAAAAATTGATTTGACTAATTAGGAAAATACTCAAATATCCGATTTACAGTAGACGCCGAAACATGCTTTTAAGAACAAAAATTCCTGTGACAAAATTTTACACCCATTTGTGCCTCACAAAAGTACATCTTCACAACAAGTTTCAAGAATCTCTCATAGGTACTTTTAACTCTATTACATACCTCTTGCAGCTAAGATGTTTCCCGTGTTTGCTCTAGAAGCAAGAGCTTGTTTAAACTATTATTGTTCTGCTTTGTGAAGCAGTTTGTATTGACTTCAGCTTCAGTCAAGTGAAGATCTTTGATGAGCATCCCCTCATATCGGTTAGGTCTTACAAAACAGTTCTTGTCCCATCTTAAACTTTCAACTTCAGCTGAAGAAACGACTTTATTGAAGTCTATTTTTTTATTATTATTTCATACAATAAGATCAAAACAGCTGTTACACAATACGTTTATTTTATAACTGGATTTATGAACTAGACGGTAAATCGACAAGTTGAGTAGCGTTTAATAAACATTGATGGCTGTGTGTTAGTGTCGTTCGATTGCCTTAATAAAACCGTTTAAGAGTCCATAAAAAACTAACCTCGCCATTTAGTAAAGTCAAATGGGAAGTGAGAAAGTGCTATATCATTAGAGACTTCGTAATTGCTCGCACGTCCGCTGAAGGGAAGACTTTCCCAAAATTCTGGAAAAGGCCCCTGTAAATTGTGATTATCTGTAAGTACATGGCTACGAACAGGGCCTCTCGTAGTATTTTATGAGGAAAGCCATCTGGGCCCTCGCATACCACGATAAATTCAACGCACATTGTTATGTCTTTTTCATGGACACTGAAGATATAAAGAAAGAAATTTTATTGCTAACAAAATATTATTTTTGGGCGTAAAAGTAGCCAGTGCTATTCGATGATGAAGAGGCGTTGTTACGATAGTGATAAATAAATATAGGTACGTCGTAGAGATATGACAGATTAATAATTCGTTTTAGCTAGCTAGATAAAAAACTGATGTCAAGCGTTGTCAGAAATACAAAAACCATCTGGCTCATGGTCACTGTCTCTTGGACAGGTTACATCAAACACAAGACCATTATTCACGCGTTTGGCAAATGTGTCTCCAGGCGACCCGCTCGGCAAATACAAAAGGAATTACTGTTATTTTTCGTCTCGACCGCGCCATGTTGCCTTATGATAAATCACTTTCGCGCTGCTGCCGGAGCGCTGGCAAAAACATTGGTAACGGTCTAACGCACGGCAAAAAGATGCCCACATATGAAACCTATGTCCACTTTATCAAAGCAAACCGTTCAGATTTTTATAAGACCTGTATAAAGAGTGTTTGAGTTTTCTTACCTAGCAAAGCTTACCGAGTTTCTTTTGTGATGAATAGGGATTTTTATAGTGAAATATAAAAGACAGCTTTGCTGGTTATTGCAACTGAGTCTGCAGATTATTAGTTCCGTGTACCACGGTGGTGATAATAAAACGACGTACAAAGGATACTTTCAAGATCTTAGCATTTTCTATTATTAGATTAGAATGGATTTTCTGGAGACATATAATCTTCAACTAAAAGTACATAGTAGGCATGATGCTACCAAACCAAATTCTTCCCATTACAAGCAAAATAATATACTTACTTTCTGATAATTTATTTATTTCATTTGTTTAAGAATGACCTATATTAATTTAAAGTTGCCATTATGGGTAAGAAGGTTTACCGTACGTCGCCATCCTTTTGCAACATTTTGTCAATTATCCGGGAGTTTCATCCATCATATAAGGGACTATGGCGCGGCATAGCGCCGTCCCTCTTGTCCCGGCCCCGGACCGCGCCGCTACCGCTCTGTGTGACTTGGGCTTAAACAGGCTCGGGCCGGACCCCGTAAATGAACATTACTTCAGTTCGTCCCCACCGCATTCTTAAAACGATAGAGTTTTACGGTAAAACTAGTAACCCTAAGGCACTGTTAAATTTATCTTACGTTACCATTTAGACCATCAAAATGATAGACCGTACTTCAATTAATGAAGTAAGCTCATTGTAAGTAAATGAAGAAACATTGATAAGGTAGCATAATATGCTATTTATTATATTATAATCTGTGGCGTACAAGGACTCACTGTGGATTTGGCGCCGCGCGCCGATCCTCGAAATATGCGCCCGTCTCTTTGGATCACTTTAGTAGAGACATCCGCTGCTGCAAAAACTCCGTGACAACCTCCTCTGGATAAATGATTTTATGACAACAGAATATTCAATTTTTAGTTATATTTTACTTGATGTTTATATTCAAGCACCAAAATGATATTCGGTAAAGTGACAAGTAGTCGCCTCTGGTGACGTCATCTAAATCATGAAAAGAAAGCAATAGCGAAATTGTGGTGTAACGGTTAGCACACTGAAGATGTGGGTTCAAACCACGGATTGTTTTATATTCCGTGGTTCAAACCCCGCCGCAAAGATTTCGTTTTTGATTGTTTTCTATGATTCAAAAATGTTTAACAACAGAATATACAGTAGGTCCGCCCGCGGCTGCGCTCGCTTTATGTAAGATTTTCTGGTGGAAATAATAATTTTTCCCGTAAAAAGTATTCTATGTGTTATGCCAGGTTACAAACTATCTCCATTTCCAATTAAGCATGAAGGTGGAACAAACATTTAAACAGCCAAATATATATTTACATTTATAATAATTATAATAATAACTATCGAAATGAAGAAGGGGGCGTACTGAAGTAGGCTACGTTTCATATTTACGTGTCCCAGCCGGGTAGCCTTCCGGCGCCACCTAATGCTGGACGTATAACCATCACTTTTACGTGCGCTGTTATTAAAGGAGACCCATCCGAGAGACCCTAATGTCTCAATTAGAAAACAGATGTTGCAACGAACCGAGAGTTTAATGTATTTTTATTTTGAAGTCCGTTTTAATCGCTCGGATGGCAAAATGTTGGGTTGGTACGGTTAGGTAATAAAATTAAACGATGTAAAGCGGAGTTTATTTGTACACTTGGACTATTCACATTTTGTTTAATTTGTTTTTGTCTTTTACTATATCAGTATAAGATGAAATAACTCAAGAAAATATTATTATTAACCTACTATTTGTTTTCTTTCAATTGAGGTCAACAAGGGTGGTCAAACACTATACGAGTACTGTTGTACATATATTATGTTGCTACATAGGTGTGGGTATGGGGTGGTGTGGTGTGGGTGTGGTGGTGTGGTGTGGTGATGGTGTGTGTGTGTGTGTGTGTGTGTGTGTGTGTGTGTGTGTTTCACCTACGTGCTTAATTCATCATAAGTAATAAAAATATGAGCTTTTTTAAATCACTAAAATGACCAAAATAATAAATTAACCTAACACAAAAGAGACTAGCTGTCCACCCGCGGCTACGCTCGTGTTGTATAAGATTTTCCCGTGGGAATAAGACTTTTTCCGTAAAAAGTATTCTGTGTGTTAATCCAGGGTATAAACTATCTTCATTCCAAATTTTATCCAAATCCGCTCAGTAGTTAAGGCGTGAAAGCGGAACAAACATCCAAATATATTTTCATATTTATAATATTAGTGTGATTTCGACTCATAAAGAATACATATTATCATCCGCTACGTGTCGTAGCAAACGTAGCAAAGTGCTTACAACACGGACTCGTTCTATGTTATTAGAATTGAAAACAAAAATATATTTTAAATATGGTTTCTACTGCAATACACTTTGTTATAATATATGTAGGGAGGGTAGGGTATATTTACCAAACTCATTTTATTTTTCTCCCAAACTAAGCCCTTTATCAGTCCATGTAATGTCTCTATCTATGGGGCTAACCCTCGGTCAGTTTTTCAAGCATACTGTTAGAAGCCGTACGTGGTAGCAATTTATGAGAGCGATAATATCTGGATATAAATTCAAAGGATAACAATAAGACCCTTTATTGCCCCGTTGTTTTCACAAAAACGATTCGCGTGGCGTCTACTTTTTTTGCGAACATAAAAATTGCGTAATGTCACGTTCCTTGATATACTGATCTTGGTTTATAGCCGTGTGGAATGTATGCCGTAATAAGCGGTTTGTACTAGTCCGAATTGAGACGTTAGGTGTGTTACTACGAGTCTAGGGTACACGTACTACACGTACTGCATTTGTACAGCGGTTATGCCAACAAAAATGCAACTCAGTTTATAGCAACTATAACCTGATTGAATTTTTATTACTGCACTTTTTTACATCATTGTGATTAATGCAAATAATACATGCATGTTTAAAAATATTTAGCCGTGTGGTGACGGCAGAATAGAATACATTTGTCATCAACCCCTACTCTTCCCGTGGGTGTCGTAAGAGGCGACTTAGGGACCACACATTGAACAGGGATCGGGCAGCAGCGCTCTCTGATACAGTAACCTTTTAATTTGCGATCTCCAACTCGCCTGCCAAGCGTGGAGATTATGGCAAAACCCTCCACTTAAGTGGAAGAGGCTCATAGTCCAGCAGTGGACTGTTTCTGGCCGTTGATGTTGATTAATGCAAAACCGTCAGTGGTCTAGTCTTCGATCACAGTAAGGGGTCCCAACCGGGAGACGTAGGTTCGATCCCCACCACGTACCAATGTTTTTTCGAATTTCAAATTCATATGTACGTTTATTCGACGCTCTTACGATGAAGGAAAACATCGTGATGAAACCTGCAAACTCCTGCAAAGAAATTCAAAGGTTGTGTGTGAAGTCGACCAACCCGCACTGGGCAAGCGTGGTCGACTAAAGCCTAATCACTCTAATTTAGGGTAGGCTCGGGCCCCTCAGTGGGGACGTATAAAAACTGTTGATGGTAGTCACAGCTGAGTGCAGTTGAATATTTGTTGTTAGAATCCTGATAGCGTTTTTCCTCTTTTTTATCGTGTGTGTACTAAGGTCAACAATCGACTTCACAAACCCTAGTGTCAGTACTTGAAGATGTAACTGCAGACAAGTTTAAATTCACACGTGCGATATTTTACAAGCCTTTTACGTCACATGGGGGCGTGACCCATATGTGGTGCACTCACGTATCATTTATACCTCAAAATGTCCCACATGTGGGTCCCACATGTGGGTCATGCACAGTGAACGTGTTAAAAATATTTACAGCAATTGTAAGATCACTATAATATGCATATGAACAAACGTCTTGCTTATAGTATTGTACAAGGAGCGCTGACCGCACAATTCTTGCATTAGACATGAGTCTGCCAACCCGTGAAAATCCGTTGCACATTCAGACTGGAATACAAGATGTTGAGTGTGAAAGGTACACGAACACGATACAACAACACAAGACAGATATAGACACTGTGCTACTTATATATGCTTAGCAATGTACTGGTGTATACTCAGGGTCGAGCCCCAAGGCCGGGTTATGGCAAAATTAGCAACTCAACGCGCTTTAGTTGAAAGTTCAACCGACGCACTACTGAAATAACGTTCATATTAGCGTGCGATGTTACGTCCGACACTACGCAGGAATCGTGCGAAAAACTCGTTTTTCTTGAACTCTTTTGCTTATTAACAGAAAACGCAAAATTAGCAACGCAACGCGCTTTAGTTGAAAGTTCAACAGACGCACTACTGAAATAACGTTCATATTAGCGTGCGATGCTTCACGGTAGTTACGTCCGACACTACGCAGGAATCGTGCGAAAAACTCGTTTTTCTTGAACTCTTTTGCTTATTAACAGAAAACGGCAGAGTTGATGAAAAATGAATCGATTTAAAATCTAAGTCAATTATAGGCAAGTTATATTACCGACTTAAAACTATGGTTATTGCTTTAAGTTACGAGATCAAGGACGTCAAAAAATATTTTTGCTGCTTTTTAAAAAAAATTGTGCTTCTTATTTCTAAATTTTTATAATGTATTTTAAAATTCTATTCGATTTAAAATTTAGTTAAGGATATATTCTGTTAGCAATTTTTTTTTATTTATAGCATCAGTAGAAGTGCTAGTATTTGATTGTCAAAGTAGCGACTATGGGCGGTATTTCCACATAACCCCGCCATTTTTTTTTTATGTATCCGTATTCGTGTCCCACTGCTGGGCAAAAGCCTCCCCTCGCTTTCGCCAACTGTCTTGATCTTGAGCCTCCAGGAGCCAAGCCTTGTGGAAACTGTCAATGTCGTCTCGCCATCGTCTGCGAGGTCGGCCTCGACGGCGACGACCATCCTCCGGCACCCATTCCGTGGCTATTGTAGCCCACCTATCCGGGTGCATGCGGCAGACATGTCCTGCCCAATCCCACTTCAGCTTTGCGGACTTTTGTCCAACATCTTGGATGCCAGTTTTGGAGCGTAGTTCTGTATTTCGAATACGATCTATTCTTTTTACTCCCAGGATGCTATTTAAGCTGTTGATGATAAATACTGGCGTATAGTTAATAGAAGCAAATAACTGGTCATGAAAGAGCGTCGTCCGTGGTGTAGTGGTTAGAGCCGCTGTCTTCCGTCCGGGAGACGAAGGTTCGATCCCCACCACGTACCAATGTGTTTTCGAATTTCGAATTCATATATACCTAATACGTTTATTCGACGCTCTTGCAGTGAAGGAAAGCATCTTGATGAAACCTGCACACTGCACACATCCTGCGAAGAAATTCAAAGGTTGAGTGTGATGTCGACCAACCCACACTAGGCCAGCGTGGTCGATTAAGGCCTAATCGCCCTAATTCAGGGTAGGCTCAAGCCTCTCGGTGGGGACGTATATGAGCTGTTGATGATGAACTGGTCATGGAGAGAACAATATATGTAGTTTAAAATAGTCACCCATTTCTTTTTTAAGCTTTTTACCTAATTTAAGGTTGATATTATAACTTTTTTAGTAATATCTCAGAAAACGTCTTACTCTATACTAGTACTGTGGAACTGATTATAGACTGCTATTTTTGTGTAACTTCAACGCAGAATAAGTAATAGTACTGGACTGCACAATCTACTTCGTTTTACTTACTTATATATACATCATCGTCGTCATTTTCAAGAACATAGTTCTGCCACAGCGAACGTGGGTTTTATGGCAAACAGTTCTTAACTATTTTAATTAAGGCAATGGAAGAAGAATACAATAACATTGTCAATCAGTAAAAATAAAGCAACAATTTTAATTAAGTCACTGCACTGTCAACAATACATATAACCTAAGACCCTGTATCATTTTAACGGGAACACATTAATGGAATTAAAAGGACACGAATTTGCCATTCCAACAAACTTTTTGTCCCTAGGGAGTTCCAAATTCCAAACCGTAAATCAATTAGAAAAGTACATCAAAGTACCAAAGTAAATGTAATCGAAATTAAAAAGTTGGCGATCGCGCCTTTCGCTGCTAATGTCTTTTGCGACGTTGTTGTAGAAATTTTAAAGGGGAACACCCAAAAATTCCACATAACTTTTTTTCGAACTTGAAAATACTGAATTTGAAAATTACGTTATATTGTTATATCTAAATCTTTAAATAACGATTTATAAAAATTACAAAATTTTTAATTCCTAATATTATAATCACGAAGATTTGTTATTCCGATTGTTAAATACACGAAAGTTAAAAATTACGAACACTTTATTTTACGAAAAATAAAAAAAAATCTTTTATAATCACGAAAAATTATAACACCCGATCGGAAATGTGAAAATTCATGATTTTAAAATGACACCAATAGAGACTAGTCAGGGCGAGTGCGAGCACGGGAGTTCGGGGCACCCCGACATTAGGTTAGAATGGGATGTATTTACAGAAAATTTGGAAAAAAGCTCTTCTTCTTCTTAGCGAGCCGATGGCAAGTCGAATTTTTGTCTAAGCTGTGTGTAATATTTCATTACTTGTAAGTTAAATTCGGTATTTTGATTTTCGGAGTATTCGGGATATACCAAAAAATCGTACATTTGAACATCGAAATTATAATGTTCGGAAAATTGACTTTCGGAATCGGTTGCTTGAAAATTCGTTAATTAACTATTCGGATATTTCAAATTCGGAATTGTGAATCATTTGGAACTATGAAATTCGGAATTTTAAAAATCGTCGTTTATAAATTCGTAAAAAAAATATTCGGAATGATGTAGTGTACTCCCTTTATTCCTCCAAGTATCATAGTCTTTATACTTTTAAAAGGAGACACTACTAGCAGCTTCTGCATTTCATAACGCTTTATTAAAAATAAACGCATTCTTTTTCTTGTCATTCTAACAAAAGCAAACACGTTAAATTCCGCGACGTGTCACTTCCCATAGCCGATCCACGTCCCTACGTGTGGTCTATATAAACGCTCAGCGATATAATGAATTCGCTTACGAAGCGTTACGGTCCTTGGATCATTGAATATAGATGAGGGATCAAAGAAAATTACGAGAGCTCGATAAAAATTTGTGCCTCGCAAAGAAATTTCACCTACTCTCTTTAAGACGTACTCGTTTGCATGCACAAGCATTCTAGATATTGAGCCATAAATTGTTCGCTAAAGCTCGTGTACCATTTTTGGGTCTATGTAGGTTTCGTTTGGTTGAATCATGATTTGCATTTTTATAATAATCTATTGTAAAGGTAAATAGAAAGCGTACCATAGAAGTTTTCGATTTAAAATCGCACAGATCAATATAAAATGATAACGATGAAATTTTCCATAGAACACTTGTCATCGAAAACTAACTTTTAATTTTAAGTTGGTTGGTGTAGGAAATAGGGTTATGAGCCAAAGAAAACTTCAGATTATTTGAAATAAATAATTAGTATATTATTTTATAACTTATTTAGCACTGGAAAGATATTACACGACCGTTACTAACGCAGTAGAAAATCCGAATGTGAACAGACAGAACTGCCAGACAGAACGAAAGATAATTTGGCGGTTCGTTCACTCATTCACTCACCTTCACTCATTTATACAATAACTGCTATAGTCAAATCAGATTTCATATTTACAACAGTTGAATTATAACTCATTTAAAATAAACATGAGCTAAGATTAATTTTTGTATAAATTAATAATCATAAATTCAACACGCGCCCTCAAAAATGAATCTTAGTTACAAAAATATTTTGATTTGTTTATTATGTTCAAAAATACATAATTCACCTACGATATCCTATACGGTACGTATATATCTTCCAAGTGTATGCTGGGAAAAGTACATTATTATTATGGTCCAACATTTGTTGCAAGGATTAGGGAAAAACCCAGGAAAAACCTAATCAAACCATATGTATACAAATTGTTTTAACTTCATGATAATCATTTAAAAATAACAAAATTAAAAACAATAATTACTCTAAGCCCATCTCAGCACGCATTCTTAGAAAAGTAATTGCAGGTAAGGGTTTCGTCAATGCATCCGCCAACTGTTTACCTGTGGGAATATAACATAATTTTATTACATTTTTCTCAATCTGCTCTTTGGAATAATTATATGTTATATCGATGTGTTTGGACCTCTTGTGATTAGTTGGGTTATTTGCGATACTTATGTCTTCATAAATCAGAATAGGACTAGAAATATTTACATACAACATGCCAGAGACTTTAGCCATAATGCCTCACGAACAGCTTCGAACAGAGCCATATACTCAGTCGATGGGGCTGCAACAGACATTTGCCTCTTTGTGCTCCAGGTAGTATAGTACAATTATCGAACAGTTTAAATAAGTACCTTGTAGTACTTTTTCTGTCGTTTGCATCGCTTCCACTCCAATCAGAGTCTACATACCCACATAAAATATTGCTATAATCACATCGTTAATTTTAAGTCAGTTGTTATCTGAGGACCCTTTTTAAACATTGTCATAATTTTTTATTATGTTTGTTTGTATACCTGCTTAATATATTAATACATGTGCTTAAATCTGGACGAGTACATAACATTATGTACGTCAAACATCCTATCACATTTCGACATTCATTTGTCATCAGAATTTAAACTTTGATAATTTAGTTGATTTTCCAGGTGACGGGATTACAATCGTGCATTTAAAACTGTTTTAATGTATGCACTTTGATCTAATGTAATTTTATCATTGAATCGTGTAATTTTTATGCCTAGAAATAATTTTATTTCTTTTAAATCTGTCATTTCAAACTTACTCATTAAATAATTTTTGAAATCATTCATCGTTTGAATTTCAGCACACGCTATGACTAGGTCACGAATTTACACTTCCATTATTCGACATATACATACATATATATGAGTTGGTACACCTATCAACAGACGAATTTTGAAAACCTTTTTCTTTTAGAGATTGTTCGAAAACCTCAAACCAGCACCTTGCCGCCTGCTTTAATCTGTATAGCACTTTATTCAAGACTAAACGCGCCTTGTACTCTTGTACCTTAAAGGTTTTCCAAATTTATTATGTTTAATTGAAAATTTCCAACAACAAACAACAACATTTTTATCTGACGGCCTTGGCACTAAAGTCCAAGTGTTGTTGATAGAAAGAGAGTTTTATTCATCCCTAATTACGGCCTCCCACTGAGTTCTATCGTCTCGCGTTTTTATTTCCGCATTTAAGGTTGGGATAACGATTAAGATAAGGTCAAGATACCAACATAAAATGGACTGAGCACATAGTAAGTAGTCATCATCACTCTTATAAAAAGATATAGGGGGACGAGATTCAAGACTATCACTTTTCTTAAGTTCATTATTTGTATCCTGTGTTATTATCATCTTTCTCTCTCACGAACTCTCAGTTCAAGTATCAACCGTGTCGTTTATTTTGCGAAGTTTGTTAGAGCACTCGTGCCCATCAGATTTTTTACGTATCTGATTTATGTACTGTTAGAACACCCGACTTACCCGACTTGCCGGTTTTGAACACCGAGACTTTATTGACACTGATTTAGGCACAACATAGTTATCAGTTTTGTGACACTGATTTAGGCATAACACAGTTATCAGTTTTGTCACACTGATTTAGGCACAACATTGTTATCAGTTTTGTCATGGGAATTTGGAAAATTATTCCCTTCAGGCTTTAAAAGAAAAGAGGCCTGAATTGCAAGAAAAAATAGTCTCGTCTGTGATTTCATCTCTAACAGTAACAAACCTTTCGCATTTAGGATTCCAAACTTTATACCCGTTTGGTTCGTATCCTACCAGTATACCTTTCCATGAATTGTCATCAAATTTTGCCTTACTGGTTTTATCATGCACATAAACAGTTTATGTTGAACCGAACACTTTTAGATACCTTAACTGAGGTTTCCTATTGTGCCACAGCTCGAATGGTGTCTTGGATTGTAATAGGACTCTTGTGGCTGGACTGCTGATAATGCAGCTTCTCCTCTGAAAACTTTTTTTAATTTTGCGCCACTTAACATGGAACGAGCCTTTTCAGTAATGGTCCTAACCATACTTTCTGAAAAACCAATCTGCTGTGTTGTCTTTGTAACTGTCAAATGATATGTTATTCCCTTCTCAACACAGTAATTTTTTATTTCAGTAGATAAGTATTCTCCACTGTTATCAGAATACAAATTGACAAGTTTAAAATTAAATCTAGCTTTAATTTTCACAACGTAATCTTCAAAAGCTGAAAATAAATCTGATTTGTACGTCATTAGGTACACAACACAGTAATGAGTAAATTGATCAACAAATAAAACAAAATAATTCTTATTATCAATAGTTGGAAGAGTAATAGGTCCACAAACGTCGGAGTGAGCAACATATAACGGTCGTGTATGGTCTCACTGCCACACATACATTTTGTCAATGCTGCGACTTAATTAGGCCGCACGCGTATATTTTCGTTATTATTAACTTTATATTATTAAGTACAATTTAGTGCGTCGACTACTGTCACACAGTAAACACTACTCAAGAAAGGAATTGCCATAATTTACCTATTTTATACTTAGGTTTTTCTTTTTTTTTATGTCTATTTTACATACTTTTACTACTTTGGTGTTCTTTCTCTTTGACGTGCTCCGGTCACATCTGCAAGTACTTACCGACAGATCAACTACAACTACAGCACTTTTATTAAGTGTATAAAGTCTAACTAGGCTTATACAGGTCGGTTAATGAGTTTTAACTTTAGACTGATTAAACGGAAGTCGCGCTTGTTTACCACTTATGCACGCTTCACACAAATCGTCACTGCTTACAACGTTTTGAATTTGATTTACATCTTCAACCAACTTTTTAATTGCAAAATTTATTTTTACTAATATGACCTAATCTTTGATGCCACAATTTATAAGAATTTTTGTCACTGTTGCAAATCTGGGACATAAAATGAATCACTTTAGCACAGGTTACAAAATCTAACATCATTACATTGTTCAAAGACTTACCCTTCATCAATGTTTTACCATTTTTACAAATTTGGGCACCTTGTCCGTTTAATATGATCGTCATACCAGTCTGCTGCATCTTAGTAACCGAAAGCAAGTTGAATGGTACTTCCGGGCAATACAACACATCCTCCAGGGTTCCTTGAATGACCAAGTTGCTTGTAACTTGAATTGCACTCCTTTTTGTAGTTGAAATATAAAAGCACCTTTTTTTTTAGCAATAGAAATTTTCAATGGAGGATTTTTAAAACGGCATATGTAATAAAAAGATCGTTCTTTTTTATGATGTGGTCAGATGCTACAGAATCCAGTATAAAAGTCACTTCGTCTTCACGGGCATCTTCTTGGTAATCTCCAGTCAAGCAAAACCTGAATACTTTTAGCAATCCGGTTATTTTTCTCCCATGTGTGCATCGTATCACTGGATCTTCGTCAATAACTTTAATCACATCCATTTCGCTTAGCAATGCACGGATTCGAAATTTCCAAACACTGTACTTTTCTCCGTTGAACGGTTTGATATTTCGTTTGATTTTTGAATTCTCCATTCCGCACTTTTTCGAAAATATAACCGTCTGCCAATTCAAATGTTACGGTGATTATATACGTCAAAAAACAACTGAAAACTAAATTCGCGCCACTGGGTTTATAACCTGTAGGAAATAGGGTTATGAGCCAAAGAAAACTTCAGATTATTTGAAACAAATAATTAGTATATTATTTTATAACTTATTTAGCACTGGGAAGATATTACACGACCGTTACTAACGCAGTAGAAAATCCGAATGTGAACAGACAGAACTGCCAGACAGAACGAAAGATAATTTGGCGGTTCGTTCACTCATTCACTCACCTTCACTCATTTATACAATAACTGCTATAGTCAAATCAGATTTCATATTTACAACAGTTGAATTATAACTCATTTAAAATAAACATGAGCTAAGATTAATTTTTGTATAAATTAATAATCATAAATTCAACAGTTGGTAATGAAATAGTTTGTCTAAGAGCCATATTAAAGAAACAAATAAGTAGAAAGAAGTCACGGTTAGCTGGTAGAAAATGCTATATAGCATTAAGTTCGCCTTTGTACACCCCTTTTTTGGTGCAATAAAGTATATATCAATCAATCAATCAATCACGATAATATAAAATATTATGTAAATACTATCTGATTGGGCAGACTACCAGCCCGATGGTCCGATGACATTGCCAAACTGGCAGGATCAGGCTGGATGGCACAGGACCGTGAGGAGTGGCGCAGTTGAGAAGAGGCCTATACCCAGCAGTGGGTGGATGTGGGCTGAAAATGATGACTATCTCACTAAAACATATTCTTAACTTACTTACTTCGCTGGCTCAGCCCGAATTTGATCTTGGCCTCCGACAATAAAGTACAATCAATCAGCCTAATGCAGTCCACTGCTGGACGTAGGCCTCCCCAAGGGCACACCAAAGCCCACGATCACCCGCTTTCTTCATCCAGCCACCACCAGTGACCTTCCTCAGGTCATCAGTCCAATAAAGTACGCCATTCCAATATTCTTAACTAAACATGCATAATAACATACAGTGTTTTTGACTTCAGACTGACAAAGACAGACATAAAAGCGTAGAATAAAGTAAAAACAACAACCTCTTCAGGTCAACGGTCGATCACCCCACACGAAAGAATAACAAAACAGGATTTAGAAAACCTGAGACAAACAACGGTATTAAGATTTGAAATTGAAAAGGATGAAACAAAGCTGCCTACAGGAATTGAGATTAGCAAGTAACACCCGGCCGTTGCCGCAGAAGATTCAAATTTCCAAATTAACATATAAATCGAAAAGATTTACCCTAAACAAGATCAAGGGAATTTGTTCGATACGAGAGGCGATGGTGATCAATGTTTATGGTTAGCCACAGGCTGTCCTGAATCTGTGCACATTTTAAATGCAAATGTTTAGATTTGTCTAAACCATTCAAATATAAAATAATATAGTACACATAGGTGTACATAAATTTTAAAAATACTTATAATTGCCGAAAACTCCAGTCATTCTTATTATGCACTTAATACCTTTCGTTTACTGAAGTTAACTGTCATTTTAATTTGATAAATAAGTTAGGTTTCAATTAGACTCCCACGTACAAGTCAATTATGTTTGTTTACTCCTAAACCTGTTTACTCTTCGACTTCAGACCATTTCCTTACATCAAGGTCTAGCAGAGGAGGCGCGCCAGGCCTTGCGAAACTGTTCCCATTTACATTTTTGTACCCTTTTGATCAAGAAAGTTGATCTCTCCATTTTCGCGATGCGTTCTCCGGGGATCGTTCGACGGGGAATATGACATGGCCGTCTTATGCAAATTTATCTGTTTTGAATAAGCGCCACGTATACGTAGTTTACATAATTTTGTTTATCTCGGATGAACGTTTGAGGCTTTTGCGGCAAGTGCGGTACTTATCAGCTTCGCTCTTAAAAACAATTTTGGTGGGGAATGTCGCTGTTGCCGTTTTAGTTTTTAGTTGTGAAATTAGTCGTGCTGGTCAGTAGCAAAGAATACATAAATCTTCCTAAAATATGTAAATCTAAAAAATATATGCCTTCCTGGCGTCACTCCCGCCCGCTATACTCCGTAAAAGCTGTAAAGGGAAATTGTAGAGCCAAGCTTGTTCTCCTCTTTTATTGAATAGCAAAATAATTCCTATTACAAGTTATATATTTTTACAAATAAACTTATTTTTTTTTTTTAAATAATGTGACTTACTTATGTCGGCAATCATGTTTCCTTTGATTTAACCTATCTAATAAAACAACCATATTTATACGTTTAGCAACTTTAACTATAAGTAAGTGTATCGACAAGAAAAGTAGCAGGCAATGAAGCATAATGATTATGGCATCCATTCTACCGAAAGCTAACCTCGGTACCCATTAATTGGATTGCCCGTTGATTGTTTGTTATTGTTAGATACCACTAACACTTCAACAAAGAAGACTCTACATATAAAATTTATTGGTAAGTTGAGATAAAGGCAAAGTTTCATTAAGCTTCACATTTTTTCTGTTTTGTGTTTTTTTTTTAGTATCCTCACCTGTGCCTGTCAATGGTTACCTATTAACAATAGTGTTAAGATCGAGCGGGGTTCAGGGATTGAAAATTTTGTTTACGAGGAAAAAGTCCTTTATTACAAACTGTGCTTAATCGCGCACGGGTAGCACAACTTTCACTGCAATTTGCACTTTTATTTACTTCGGCTCTTGATTCTGCACTAAACTCACACTGAACTCCCCGACTGGGCGGTCGCGGTCCTTATATACCCCTATGACAGTTCGAAAATTTTCCTATCACGATCTTCTTTTCGTTATTCAATCTTTTTGGGTAGCGACCTTTCTCGAACAGAGCTTCTAGAGTGTTCTATTCAATTTTGACAGTCAGTTGTTCTGAGTAGCGAATATTTTTGAAGGGAAATGACAGGTTTCTCGAACTTTCTGGTCGATTGTCAAAGATCACTGACGTCTGGCGTTTTCTGGACAGTTCTCTAGTACAGTCCATCACACCTAGCCGTAACACTATAAACATAAACTTGCTCAACCTTTGCTAAACAAAATTGTTATTGTCTGGATTGTTGTTGCTACTGTATAAATATTTTCCCATTTCAGCAGGATATTAATAAAATAACAACGCAACGCTTTATTCAGTCACTTTATTCAACAACTGAAAGTAAATAAATCGTGTTTTTATTTCATTGGTTCAAATTAGACTTGTTTTCACAATTCCAAGAGATATTTTCAACAGATAATTTAAAGTAATTCGTTGAATTTTCGTTTCATTATTCTGTTTTCTCGTCTTATAAAGTGGGTACATTTCGTGTAGGCGTTGTTATTCTTTAAAGTTTCTATATATCTGATAACTTTTTGCTGAAGGTGTTCGATATGCCAGGCAGGGGATGACCTAAAGACTATACTCATTTCAATAAAGTGGTAGCCTTTGTCGACTCTTTAAAACTGACACCAGAGTTTGTGAGGTCGGTTGTCAATCTTACTACCACACGATGAAGAAGAATAATGTAGTGATTCTTTTTTTATGGATTCCATCGCTTGGTAGAGATTTAGGACTTTTCTCTTTAGAACGTTGTATAACAATAATCGGATGCGCATACATCTACAGTCAAACTGGAAGTAGTTACAAAGATGTAAATTTCAAATAACACTAGCAGTGTTTATTTGGAAATCCGCATTGAAATGAACCTTGTCTATGAATACTTGTATAAATAAACCATTTCTTACATCCCCAGTTTCCATAAAAACGCGAAAATAAAGGGTAGTGCACACCGGTGCGATCCCACCCCCACATGATTTACGATAAAACGAGCAGAGATACTGCTGTTATTTCCATGATTTATCGACAGATGCGCTCTTTTCCTTAGATAAACATTTTTAGTTTTAATGTTAAATTCAAGTTCACTTCATCAGGCGTAGATTAGTTTGGTTAAGCTAAATCACCTGGTTGTACAAAAAGAAACCAAATCCCGTGCTTTAGAAGGCACGTTAAGCCGTGGTAGATCCCGATTATTATCTACGAGAATTGTATCAGTAACCTTTGACGGCTCTATAAAGTTTACATCAGGGTGTGTGAGGTCGATACAGAAGTCAAATTCATAAGCTTGGGACTCTCAGTGCTTTATAAATTCATACAAATATCGCAGTAATTTAATTTTTAGTGTCGCAGTCTATGGGCCGAGTTGACTTACGCCTTACAGAAGCAGAAAAGCACATTCAAAATGTTTATTCTACCCAAAAAGTTTCGATAAATCACATGATATGACACGACACTACGTCATGACACTTGACACTAATATTATAAATGTGAAAATATATTTTGATGTATGGATGTTTGTTCCGCCTTCACGCTTAAAGTACTCAAGATGAAATTTACAATGGAGACATTTTGTAACCTGGATTAACACATAGGATACTTTTTACAAGAAAAGTACTTATTCTTACGGGAACATCTTACACAACGCGAGCGTGACCGCGGGCGGACCGCTAGTGTTATCGATAGCAATTGTTTTAACATATTATACATTTACGATTACGACTGGGGCATAAATATATCCCTTCAATTCCCTCCAGTACCACCGCAAACAATCCCATTGCATCTCTATATGCAAATGCTTTCTCGCTCGAAATTGGTTTCTATTGGTTGCCTGATCCCAGCCTTATTGAAACGAATAAACTGTTTATGTCCGCGTTCTAACTTGCATACAACAAAGCTTGTTGCATCTCAATGAACGTATAGGATTTGACTTTATTGGATGCACAATCTTGCTTTAGCGAATTGGTTTGTTTAGTGTTTAGCTACAAAATTTAAAATAAGTTTGTGAACGTATTAATATGTGGTTTATTATAATACATAGCGGTCCGCTCGCGGCTACGCTCGCGTTGTGTAAGAGTTTCCCATGGGAATAAGACTTTTTCCCTTAAAAAGTTTCCTAAACTATCTTCATTCCAAATTTCATCCAAATCTGTTGAGTACCTCAAGCGTGAAGGCGGAACAAACATCCAAACATCTAAATATCCAAACATCCAAATATATTTTAACATTTATAATATAAGTGTTAGGTGATGTGATGTGACTGTATGTCGCTGCATATTTTTTTAATTTTAAAAAGATATTTTCTTGTAAAGAATCCAAATGATACGACATGCTTCTCATGGCATCCATGTTACACGAACGTTTTACTTTTTTGATCCATCATTGCCGAAGTCTATTTTGTCTTTGCACATCTTTAATTTTGTACCAAAATCAAGCACTTTCCTTATTTTGATTTGCTTACCGTGTCATTTATCATCCACTATTTCTGAGATAAGTGAGATAACCTCTGTATAAATAATTCTGAAAATGAGGGGTGCCGTCACAGAATAAAGATGAGGTATTGGCCCAAAACCCGTTAAATAGAACGGCTAGTGATAGGATGAACTCGGCGGGATCAACGGAGATGATTAGGTGTTTATACAGCCAGGCAAAATGCATCCCAAAATACAGATGGATAAGGAAACATCTTTTCATTTAGCTTGAAAGCTAGTTTTAACCAAAACTTAAAGTACATTTTTTTATTATCTATTTACCTAAGTATATTCATGACTCGAAGTAATTAATAATTGATAAATTTTTCATGACAATGTTTTAAGTCTAAATGTATCATCTATTCAATTGATCTAGAAATTAAACATTATATTCACTGCTTTTATAATCGCGAGTTTCTTTGATACTCACATTCTAATATAATATTTAGTTATAATTTTAATTAAAAACAAAGAATGTCGCATACACATTAAAACGCCCATTATAAAATTAGGTGACAAAATTAAATCTACCAAACGCCTCGCTAACTACAAGCGGGTCGCGTGACTGTTTTCAATTAAACTCGCGCCTGCCCGCCCTGCCCACACCCTTGCACTTACTACATATAGGATGATAAAAAATTAAAGTTTATTTAAACCATAGACTTATAGCGCCGCCAAAGGCTTCTGACAGGGTAAATGCACATTACATAGATATAATACTTCGGAAAGTATAGCAGAATCTTACTTTTTAGAAACGTATAGGTACATAAATATATCAGCAGAGCTGTTGATGATGATGATGATGATGATGTGCTAGACAAACAAAAAAAAATATTTTGGTAAAATGACATCATTTATTTAAGAAATAAAGGAAAAGTCTACAGTCGACGTATGATTTCACATTTTTTTTGACGTAAAGGTACCATGACGAACAGCCGTCCATGGTTGGCACTGTAAATGGAGCGTTTTCTGTGGAGGAGACCGCCCCAGAAGAATATCCACGTGCTCCCCCGCGAGTCCGCGCCTGCTATATTACCACTCTGGTAGAAATAGCGATTAGACCGTCCAAAAAAACCCACACCGTCATCTCCATTGCAAGACCATGTGACTGTTAACATACCAATTATTAGAATGAAGAACATACGAATGTAGAATACAGTAGAGACAAATGAACAGAACTGCTCTCCTTAGTCGTAGATGTAGCTAGAAAAAATACCCAAGTAAAGTGATTGAATTCGAAGGGAAAGGTCTAATGCCGAGAAAGTTACTGTGAAGTAGGCTTTGTTTGTCTTTTACAAATGTTTGGGAGGCACTTTTTCTCGTGGTTACAAAAGCGTGTTCTAAATAACGCAAAAGGGCTGTATATAAGAGAAAATTAAATAATTGGAGTATAAATAATATATATATGTGTATAATAGTTTTAATAATGAAATTATCCAAAAGTTTTGTAACAGCCTTTACATTAATGCGTGCGTGTTGGCGTGTGTGTAATTATCTTAATAAAATGATAGTTTATTACCGCCCCATTTCCTTTGTTATGAGTTTTTAACGTGTATATTCATTTTGATAATTGTACGCAAAGTTGTGAAACGGTTTACTAAATTATGCCATATTTTTTCAATTAAAAACAAAATGTTAAAAATTCTGAAATGTTCTTTTTGTATTATTATTATTATTCATATCTGAATCCGATAGATAAACTTCGAATTATTTCAATACTTCACAAACTGCTTGGAAACCTTTGGCATATCATAAAATTACAAGCAGAGGTAGCTGAAGCAGAAAATACAGACAATATTAAACATTTTCAACGTCAAGCTCTTTCAGAACATACTTCAAAGACTTGTTCTGAATGTATTTTTTTACTCTTTTATTAAAAATAAAGTCCGTAAGTAAGTAAGTACCTAATTGAAAATATTACCGTGCCGTTTCTTAAGAAAACACTCATTATTTGGAGTGTTTTCACAGAATGTTTTCTTTCTGTGCATTGAAGCGAATTTTTTATAATGGCACTGACTGTTCCAATCAGCAGAAAATACGTTTTTATTTTCAAAAACCTTTTCTGTCAATTCTTGAGAATTGTTTGGCGTCGGCCGTTATTTTTTACAGGATGGATCTCTAAAATTCGACGATGAATTTTGAAATATACAGCAACCTAACGAATACCTATCCAATTACTGTTGTCAATCATTTGTTGAAAAAGTGAACCATGATGCGCAAAAAGTTTTACAGTTCGATTTTGACCGGTCTCCTATGCATGGGTCGTTTTTTTAACCATTAGATAGTACACATTTTTTTTTTGTTTACATTTGGCAACCTATTTTCAAGTGGCATTATAAAAGTCTGTTAGGATTATGGCCCACTTAACACCGTCCTGCATGATTCAAAATTCATAAGCGCTGATATCTGATAATTCATAAGAGCTTCCAAAAATTCTGAGTCCGGTCTGTTTAGTCCCGAAGCGCAACAGATGAGGCTTATAAAAATGTTCGCAACATCTAGAATGAACTCACGCAATCTGATTTCTGTATCACGTTAATTAATGTTTCATGTAGTTGCATCTCATCAACGACCTGTAACGCATAGAATTTTTCATATCATAACACCGGGTGTCTAAAAGGGTGTTGGCAGTTTATATCCAAAAATTATATATGAAAAATATCAACAACAACAACATTAACAGCTCATATACACGTCCCCACCGAGGGCTCGAGCCTTCCCTGAATTAGGGCGATTACGCTGGGCCTTAGTCGACCACGCTGACCCAGTGCGGGTTGGTCGAACAGTTAAAAAGTTGTGTAACAAAAGTAGGTAGTTCAGTTTCATGGGTTGGTCAACCACTTGAGAGGTTTTGCACTATTTTGCTAACACGTTGTATGGGGAAACTTCTTTACCTTGTATTATTATTACCTACCACTTTGTTAGATGTAGTGAAGCGATTAGGTCCGTTAGAGAAACAAAAACGCCGAGCTTTAGAGCAATAAAATGACTGTGTGTGTGCATAAAAAGAAAATAATTTCCAGTAGAAGCGTATAAGTCCAAAACAATGGCAATAAAACTAAAGTGCACAATCGCAATCATCGAAATTATCCGCCCACATTATTCAGTCCCGTCCAAATCGGCGCTTCATGCATTAAACATACCACCCTCTTAAATAATAAGAAAAGTTTCTCTAAGGTACCTATTGTTTATTCTATTCTTTCAAAGGTACAGATTGGAAAGGCTTTTTACACCCGACCATTTGCTGGGTCCGGGAATACATTCATGTATTGAAAGAAAAAGTAGGACCGGCTCTTTGTCTTCGAATGTTCTCTATTTCCTTGAATGGTGTGGTTCTATAAAAATGTAGCGCTTAACGTTTACGCTCCGTAGACTTTCCTTTCAAGATTATTTTTGTAGGAATTACAAGGAACGAGGTACTTTTGCTTAAATATCCTGTTTTGTGTCCCAGTTTTAGGCTTGAGGCTAGAGTTTGTAATATATATATAAGCCGTGTGGTGACGGCAGATTAGAATACATTTGTCACCAACCCCTACTCTTCAATTTAGTTAGTGCAAATTCTTCTTTGGTGATTCGGCCCCTATCACGTACCTACCAAAGTGGTTTAAAATCTTGAATTCATATGTATTATTCACATGGTGCAGTAAACTTCTTGAAATGCACACACCTGCGAATAAATTTAAAGATTGCGTGTGTAGTGGACTGTGGCTAACATTTTGCATGCATTATTTTTTTCAATATATTGCAGTTACTGGCCGTGTGGTAACGGCAGAGTAGAATACATTTGTCACCAACCCCTACTCTTCCCGTGGGTGTCGTAAGAGGCGACTTAGGGACTACACATTGAACAGGGAACGGGCAGCAGCGCTCTCTGATACAGTAACCTTTTAATCTGCGATCTCCAACCCGCCTGCCAAGCGTGGAGATTATGGCAAAGCCCTCCGCTTAAGTGGAGGAGGCTCCTAGTCCAGCAGTGGACTGTAACGGGCCGTTGATTAGAGTTTGTAGTGAACGTGGATAACGCGAATTGAATTAATTTTTAACCCTCCGGAAAGTTCTCTGATAAGAATTCAATATTAATTCTGACAAGTCCTTCTAATTACTGATTTTACAATAAGGTATTCTATTTGATGTACAGTATTTTAACATAGCTGAACAGGAATCTAGAAGAAAATAATGTCGGGCCACGCAAAGTGTAGGGTTCTGTAGTTGCCTAATACTACTTAGGTAGTTACCTGTTTAAGACAGTAACATTCATCAAAATATTTTTCTATGATATTTGTAGTACCAAATTTCTTACTTGTACAAGTACATTTTATATGTTGGTATATTATTCGATAACCTGTAAAGCCTTGATGTTGATAATTTTCCTTTTAAATTCATCATACACTACTACCGTGAATTTTTTCACATTTCCAATATGAAAAAATTCACAATACAACAACGGTTTCGTTGGTAGGGGGGAAACACTTACTTGACTCTAACAAAAATAAGCAGTTTAAAACGAAATATTTAGTGAAACGTACACTAGCATCGAAAAATGGTTTTAGCAAGCCCCCGTTATTTTTCAAAAATCTATCCAGTGGTACCTTACACTATAAGGTAGTCGTGAATAAAAAAAACAATGACTACTTGCGTGTACCAGAGGATACAAAAAAAAATCTATTCCTTCAGCTTTGTTGGCATGATTAAATATGTATCTGTGATATGTATATCCATGCCACATTACAGCCTTCTAGTACTAAGAGTCTCTGAGCTAATCCGCGGACAAACAGACAGACAGACGACATGGCGAAACTATAAGAATTGTAAATGCTCATAATTTTTGTAGCAATGCGTGTAGATACTGACTTGAAAAATAGACTAATCAGTGGTGCGTCAAAGTCAAAAAGTGCTTTATGTCTTCTTTATGAGCCCTATAAACATAATGGGATTGGAGGTGGCTTCAGCCCCATTTGTTAAGCGATCGACAATCATAAATTGGTAGACGGAAGAGCAGTTTCTAATTTCATGGTCGAGTGAGTCGGAATGTTGACGTTCTCGAGATAAAAGCTTCCCTATAATTAACTAAGGGTAATGAGCCCTTATTTATACATTGGAATATGGGTCAAGGAATAACTACCTACTCACACACAGTGCACTTTCACCTCAAACTCAAGGTACTAAAAAAAATCGGTGATAATGATAATGTACAAGTAGCTACTTTAATCTGCAACTGTCTATATGCTCACCAAACACTACCTTACCTGCAACTCTGAAAACAATAATTGTTGTGAGAATAATTTCATAACCTGCGAAAAAATACCAGCATTTTATTTTTTCAGAGTCAGTGAGTTTGGTCAGTAAAGTTGTCGGCCTTACAATCTACGCGATGAAGAAAAAGAAGTTTTTTTTTAGAGTGGGTGACTATATATAATATTCCGAACCGATTTCAACTAACGTGACCACTTTTTTGAATCTCCTTCTGGATAGGTTCTACTGGCCTGCCCTTTCATGAGCTCACTGGTGGCTGGCATAGCCAATCTTAGCGAGAAACGTGCGATCACACTTGGGGCAGGTGAGAACACCATCATGGTAATGGTAATTTATGGCTCCTGCTGGCCTGGCCTTGAGCTCATCGCGCTTGGCGTCTAGCTCTTCTTTCCGCTTGTTTTCAAAAGCGTAGATATTTTGCTGGATGTTTTGTTTTATTTTAGAGTGGGTGACTAGTAAAACCAAAACAACACAAACACACAGTGAACACAGTTATACAGGTTGTAAGTGTGAGGTCTCTACAAACCAATATAGTACATAATTTATTATTATAATTATAGAATAACGGTTAACTTAATTGTATTTTTGTTTTTTTTTTTATTTTTTTTTAAATAGACGGTTTTCATGCTATTATATTAAAATTGATACACGAAAAAGATTCAGGAATTTTAAAATAAGTAAAAGCAACGGTTTCTTTTTTTTCTAGGCTACATACGACGCATAGCTAAGCAAATTACTAGCTGGCAAGGTCAATGCACGTGGTAATTTGCAACACATTGCTATTTCTAGCATTCAAAGCATTTTTATGCAAAACAGTTATGCTGTGTATAGAAAACGTAAATTTAAGTTAAAATAATCTGGTAAAACCAAAAACAACTAACATCATGAAAATAAATCTGGGACGTCGTTCCGCTGGAACATAAGTACTTGAAAACTTAAATTTGAGTGCACTTTTTCGGAGGCTTATTAATTAAAACCACAATTTACAATTAACAATTACAATATTAAGTACCTACATTACTGGCCAGCTAGCTTAAACTATAAATTCGAATATTTTTGCTATGTCTGTTAATATTTTTCGCATTGCACATCAAAATTATTATTGTAATTTGTAAATTATAGTTTTATTAAATAGGCCAGGCACACCCTGTATAACTCTGCTCGTTTTCATTACGCATTTCTGACGAAAACTCCAGTGTTTTATTAGTGAAATTGAATAATGAGAAACACCGACCTCAGCGCTCAGCGGAAAACAACAAGACTGAGCGTTCTCTACCCAATAACTTTCAAACAATAATTAACCTATAAACAATTATGAAGAACAATAAGGAACAATAAGTGCTTACGATGATAGAACACAAAACAAATGATTTATCAGCGCAGTTTGGTTCGGAACCCTTCCCGTGTTTACGATTCGGAACTTTAATCGGGTTGCAAATCAATTTACTCTAATTGGATCCCCGAAGATAGTTGTCACAGCGATCGCCGTTGTTGTTAGAATATTAAAGGTTAGTAGAATATTAAAAAAGAAAGAAAGAAAGAAAACAATTTTAAAAAAATAGCAAAAAAAAACAAAATTAAAAAAAAACATTTAAAAAAAAAACTGACAATATAATATACACAAACAGACCGACAATATTAGACATTTTGTTCATCTCTAAGTTTCGTTTATCATAAACAAGTTGTTCGGTGTTGTTGGTGGATTTTGGTTTTAAAACCGCAGCTAAAATTAACAACGCCATCTATAAACGCGGAAGTGATACGCTCGTCTGTGCGCACATCAATCCGAACGATGACGACAGATCAGATAAATTATACTTATTGTTGTCATTTTAGCAATCGTTGTGCCGCGGTAATTAGATATTTCCCATTCATTTATTTTCCGCAATTTAAGTGTAACCTATGACTTTTTTATGGTACTGAACATTTGTATTCATATTCATATTCATTCATCAAAATCGGTTCACTAATTTATGACGCAATGTCATCGCGCAAAAAATTGTCCGAATCGCAAAATGACCGATTCACGCAAGGTCCGATTCGAAAATGCATGAATACGTAACAGACGGACAGACAGAACGTTACAAGATAGATCATAAGGTTAGTCTATTGGACGATGTAAACAATAGGATAAGTCAATACTTTTTAGGACTCATGAAAAAGAAAGCTAATGCAAGCATATAAGCAATTTTTTTAACATAAGAGAGTTGATAATAAAACGAGATAGAGCAATCTTATTTTATAAACTTCATATTTACTAATTAAATAGATAAACGAAATATTGGTTAAAAAAATCACCATAGATATTTAACATGCAAAGTAGCTCTTCACTTTTATTCATCCCTCTGCAACCAAGAACACTTATACAAGAATGTTGCCAGCACATCGCGAAATTAATCCATCATCATCAGCTGCAATTTTTCTTTCCGTCTCGAGTGCCGGCGATAAAACTGGGTGCAGATCACCCCCCCCCCCCCCACCCGCGACTGCGGTAGATGCTTATCGCTTATAAATCGCTCAGCCTTATCCTTCCAAGAAAATGTTCGAATACGCCCGCGATTTAGTTTTCTAACCTTTAGGTTCTTTTAAAATGAATTAGGTATTTATTTTTAATGTAAACTGTTTTCATGGGTAAAATAATACATATTTTTTTCTCAGACGGATACCTGTTGAAACTGATAACTTTTTTATTAATACTGATAAATGAGTTAGCGAGCGTAGGCTGGGTACGTTGTTGGTCTGAACTTCAAACCATGAAATTCGAGTTTCCTCTCCAATGTTGTAAAAACTCCTGGTTGTAAAACTTTCTATATTACAAACATAACATCAAGAATCGGTGGGTGGTATATCCGGTCTTGCTATCGAGACAGAAGCTTGCTTAATTATAAATTGGTACTTTTTTACTTCTCCTCGTTTTTGGCTTTCATCCCCGCTTTCCTTGATTTATATTACCCCAAAACAATACGTTTCAAAAAAACCTCGCCCGCTTTTTGCCGGCCTAATACTGGGGCTAATAAACCAAGCCAAATTTGCCTGGGGCTTTCCCGGGGAGCTCTCGACAAAGAAAAGGATTAGATAACGAATATACAAAAACAAATAAAATTGTTCTTTGTTCTGGTGAATGTGCTTCCATGTTTTCTTTTGACCTAGTCAATGAGGGCTTAGCGACCGCGCTTTTACTCTTAAAATTGTCAAGATTTTGTTTATTTTATGATATTTGTAGGAGTAACCAGAGAAGTCTTCTATTGATTTGTAGTTTTCGTCTTTTACATTTTAACACACTCTTTACTCGCCTTCTCTAATATGGATACATTCCTCGATTTGAGAGCCCAATCCCGCTGGCAATTGACAAGCTTGTGAGTCTTTCCCATGGGAACTTTGTCAAACTGAAATAATCATCATCGTGTGGGTTGTAAGGTCGACAACCGACCTCACATCCCTGGTGTCAGTGTTATAGAGCCGCCAAAGGCAAATAATGATTGCTAGACTGTAGACATACTTTTGTTTTGATAACAGACCTTTTGTAATCTAATCGATTAGAGTGATCATAAAGAAACTTTTTAAAAGGTTGAGTGTAAAAATTCGCGATCGTTAACTGAACGCCCTGGAGACCGACAGCGAAACGAATGTAACCAAAAGTAATGGCTTCGAATAAACCTCCCCGCAATGAGATGGTGGAAAATAAGTTAAAATAGCAGGTTTAAAAATATTTCTTATTACTTTTTCAGTCAATAGTAGAAATATATTTTAAAATACCAATCAGAGTAACGCAGTCTAAAGCTGACATGGCACAAGTTTAATGTTCCAACACATAAATATAACTCTAAGCAGTCGCCGTAGCCGAAATCGGCATGGAAGTTATATATATATATATATAGTTGTGGCCCAGCCAGCAGCCGCCACGGAGCTGCTGCTGAGCACCACACGAAAAGTGCTCAGTCCAAAGGTATTTATTTATGTATTTATATATTATTTACTATATTAAACAACTAACGTAGAAAATAGTAACATGGGTAAGTTTACTGTTGGAGATCAGGACATGAAGTGAAGAATTTGGCAGAAAAAAGACATAATCGAAACGTAAGAAATCTAAATTTGAAAATGAATTTAAAATGAAACATAAAACTGCCAGCAAGAAAGGTTGCCAGTCATAAAACAGGAAAGAAGACGAATGCCTCGTTACATAGTTATATATAACGAGGCATTACATAGTTATATATATATATATATATAGCAATAAAATTGTAACTGGTCGAGGTCTGCATACATAAGAAGTATTTTCCCGCGGTAAAAAGTAGCCTATGTCCTATTCCAGGGCCTAAAATAAATGTGTGCTAAGTTTCATCCCGATCCGTCCAGTGGTTCAAGCGTGATTCGGCAACAAACATCCAAACATCCAAACTTTCGCATTTATAATATTAGTAGGATCACACTTGAGTGACAATATTTGAATGGCTCGAAGCATGTTCGAAAAAGATTTGTTTCTTTATTTTTCAAACAACATCAAAGATTCTAAAACATTACCCGCCAGTACTCACAAACAAGGTTAAGGAGTATAGGTATGGACTCATACCTAACACAATGTTACAACTTATAAGAGCCGCTTCTAAAAGGTATAAGCATAACAATATACGAAATTTAATGCATTATGACGTCAGGGCTGTACTATCGGGTAAGTTATCGAAGCCAGTTCCACAAATATTATCCACGACAAAAGCCGCAGATAAGCCTTAATTGAAATGTCAAGAACATTTATTGCGAGTTTAAAATAAACTGTATTTCTAAAGCTCAATGAAATATATTTTAAAATTGGCTTTTACGTGAGCCGTGCTCTGAGAAATTGTGACTATTTCGTGTTTATTAAATAATAAGTACACGCAGCCATTTTGGAAAAAGGCGTGCCTCTAAAATAATAGGAAATTCAAAACAACGGTAGGTATTACGTTAAAATAAAGTCTACCTTTTCATATAAGCGGACAAAAACAATAATGTTTTTATTCTTTCAACTATAGTTAATACAGAATTAAATAGAAAATACTTTAAAAATAACACAAAAAAATTGAATACGAAAATTCAATTTGGGTTTCGGTGTGGGTGCTTCATACAAAAAAAAAACATCGTGGAACCCTTAGCTACAAAATTTAAGTAAATTTCATATCAACAAAATTTGTTCAATAATTTATCAGTGAAAGCGTGACAGAGTTAATAAGTCCTATATAAAAGAAAGGATTTTTTAAAGGTAAGATAGTGTTGAAAGGTGAGTCTTGCCCCGAGTCCCTATTTCATTAACTGTTATCGGAGAAGCTTGTTTCGGTTTCTCCGATTTCCTGTTTACTTCGGGTGGCCGCAAACGAAATATGATCATTGCAGAAGGTCTTGAAACAGTCAATGCAGCAAGACCAGATTAAAAAATAATACGTTTATATTGTAATATCCCGTTAAAGACCTAAAAAATTAAGATGATAAAACAGTAAGTAGATTTTTGTACGTAAGTAGGCTTATAATATATCAAAATTTTATTTTGTTGCTTCATTTAAATTTCGTTTCAGCATTTTAGTTTCTCCTGAACAAATTATTTTCAAATGAAACAAGGGAAGTTTTAATTTGAAGCTTGGGTATTGATTAATATTTAGTTTTAAAAGGATATTTTATACATTAATTACTCCAATTAGATTGTAAATACTTATTCCAATTAGTTTGTAGACTCAGCTAGTTGATGAGATTGTATGAAAAAGAAAAAAAAATGTGATTTTGAAAAGTTCCAGAACAAAAGTTGTTTAGTATCATGGGCTGAGTTACCACCCGAGAGGTTTTGCGTTATTTCACTAATACGTTGTATTATGTTAGCACTATAAATTATTTATGTAAGTCCAGCCTAGAGTATAGACCTGCTTTAGCAGTTCTGGACTGGAAGGCAGCCGCGTTTATTTGTCTTGTTAGTGCAAATCTATTGGAAAAACGACAAGCGCACGGCAGCACCATGCTACAATACATACAATACATAAACAACACATCTTGAGATTTATGTGTTTGTGCGAACAATACTTCGGAGACCGAGAAAGCTTTTCAATTCGTGATGATGTGTGCTATCTTTTTCCGTCGAGAGTTAACGTCTTGTTGTGGAATGGAAGACAACATTAAGTAATAACATTTTGTTAGTCTATTGTTGTTGTAAGGAACTTTAGGTTGGGAATTGTGATTTTTAAGCGTTTCTCGATAGATGATATCATCATAAAAACGTAATTAAATACCCTGTTCTTGTCCATAATTTCTAAAGTAATCTGACATGAGCGTATTGACAACATACATGAAAATTCGTGGAATAGGGAATAGTTCGGGCTTTAATTACTGTACGAACATTCAATTTAATTACACTTCTATCTAGCTCGCACATAATTTGTGTTTCTGTTTACACACATTAACCTCCCATTATCTTAATTATTGGAATACTTTGTTAAATTAACTAGTGTCTAAGTATTGTCTCGAGATCAGAATATCAACAAAATAAAATAAAATAATTGTGTCATTCAAAGTAAAAAATCTTTATTTAAGTAGCCATAATATCAGTCCTAGTAGAGAAGTTTAAATTTAGAAGGCGACAACAGGCGCGGCGGGAGCGTATGGGCGGAAGGGGGCGGCAGTGAACCTGGCGAAGGGCGAGTAGGGGGCGTATGATGCCACGGGGGCAGCAGCTACGCGGGCGAAGGGGGCGGTATACGCGGCGGAGTAGCCAGCAGCAACCGGAGCGGTGTATGCAGCGGTGTATGCAGATGCAGCAACTGGGGCAGAGTAGGCGGCAGCTACAGGCGCAGTGTAAGCAGCGGCGTACTTCGCGAAGGGAGCAGCGGCGACTGCTGGAGCAGCAGCGTACCGTGCAAACACGGGAGCAGGGGCGGCAGCAACTACCGGAGCCGGCGCGGCAGCATACCGAGCGGGAAAAACAGCAGGCTCGGCAACCACAGCAGGCGCGGCAGCAACCAACGGCTCCCTACGTACGACCGCATTGAACCCATTCACAGAGTCGGCAGTGTAGTCGACCACGCGACGAGTACCGTCGGATTCCACGAGGCTGTACTGGCCCTGAACTAAATCTCCGTCACGTTGCTCGTTTTGGGTCTTGTAGTCGCCAGTGAGAGAGTCTGCTACGTCATATCCGAAGCGGTATTGAGGGAAAGAGTCGAACTCTTCTAGTCTTGCGGCTACGGGAGCAGCTGCCAATACTGGTGCGGCTGCCAGGGGAGCCACGCTAGCGCGGGCGAAGGCCAGTAGGCAGGAGAAGACGACGAACTGAAACAAAAAAATATAAAATTTATGATCTAAGAATAAACAAATAAAAAATAAGAGTCAAAGTTTGGTGGTTTCACAAAAACATAAACTCATCGTTAAGGAATGTGCAAATGAAGATCTCTCAAAAATGCAAAAAATATTCAATGGCCGCTTATCATGACAATAGCGGGGCAGTTACAAAAGTTGTACTTGAAACAGTGACATAGTTTTACGGACCATACTACTAGTTCAATTGCGCAAACGGAGTCGCGGAGAAATTACTAATAGGCTGATGATAGTCCACAAGGTCGGGAGAGGACGGCCCGTGCATCCTAATGAGCCTCAAAACGCTGATAGGTTTGGCACGGGATTCGTTTTGAGTAACATACGTCATGTTAGTGATGCAACGTCTTGGTAAAATGAAATGGTATGCATTGTACAAAGTCAGGCAACATTAAAAACTGAAGACTGTGGAATGCGTACAAATTTTTGAGAGAATGGCTTATACCTAGTAATAAGTGTTGTTTTTTTTATTATCTTAGAATATTATAATTTTTATAATTGAGTATAAGATAAATTTTATGCGCAAATATTTGTATTTAACTACTACGGTGAAAAAATAATGACAAAAAACACTGATCTAATGAAAATGTAGTTGAGATAGGATAATCTAGGCATTGATTAAATTAGTTAATTAATGTAATTTTTACATGAATTTATGGTATTATGGTTAGAAATTAACTAAGAAATAAATAAAGAAAATAAAAAAGGAAGGGTTAAAATATTTCAAATACAATTAAGATAATTTTAAAACTTTCATAGCATTGAAATAGAAAACAAATTTAAAAAATAAACTTTTTTTTAAATACCTTAAAGGCCATTTTTGGGTTTGGAAGGTGCTGTTGAGCTGTTGAACGATGTCAGATGAGACTATGCTTCTGCCCTGTCCGGCGGAGCATTTATACTTGCCAGCTGGGTTGTGACACTGGCCCAGGTTCACAGTATTATGTATGCAGCAGACACGTGCTAAGGATGCTACCAATTGAATTCTGTTGGAGTACTCCATTGACAGTGTCCTCGCGGATCGTGGTGCGCGTGCCGAAAGTCTAGCCTTCTTGGAATTTCATAAATCGAACTTGTGGAAAAACTAATAGGTCCAGTTGGTCAATACAGTGCAACGTTTTCCTTCTTGTTTTAAGATGGTTTTTAGGACTGATATTTTATTTTGAGAGTATTTTAAGCATACAAATATCTTAGTTTGATCGATGTATAATCACGTGATGTAGGTAAAAAAATTACCTTTTGTGTATTTTTTTAAATTAACCGCATATATTAGGGGATCGGACTGTTTTCCATATTTTATGAATTAACCATATTTTTTTAATTATTTTTAAAATATAGATTAGTAGCACACGATTCGCGAAGAAAAAAACAGAATCGGTTGAAAAACTAATTTACAGTGATTTTCTAAAGTTTCAATATGTATGTCTCTTTCAAAAACGATTTTTTGTATGGAGATTATATGGCGTTACTAATAAATGACGTCACAAGTAGGTATGTGCCTCTCTGTCTAATCTTGAATTTCAAACCTTTATAACTCGGTCAATTTTAAAGATAGAGCATAAATTGTTTTAGTGTTTGATAGCAGAAACTAAGAAGTTTGGATTTATAAAATAAAAAAAGTAGTCCGATCTCCTATTGTCAATCGGAAATATATTCAACGTTTCTGTTTCCAAAAATAATAGTTGTTTCACCTGTCAAGTGCATCATTTATCAGATTTTACCATTATACTGAAACCGCAGCTCAATAAATCAATTTCACCAAGCTTTTCAGTCCAATGGTTGCTATTCGTGTAATTAATACAACCTTATTTAATGAAAGTAAGAGAGCCGTATTGAAATCAACCCAAATTGATGAGGTTAGCACCACGTCTCGCCCTTTGGGGAATATGGGCGACACTTACGCCATGATAAAAATGTACTTTCAAATATTTCGGTACCTTCTTTTTGTCGGAAAACTCAAACTTTGTACTTATTTAATTATAATCTTGATAGTGACACACTTGAACAGATAGATGAACACCATTCTTATTTACCTACTTTCATAATTTCCTAAGGTTGCTATTTTTTTTATATTATTGAATCTCATCTCATCTCTCTCTCTCAAGTCGGTTGGTAGATAAATCACTAAAGAATTTGAAAAACACACTTAACCGCTTGCGTATTAATAGAAAAAAGCGTGTCAAAAGCTATTATACTATTTTCATAATAAATATCACATACTTTCTTTTATCGAAAATCACAATATTAAACATATTGCTTTTACTAATGTAATATATTCTTATTTGATAAGTAAATACAAGTAATGAGTACTTATGAAATAAAACAATATTTAAACTAGTTTATCGTTGTATTATGTATTTCTTCATTCATGCGTTAGTTTCTCTAACATAATCTCGGAGGTAAAAATGCGACAGATTTTCGAAAAATACAGTATATATTAAGAAAATAAGGTATTTGAAAATTTATGAGGCAATTAAAGGTTTTACGATTGATACTCGCGATTGTCAGCACTTGATGGAACTTAGTACACATATTTAATAAAAACTTTTGGAACGGTCGTTATTGTGACAAACTATGTGATCTAGATTAAGTAATAAACCTGTGAAGATGATCTGTTGATCGAAACCGCTCGGGTAAATGTCGGGTAATATACTGGAACTAGTAAAAGTAACGTTTATTAAATATTAATGATGGATTCAAGAAACATGTGTAACATTCTTCGGTACCACCATAGCAGTTTTATCTTAAATGTAAAAAAATACCTTACTATTACAATACACTACAAACTCTTACCAATCCTATTAATGAGATATATCTAATAGGTGTAAAAAATAAAAAAACGTGGTTTAGTTGTGATGTTTACTAAATTAGTTCGGTAGTAATTCAACCGGCGATACTTCTCGAACGGGAATTATTGTTTTTGTAAAAACTAAACTAATTACAACAACAAAAAACAAAGAATTCGATTTCCAAAAACACTCCCTTTTTTCGCAAAAATATTCCGTCCAATTTACGCCTAATAAATGCGCGTATACGCTCAATACCTCCACCTCTTTTTATAACTGTCGTAAAAAGTGTACCTAAGTGACACATACGAGGGCCCACAAACCATTGAATTTATTCCCAATATACGTACAGAGGAGCTGGGAAGTAAAGGGAATGTCATCATGAAAATTGACCAGGGTTACGTGAAAAGTATAGTGTTTACGTTATTACACTGAATTGGTTAATATTTGAGTTGAAAAAACAAACAAAAAAAAATATGGAATATTTCTTTCTCTCCTTTGGGCAATATTAGTTATGTATTAAAATATAAAACAGGATATAGATAAATAAATTGAGGGGTAGGATAGAAATATTCACCTGCCTTAAAGCAAAAAAATAATAAAACTGATGCGGTTTTGGAATGGAAAATTTTAAATAACAATCGGTCACTAGTAATTACTTGCACATTTTTTTATTACATGGTAAAACTCATAAACTTTTTTTTTTACTTGTTTGTGTATAATATGATATATTTTTATTTATAAATTTACGATAAAAATATCCATCTTTTTATTTGAGTGAAAAACTGCGTTCTGTACCAGCAGCAAAATATAAGAAATACCTAGTACATTAATTTTCTTGCGGACAGTACCGCAGTGCAGACCGGACTAGAATCCAATTCCATTAAACTATTATCTCTATCAGAACGTAATCTCCCCTCGGGGCATTCCCTTTTAAACCTACGTGAAATCACGTTGCATATCGAACAAAAAATGCATCTAGCTAGGCTAAAACGAAACCCCTTTGAACTGTGCTCTTGCTTACGTTGGGAACAACACCGATGATTCGTTTCATTACACAACAGCGACGAAGCCAAAAGGAAAAGATTTTAGTTGAACCTGAATGTAAGTGTCTATTAGACTTTTCGCACGGACTTCTGGTGCTTTCCTTCATGATAATGTGGAAAGAACACGCTCTCGTGATCTTAAAAAGCTGAGTCTAGGAGGTCTCAGCCCACCGCAGCAGTTTTTATGGAGATGTGAAGATCGCCAAAAATGACAAAATGGTAATTCAAGTCTGGTGAACGATTTTGCTATAGCGAGTTGTCCTTGATGGACTGAGTATCGTGTTTAATGGTAAGACGCAAAAATTAGACCACTTGCAATTTAGATAAGTTGCTAGTTGTTACGTTAGCGACCATTCGATACTAAATCAAAAAGTTGCCGAGGAATAGGTATTTTCTTTCTGATGAATAAATGATTCTTTCCAAATATTATGAACAAAAGCACCAGAAAATCTATGTTAACTGATTTGATAAATATTTCTCACAGCTGGAGATTGTGCTTCTGTAATGAATTGTAAAACTGACATGACATCACACTTATAGAGCATTGCAAAAACACGTGTTAGAATTTAACTAACCCATGTCTTTCTGTAGGAATCGTATGGCGAGTAAAGAGATTTGGGTTACAACAAAAGATAATGTGTATTATAACAAATGGTTCATCATCTCAGCTGAAAGCCGACCACTGCTGAACATCCAAACATCTAAATATCCAAATATCCAAACAAACTCAGAGTGATATTGAAACACATTCTACTACGTAAGTACCTAAGCGAATCGTATCGTCGTATCGAAAAGTAGAATGATCTAGTAATTAGAATTAAATTGAAATTAGAATCAAATTTAAACGCTTAGGCTAATAGAAATAGGTAAATCGGTACGGAGCACTAGGCTTAGCTACGATTTGAGCTAAACGCTCTCACACACTGAAAGCGTGCGCGCGACCGCACCAGTTGTGTGTGTCATCAATAGCTCATAATATATCTCACCGAAGAGGTCAAGCTTCCCTTGTATTAGAGTGATCAAGCCTTAGTCGACCACGCTGACCCAGTGCGAGTTGGTCAACTTCACAGACAAACCCTTGAATTTTTTCACAGGAGTATGCAGGTCTCTTCGCGATGTTTTTTCTTTACCATAAGAGCGTCAAATAATCGTATCTCATATTCATTATTATCATCATCATCATCTCAGCCGGAAGACGTCCACTGCTGAACATAGGCCTCCCCCATAGGTTTCCAACATGAACGATCCTTCGCTACTAGCATCCACCGGCGGCGCCCAGCAACTTTCACCAAGTCATCTATCTGTCTACCTTGTGGGAGGCCGTCCAACACTATACGCCTTCCGGCCCGTGGCTGCCATTCGAGAACCTTTCTTCTCCATCAGTTATCGGTTCGTTGAGCTATATAGCCTGTCTATTGTCACGTCAACTTGCTTATCCTGAAAGCTAAGCTTATATCTCCTATTTATGAATTCAAAATTTTAAAACGAAATACGTGGTGGGGATCGAACAAGCGTCTCCCGGACGGGAGGCAGCAGCGGCCTTAGCCACTACACCAACAAAACTCTTTCACAAATTGTTTACACTGTATGAAACTTTAAAACGAACGTCACACTCATACGTACTCACATTGTGTTATGAAACCCAATTTTGTTCCCTCCCTTTTTATAATAATTAAAATGAACAGTATTAGACATTTGAAACATTTCAGTAAAGTTGCGACATCGTTATGACTTGTAGTTTCTTAGAAAAAAATGTTAAAGTCCACCAATAACCAGGTCATGAAAATATTAAAAAAGGATCTGGGATTTTGATTGAAATGTTATCTATCTTATAATCATACTAATATTGTTAATTTAAAAATATATTTGTATTTTATTATTGAACTATACGTACATACGTAACGATAGTTTCCATTTTTACGTGAGTGTTTCCGTTTTAAATAAATAATAATATATAGGTATATTTGGATGTTTGTTCCGCCTTCACGCCTAAAGTGCTCAATGTATTTGGATAAATTTAGAATGGATATAGTTTGTAACCTGGATTAACACAAAGGATACTTTTAACGGGAAAAAGTCTTATTCACACGGGAAAATCATTACATAACGTGAGCGTAGCCGCGGGCGGACCAAAAGAAAAAAGAAATGTGCTGTTAGATGAAGAGTTAATATATATGGATAACAATTCAATTAATAGACCAGTTCTTTTTTTTTTTAGTTTCCATGACCCGGTTTTTGGTCAACTTTATAATTTTTTTTTTAAGAAACTACAAATCATTGTTTCAAATGTCTAATACTGTTCATTTTGGAAATAAATAAGGGAGAAAACAAAATTGTGATTCATAACACACCGTGGTACTGCACAATAAGCTGCTGTTACGTCTTTCCGTAACATCCACGGAGTCATTCAGCACAACCAAAAAAAACTACTGCCACCGCCGCTGCTGTATCGTAGTCATCTGCCTACGCATTTGGCGTGTGGTAGCCTTTAATAAATTAATACTATGCAAATAGGCTAAGACGTAATTAAATTGCAATACTTGAACTATTAGTAAGTCATTATAAACCAGTACTTAACCAGGATAGTTAATACAAAATATGGTACAAAAGAGAGCTAGTAACTAAGAAAATTTTAAAAATGTTGCGACACTCGAGAAATAAACTAGAGTGGGACGTGCGTATTTCAGCGCTGGCTCGAAATAGCAAAGACCTCATCGGTGGTATAATTGAGAACCGCAAAGTAAAGTCCAATCCTGAGAAGCCTTTGATTACGCTCTCCGTAGGTAAATGTTAAACAATCTACAGTGTTGTGAATTGCATAAAAAATAGGTTAAACTCAGCATGATTCTATGATAATGCCTGATCATAAAGTGTCAAAAATCAGTGAGGTGTCCAAGAGTTCTAGATAATTCAAATACATGAAATTATACTCTTTTAGGTGACCCAACAACGTTTGGAAATCTAAATCCTCCGCAGCAAGTTATAGACGCGATTCATGAAAGTGTCGAGTGGACTAAAAACAGGAGCTACGGTCCTGCCGTAGGTTATATGGAAGCGAGAGAGGCTGTAGCAAAGTATAGTGCACATCAAGGGTCGATCTCGGCTGATGACGTCATCCTCTCCAGCGGATGCTCTCACGCTATCGAAATGGTCATAGCAGTCTTGGCAGACGAAGGTCAGAATATTTTGCTACCACGGCCAGGTTACATGAGATACAAAACACAAGCGGAAGGACTTGGGATCGAAATAAAATACTACAATTTGCTAGTACGTACAAATATTGAAGTGGTTACTGCCTGCTTTTTATTGTTTTGAGTTACTACCAAATACCTCTAATCTTCCCCTTTTATTAGTACCTATGTTAAAATATATATATTCATTTATTTACTGTACACACTTTTATAATACAATTTTGTACTAAAACTTCAATTCAAATTCATTTAATGAAACCCTAGGTTTCCCACTTTACGATCTTTTTTATATAAATAATTTCAGCCAGAACAACAATGGAAAATCGATCTTAATGATTTGGAAAGCCAAATTGATAACAATACAGCAATTTTAGTTGTGATAAACCCTTCTAATCCTTGCGGCTCAGTATATGAAGAGGAACATTTGCTTGAAATACTAGAAGTAGCATCGAGAAATCACGTTCCTATACTAGCAGACGAAATATACGAACATTTGGTATTTCCTGGAGTCAACTTCACAGCATTGTCGTCCTTATCAAAAGATGTTCCGGTTCTAACTTGCAGTGGACTGACCAAGAGGTTTCTAGTTCCTGGTTGGAGGATGGGCTGGTTAATAATACATGATCGAAACAACGTATTGGGTCATAATGTACGGAAAGGTTTGACTAACTTCGCATCGAGAATAATGGGTCCTAGTACGTTGATACAAAGGGCATTGCCAGCAATCTTGAAGTTCACTCCTCAGAGCTTTTTTGATGAAGTGATGATCTTTATTGCGGTGAGTAGCTTTTAATCAGCTTTATCTTTATCTGAATAATATAATAAAATTTAATACCTTTAAAATATGAAACTAACTAGCTGACAGATAAGAGCGGAGTCCCAACTCCTGGATTTTGAAAACTATTTGTACAATAACACTATCTTCTTCTTCTTCGTATTCCTCTCCACTACTGGAGGAGGGCAGTCAGCTCCGCGTACGTCTCTCTATCTCTCGCCAAACGGAATAGTTCAGTTTTTAATGTCCTCGAGCCACGACATCTTAGGTCTGCCGACGCTTCTTTTTTCTTCGATCCTGCCCATCATTATTGTTTGGAGTATCTGGTGTCTAAGTATGTGGCCCAGATTCGCCACTTTCCTCTTTTGGATGGTTTGCAAAAGCTCTCGGGACTTTTTTACTCGTCATTGGTGACTCGCTGAGCCCAACTGATTCTCAACATTCCACGGTAGAACCACATCTCTAAGGCCTCTAGTCTACGTCGGGTATCTTCTTTAATTGTCCAAGCCTCGGCACCGTACAAGACTATTGGCCATAATATGTAGCAATGGAGTAATCTGACACGTAGACGTATATCCAGCTTCCTATTTAAAAGTACCTTTTTCATTTTTGCGAAGGACGCACGGGCAATTTCGATCCGGGATTAAATTTCCTGGTCCGAGTCCCATGTTTCAGAGATCCATGTGCCAAGGTGAGCCGTGTGGTGACGGCAGAGTAGAATACATTTGTCACCAACCCCTACTCTTCCCGTGGGTGTCGTAAAAGGCGACTTAGGGACTACACATTGAACAGGAAACGGGCAGCAGCGCTCTCTGATGGAGTTTCTTCGGTGAGCTCTTCTCAACAGATTCCGCCATTGTGTTAGTGAACTCACCCAAAAAAAATGTAATGACGGATCTAAGTGATGTAATAACATCCTATGGAAATAAACTATTTTGACTTTGACTTTGACTTTAACCTTTTAATCTGCGATCTCCAACCCACCTGCCAAGCGTGGAGATTATGGCAAAACTCTCCACTTAAGTGGAGGGGGCTCATAGTCCAGCAGTGAACTGCAACGGGCCGTTGAAGTTGATGTTGATGTGCCAAGGTACTTGTAGCGGGATACACGTTATATTGCGGTGCCAGTGACCTGAATGGTGGGATTCAAAAATACATTCCGTGAAACAAACATGAATTTGGTTTTTGACAGGTTCATAGCTAGGCCTGCATTCCGGCTTTGGTCATAGACTCTGTCCACTATCATCTGCAACTCCTCTGGTGTCGAAGCAATCAGGATGGTGTCATCGGCGTATCGGATGTTGTTGATAACGCGACCATTTATGACTACACCCCATCTCTTATCCCTCAGAGCCTCGGAAACACTATGAATTAAGAAAAAGAAATGGTATTACGTTCTTCAGAACTTAAGGCCATTTTGACCTATTTTAATTCAAAAATATATGACTACAGGTTCATAACTTACTTTGAAATAACTACTAGGCCCATACTTTGAAATAACAATTTTTCTAAAAGTATATTTTTTCGAGAAGTGTATGGGACTTTGTCAACAAGGATAAAAAAAAAAAGTTATGTTATTAACTTAAGTGTATCCATATCACGCACATTATGGATCCACTTATAAATCCGACTGTACTTATAGTTTCAAAATTGGACATTACATAAAGTTCTTTACCGAGGGATACTATTTTATTCTTAAACCTATTTAATATGAAATCTTAGTAAGTCAAGTCTAAAGTTTTACTTGATAACACACACACTACTTTTTACTGCAGAAAAATATTTAATTCTTACGAGATTAAACTAATACCACAAGAACGAAGTCGAAATTCAATTCAATTCCATTAACTGTTTTAGTGTTTGAAACAACACTTAAATACTCATTTGTAATTCGATACTTCGTGAATTTTTTATGATATTACTTGCTTTCAGAATCAAGCTAAGCTGGCGTTTGAAGAATTAGAACGAGTTCCTGGTTTAAACCCAATCATCCCACAAGGGGCGATGTACATGATGGTAGCGATCAACATGGCACTGTTCCCTCGATTTAAGACTGATCTCGAGTTTGTTGAATACATGGTGTCCGAAGAATCAGTTTTTTGTTTACCAGGGCAGGTCAGTATTTCCAGTAGTACTACCCATTAATTAACTGGTTAACTAATAGACACAACTGGATGCCGGATTTTATTCGAGGAATGAGTTTTTTTATTGTAATGAACCTCGTTTCAATAAAAAATAGAAATAATTACTGCGTAGTCAACACCGGTTCTGTATCATTCATTTTGAGAAATGCTTTGAATCTTTTAAATACTTTAAATCAGAAATTCTTATGTTTGATTATAAACATCACACTAATCACTCTATGATATTGTAAATGTGAAAGTATTGTTTGTTCCGCTATCACGCCTTAATTACTGATCTGATTTGAATGTTTGGAATGAAGATAACTTGTACCCTGGATTAACATGGGAATGTTTTTTCACTATTCTAGCGTAGCCGCGAGATGATAGCTAGTAATAATTATTAACAATTGGTTCTCCTTCAATTTTCTATTATAGATCTGGTGCACTGCTCGACAGATAATTTAATGAAGCTTTGTTACAAATAAAATGTATTTTTATTTTCAGTGTTTCGTTTACCCGAATTACATGCGCATCGTCCTGACAGTCCCTGAAGATGTACTTCGAGAAGCATGCAGAAGAATCGCTGTGTTCTGTACCAAGCATATTCTTGCATCAGAGAAAGTATTTTTTTAAAGAACGCTAAATGAATAAATTAAATAAAATTATATGATTTTTTATTCGTTATTTTCATTGTCTACAAATATTGTTTAACCTTCTTTTTTAAACACAAACTTTAAAATCGTTGCCGCGTTGAACTGCTTCTTCGAATCAAAATACCCTAAATATCCATACTAACGCCACCACACATAAGTGGACTATCTTAAGTGGCGGCTACATAGACTAAGTGAAGATGTATATGCTTGTTATTGGATAATATAAAAAAAAAAAAAAAAACTAACAGCATTTGAGGAGTTTCCTCATGAGGGGACAATCCTGGCTGCAACTTAAGGTACCTATTTTTCATCATTTTAGTGTCAACAAATGAAAATAAAAGCTTATAATTAAAAAAATGTCACACACAGGAATAATCCCACTATGCTGGCGTGGGCAACGTGTTTTCGCTTAGCCTAGGCATCCGAACATATTTTTTTTATCTAAACCCAGCCACATATCTAAGCAAGCAACCTGAAATGATGTATTATATAATCAACTGCAAACATATTTTCAAGGCTTCAAGACGAACCAATTTCCAGCAGCTGTCAATCTAATACGAGGTTGTATCAAACTTAATTCTTAGTAGTGTACTACTCACAAAGAAATGTCGGTAACATTTTCCTTTGCAACCTGCTATTGTTATTTGTCGAATGTTTTCGTACGCCTTTAGCCGAGATTCGCCGAAGGGCATATTGATAAACGAGCGCTTAGCACACACGACACGCATACAAATACATGGCAGCGAATATTTCATGTTTAACGTCTGGGTGGAAGAGGACTGGTACGGTGAGAAACATAGATTTCTACACGTAAAATAAAAGTAACGGGAATGGAAACACACACATTTAATGTAAATAAAGAACTTACGAGTTAACGAACGTATTGTGTTTTTATCTATAAATCATCTGTTTCGGTGAATTCTACAATGTTTGTTCTCTGTTTAAAATAATCAACGATTTAATCATTCTGGCTGCCAATCAAAAACACGTTGGCTGCGTATAGGTCGAAACAGAATAATTCGTCTACGGGTTCAAATCCCGCTGGAAGTTTCACGTTTTTGATTGTTTTCTATTAATCATGAAATATTTCAATGAAAAGTGTTTCAGATAGACTACAATATTTGACGGTCAGATCAAAAAGCAACGTAGAATATTTGAATAAAACAGCACATAAAAGTTGGTTGTATAAAAAGCCGATGCGAGGGATCGTACTACAGTGGTCTAGTTTCTTTATTTGTTGAATGGATTTTTAATGCGGGAAAACTTGGCGCGAGCTATCAAACTTGCGTCTTATTTTTATGCAGAAACGGAGCTTTCACGTTGTTTTGGGTTTTGCGAACGACACGTCACATCCATTTCTGCGCATGTTTCATTTCATTGCTGTTTTTTAAATACAGTGACTTTAGGTGAAGTTTCTTAGGTAAACTCTTTTTCACGTTTCACTATCGTGTTTGTGAACTCGCTAAAATAATAATGATGAATCCAAGTGATGTAAAAACGTCCTATAGAAAATAAATGTTTAGGTAAATTACAAATTTTATGCTTAATATAGTAATTTTTTTGTTATATCTCACTTGATATTAATAGGTATGTATAGTATGTAAAACTCTTATAATTAAAATATCTTTTTAAAACACAGGTTTCTCTCCCACACACTCCTAGTCAACCTTAATGAGTTCCGACTACGGTCAGAAGGAGATACCATCTCGTCTTAGTCGAATCGAGACAGGGCAGGAGTAATTACGTTAATGTAATCAGGTTTCTGTTGGGAGAACTTTGATACATGGGATTAATGATTATAGCCGACCTATATCACGAGCTTGCCTTATAAAGGAATTCAGATACAATTCTCATTTGGATTCATTAATAAATTATAATTATTTAAGTAGTATATATGCATGCATACTCTTAACGCTAATAATAATCAGCTCATGCTGGCCGCGCAATTTTGTATGAAAGGACCAATTTTTTTTTGTCGTTTTACAGCCCATTTTCTCTGGAGAAAGTTGTTCAGTTTAATGGACTGAACACTCCCTTTAACGAAAATCAACCAATTAAATTTCACGGTGTATAATAGGTTAGAATACATTTATATATTATTTACAGCACACAAAAAAGAACATATTCCAGAATGTTTCACAAAATTAATAAAGCAAGTATCCACTTTTATAAAATTAATTAAACCACTCCTTTATATGCAGAAAGCCAACAAACTACGAATTCAAGTAAAAAAGACGCTTCTAAATGCATTCAGATGCTGCACTTGAGTCTCGTGCACGGCTATGAAACAATTTTAATATTTAAATATGAAAAATGTTTCAGTCATAAGTATTTTTTTATTTCTATTAGTCTGCTTGTGGAGTTTGAAGTCTCGTAGTACAAAACAAAAAACTAGGAGACTGAAACTGGTTCGTTTCTAATTTGATCACAAGTTCAAGTTGTGCAGCGTCAGCAGCACACTTAACAAATTATTACTTTAGATTATTATTGTTACAGAAAAAATGCACTCTGAGCATTAAAAAAGCAGTGTCAAATTTCGTCGATCTTTCACAGAACTTGGTGGCATAATTAGTGATGCGCCTGTATCTGGCCCGGATAGCCAAGAAGTTGCAGGTTCAAGTCCTGTCCAAGATCGACATTTTTTTTTTTTCGCTTTTTAATTATTAAATTATTACTTAATATTATATTTAGCGTTTACTTTATCTTTTATTGTTGACTGTACGCGAGATTTTACCGACAAATAAGAATTTACGAGTATTATATTGTAATGTAGTTAGTAAATGAATGACACCACGGTAGCGTGAATACAGCTAAACATTAAATTATTATTACAGCATGTATTACTATCAATTAGTAGATTTTTATCGGGATTATTAGATTTTAGCACTGGAGGATGTCTTCAAAACCCTAGACTGGAACGGATTGGGCATCAACATGAATGGCGAATATCTCAGTCACCTCCAATTTGCCGACGACATATAAATGGCTGAATCGTTGCAGGGTCTGCAAAAAATGCTGCACAGTCTTAACGCTGCCTCACTGTCAGTCGGTCTCCGGATGAACTTGGACAAGACTAAGGTCATGTTCAACAAACTAATCATTCCGGAACCGATCTCGATCAATGGCGAAGTGCTCGAAGCTGTCCAAGAATATATCTACCTCATCCAGAGGCAGATTTTTGAGCAGAGTTGCAAAGAGTTTTGCCTGTGATCAAATGAAACCTGTGATTGACGGTTTAATGAAACAGAATTGCAAAAAAAAATATGAGTAATTGTGTAGTTGATGTTCAGTTATCTGAATCACATAGGAGTCATTGAATGCTTGTCGCCATCATAATTATAGAAATATTCCTTTTATCACAACCAGTTGCGGGAGAAGAATAAAGTTTCTTTCATCGCAACCAGTTGTGAAACTTAGTTGCGATCGCGTCCGGAGGGTAATTAGTATTATTTTAGTAAACATTAAAAAATAAAATTAAATGCAAATTGAATCACAATATAGTTATTTGGGTTTAAACCTGTGACGGCTATGCATTGACTGTGTGTATAAATTGAATAAATTGAATTGAATTGAATTGAATTGAACAATAATTTATTTTCATGAAAATTTTGTTTTCTTAAAATATGCTCTATTTTGGTACTACGTCACATAAGTACCGTTTTTGTAAATAAAAACAAGAATTAAGTTTCTCGTCTATTTCGCGAAATCAAAGAACAAAGGAAACAATAGATTTATGATGATAATCTAGTCGTAAATAAAAAAACAATTTGCATAGACATCAACATGAAACGTATACGTTGTAAAAAAAAAGTTGATCAACTCTACGACAAACACTACCAACAGCCACATAAACTTATCACGCCCAAAAAAGGCAACAGTAAAACTCACGCGGGTGAAAAGCGTGAGATCATCTGAATAAACATGAATCATAAAATGTTTTTAACATTCGAATCCCACCAATATCAGCCGGGAAACGTTTTTATTACACGAATTATTTCTGTCGGTTAACTTTGCCTTGTTTTGGGAAACAAAATTTAAAAACGCTGATGAAACGAACACATCTATTAAAATGTTTTTTGTTTCAGTTCATTTTTCGACGTTTCTTTTTTTGTCAAGCGCTTGTTTTCTTTTTTTTATTGCATGCTGCATGCTGCGTGCTGATTTATATATGAATTTAGTGAATTATTCAATATTAACCAAAAATATTGAAATACTAATTCTTTCCCGATAAAAATCTACAGCAGATGCTTCGCTAACTAAAATAAAAATTTATGATTAGGAAACTATTTTTTCACCTCTCCACCTCGGAAAGTTGGCTTTTAATGCCCGAAAACAGGGTCGAAAATCGTTTATTCATTTCTAGACATGCAAACTATTCTCATGTCTAAACAGGCGAATTAGTTTGAATTTCGAACATTATCTTACACAGGAAAAAAGTTTACATATATCCGCGCGTAAAATAATTGACGTAAGCCATATTTTTTTTATTGGGTGTGTTCCGAATCAAACTTTCAGCGCCGTCAGCAGCAATCAGAAAACCAAAAGATTGTATGGGTTTCGCCTGCCTTTAAGTACGCTAAAATCGATTTAAGCGCGTCTCGGAACGCAGGGATAGGTTTTCATATAATTTTGGAACGCACCCTAAAAAAACATAACCTAAAAGTTTGTTTATTGTTTTGGTTTAAAAATTTAAAAGAATTATGATAAAATACAATAATTTAATCACATCTTATAGAATTATATCTAAAATAAGAGAACTCTTGTACATTTTTAAGTACCAATATTTACGTAGGTAAGTAAATAGTTAAATGATTTGCTTGCCGGAACAGGTGAAAAATAATGTGTTGGGTTTGAGAGGAATCTTATTCTCACCTCGAACCTTAGAATCCCTCGCGAGCTTCAGGAGTCTAGTTTTAGAAACACTCGCTTCGCTTGTGCTTCTATTACAGACTCCTTCGCATGCTCTGGATTCAATACCAGTTCTCTGAGGAAAAATCAACATTCCTCTCTTACCTAACAAATAACTATTTTCATGATACCATCAAACTCAATATAAAGGTAAAGAATACGATGGACGAGTTTTTTTATTCATATACGTGTATTATTGAACGGACCTCTAGTTATCGAGTTGTGTTTAAGTAAACTCATATCAGTGTTCAGAGCAATCGCAAGTTAGTGTTTCTGAAAGCGTGCTATGTTTTACTAAAGAGAATTTTGTCAATGAGTAACGAATAAAAACAGAGTCGACAATATGAATTGACTGTAGAGTGGCATACTTTTTTAGGGTTTTGTATAAGTGTAAAACTATCGTACCAGTGTTAGTGAATGTCTATATCCGAGGATTGCAATTTTCTATGTTAAAATATGCGAAGGATAATAAAATTAAAATTAACATGCGCAGTAATTTAAATAAATAGAGAACTACTACTTAACTACTACGAACTACTATAACTATTTGCGTATCGTTGCGAAATAGCTCGAGGCATGTATAAGAGAGCACACTGTTTCGTGTTTTCTTTTAACCATAACAATCTTTTTTGAGACAAGGAGAGTTTTACATGATAAACTATCGCGACACACACACACACACACACACACACACACAGTAGTATTGTAGACTCTCTATCTCGCCCCACGCGTAATAATTGAAACACACTCTTTAAAATCCATCTCACGTAGCAAAGGAAATACATAATAAATTATATCAAGGAGCAACTAGACCTCTCAGTACATGATTATATTGATTTGTAGATATAATTTAAAATAGCTAATTGCAAGCCATTTTGCTTGTTTTGCTTTTGTTGTTTTTGCTTTTTTTTTAGTTTAACTGTCGCGTCTACATAGTCTACACTATTCTATGTGCGTCACCACGCGCGTGATCAGAATCCGCTACCGTCACGATAACACTCCTCAGATCAGATTTGAATATGAATAGAATATTAATGAAAAACTTGCCCCCGACTATCAAGAATACTCACATTGATTTGTTTCGTTGCGAAATAGCTCGAGGCATGAATAAGAGAGGAATTCTTGAAGGACTCGCTATTGCGAAACTTTTGGCAGGCAGTAAGACAAACTTGGCTCCTTTACGGAGATGCCAGATTACATAATTTTGGTGTTTTTGAAAATCATGTCGTAAACAGAGAATTGTTGACATACATGCTTCTGTGATCGAAGATACATGCACTATGATAGCGTAAAAACGATAAAAATAAAATAAACGCATATATTGTTATAGACTACTTTCCCAGTGTGGTTTCGCTTATTACCGAGGGGAAAATACAAACCACGAGGTCGAATAACCACGTGCCGACTAAAATCATAATGAATATAACAGATATGTAATACTTGTCAAACTATATCTTGTGAACCCTTAAATTAATAGTTTCTTTAAAATTACCTTAAGCAGGCTCCTGCAAGATAAAACCGAAACCCAGTCCTGGAATACCAGATAAGGCCAGAGCTCGCGAGAATAGATTTGGCCGGAAGTGGAGCGAGCTCCGGGGAGCTTTCTGTATAACTAATTTCTTCTCTATTTGTCGCAAAAATAACTGGGAATCAACTGCGGTGATTGTGAAATATCACTCATCAGCTATCGTTCCACTTCTTCTTAGTGAGTCGATGGCAAGTCGAATTTTATGATGTTGTAGCCCAAAATGTGGCCACTTGGACGGCGGATTGTGTGGCGTCCATCAAGTCTGTACTTCTCCGCACACACAGTTCAAGTCAGTATTATTGGAGAATCTCCACCTAGACATGCTATCTTTACTCCGGCCGACCTGAGTATGAAGGTCTATTTAAAGACTCCCAGATCGGCCACGACAACTGATGTCCGGGTGAGAGATTCTCAGGTGGTGTGACAAAGGACCTAGGAAGGGAGACTCTGCGGCGTCAGAGGCTGCATTTTGCTAACGTTTAAAGTATGGTTCGTGCGCTATCTGAATGCAACTTAAATGTACGTGATGCATGAATGCATTTAGATCGCGCGCGGACAGTAGATTACAAGTAGGCCTACTAGGTAAAGAAAAATTTAGTAAGTAACTTTGTAAAAGTTTTACCATGCCTAGATTTTGTGATGTTGAAAACTGCTGGATTTGACCATGTTTAAAATTCATATTCAATTGGACAAAATTCTTCATAAACTTATGAGCTTTCCTTAAAGAGGTGGGGGGGATATTTGCTACATGCTATTACGGCATTTACGGTACGTTGATTAATGAGAATGCTCTTAAAATACTGCTAAAAAAACACGAAAAAAAACACCTATAAGAATATAATTATATCTACTAAACTTAAAATCTTAAAATATTTATAACTTCGATATTAACAACTAAAATGCAACTCATCTGTGTAGTCTTATAGTGCCCTTTTTTGACGGAGCATCGTTGCTTGGTGTACCAAATCGAACAAAATAGACCATGAGTTTGAGCGTCCTGTCTTGATAATTAATTTGCACAAATGGAAATCTTTTAGGCTACCTATATATTTGAAGCTGCAAGGACACTGAGCAATGGCCGTATATTTTATGCAAAGCCCTGTTTTTAATTACCACTGAGTGCTTTCAACTTCTTCGCTGTAATTTAAAAGGAGTACTGGATTTTCCATGAAAAATTCATGCTAGATGACTGCTCCTGCTCTTAAGGCTGTGACGTAATGGGGAGTAACACAATCATTACTCTTTGTTACAAGGAAAGCAGATGTGGCTGCCGAAATTAGGTTGGCATTTTTGGAACAATGTAATGATCAAACTTCATGATAACGCATGGATAAATTATGGAAAATGGCAGGTTAACTTAAGAAGTAGAAAATTCTAGCAACTTATATTGAAGATTACAAATAGCATTATATGTATAAGCACTGGTAGGACAAAAACATGTTCAAAATACAGACGGATAAAATTGACTTATAATTAGTTTAGAAGATAATCACATCTTGCTCGAAAATTTAACTTACGAAGGCAGTAAACTGTGCGGTAAATGCGTTTTACCGAACTACTTGTGCGATTTTCATTACATTTTTTTATTATTTCTACGGTCCACATAATTATTATTCAGCCAGGATCATTTTAATACTAAAAAATAAATTGAATCGATTCTTACAGAGGGAAATGTATTTTATATTTTTTAAATTTAAATTTATCAAAAATGTAATCAGCTAGTTATATTTTAATAATAAAAATAAAATTATCTTGCTTTGCGAGAGCCTTTTCTCCATAATTATGCTCATAAAAAACCGATTGCTGTTTGACGCTATTTTATATTAAAAAAAACTGTTACTTGGGGATTTTCTGACAGCTCTTTAAAAAATAAAAATAATAGTTTTAATTAAGACGATAGATGGCGCCAGGTGTACCTCGTGGATTCTTTTTTTTATCCTTTTATGGCTGGGTGACTCGCCGGATTTCTTCGGATCCACGAATCGGCAACGCCATCTATTGAAGATTTATGAACAATTTTTTGTTAATTGGCTGTCGGAAAATCCCCTATTGTGTTTTAAGAGTGATCAAAAGTTGATATTTTATAAATGTGAATAGTGCAGCAACGAAGACTGCGCGCGATATAATGAAGGTTAGTTTCTATAACATTTACATGAACCTGTAGTATCGTAGCTTTTGTAGGAGTACCTTTCTTAACCATTTTTTTTATTATTTATTGTCAGTTTACAAGTGTATTGAAATACGTTGTATAACACACGGATCTTAAGTTTTATAACAAACTCGTGACATTATAAAGATATAGACGTAATTTTACGTAACTCTGGTATAGTGCATAAAATTAATTACTAAAGAAAAAAAACATTGGTTTTGAAATAAATTAATTTCCATATATTATTTAAGTCAAAGTCAATGTAGCTAAAATTAAGATTTATTCTTTATTTATCTACCTGCTAAAGTAAAAAAAGTAAAAATTTTATTAGTAGGTACCTAAGTCATTTCATACTTTTACAATCTTTTTGATTAAAACTTTTAATACAGTACTTATTATTTAATTTCTCGATACTACTTTAGGATACACAATTTGTAAAAGAAAAATAGAAAGGTATTTTATTGTATTTACCTACAACTGTCTCGGAATACATTATAATTACGTCGAACTGCTGACTATTGACTGAACATTAGCTGGAATTGTTATTTATAGAGTACATTAACCTCTCCAGAAGTGCGATACAACTTCATTAGGTTGAAAGGCAGGGGTTGTAAATCTCAATCTGACCGAACCGCTTCAATAGACCGTTAGGTTTACGATCTCTGTCCCTTTGAACAACATGTTGGTCGAGTTTAGACTATAAGAGTATATTTAGCAAAAGTTTGAATAGGAAAATATATTGGAATAATATAAATACACCTCGAATTTTTTATTTTTTATTTCATTCATTTAGTCTTTGAAACTGAAGAACCTTCTCCAAGGAACTGTAGAGATATGACGCAGTGGGTCGTGGCGTGTTAGAAGATAGATGTTACTGGGCTGCTGGACTTTTTATGGGAATACAGAAATATAAACTCACATTACTTACAGGAACGTTTATTTATTGATTTAGCACTGTTTACATGTTTTATATTACATAAAGGCAGATATTATTTCAGATAAATTGCAAACTACATAACAGAGCGGTGACACACATTTTAGAGAGAGAGCGAAAGGATAGAGAGAGATAGTAAACCGGATGAGCAAAGCCAGTGACTTTACTTAGTCTAGGCATTGGCAGTGTTGCTATTATTAACAGGAAGTTAAGAATATTCACTATCCTAAACGACCACGCGGTTTTGTAGCCTATGTACGAGTATATTTCTTGGCGAAAGTTGTTTAATTTCCTAACACTAAACGAATTAAACTGCCTGGTGAACAAGGCTGTTAAAATATATTTGGAGAGAAAAAAAGAAAAACCATTTCAATATCTTCCTTTTATTCAAAACTAACTTTATAATAGGATACGATTTTAAAAAGGAACAAAATCATGTTTCTGTATTAGAAATAAAATTAGATTAATATTTTGTAATGTATGGTCAATACCTGGATTACTTTAGCACAGAATAAATTAGTGGAAATCACTCTAATATTATTATTAATATATTTTTTTTTTATGTAGCCGTATTTGTGTCCCACTGCTGGGCAAAGGCCTCCCCTCGTTTTCGCCAACTGTCTCGATCTTGAGCCTCCAGATGCCAAGCCTTGTGGAAACTGTCAATGTCGTCTCGCCATCGTCTCCGAGGTCGGCCTCGACGGCGACGACCATCCTCCGGCACCCATTCCGTGGCTATTGTAGCCCACCTATCCGGGTGCATGCGGCAGACATGTCCTGCCCAATCCCACTTCAGCTTTGCGGACTTTTGTCCAACATCTTGGATGCCAGTTTTGGAGCGTAGTTCTGTATTTCGAATACGGTCTATTCTTTTTACTCCCAGAATGCTACGCTCCATGGCACTAATATTATAAATGTGAAAAAATATTTAGATGTTTGTTCCACTTTAAAAGATAAAAGATAAAAATGTCTTTATTCGAAGTAAGATTTAAGAAAGTCGTTTTTCGACGTCAAAGCTAGGAGGACAAAAGAAGTTTGTCCCTGGTTGGCACGTTCACTACAAGTGTACGCCTTCTGTGGAGAAGAACGGCCAGAAGAAACTCCACAGGACTCGTATCATTTGTATTTTTTTTTTTCACGCCTATAATACTGAACTGTTTGTACTCTGGCTTAACACATAAGATGCTTTTACGGGAATAACATTTATTCCAAATGGGGAAATCTTACACAACGCAAGCGTAGCCGTGGGCGGATATACAGATGGAAAGATTTTACTGCAAAGGTCCTACATAAAACAATTTTATTTATTTCCAAATCCCACACAAACGTAATTTTAGCCCGAAGCTATTATTCGAAATCGAGAAAGCCATGTAATTATTTTGAAACGCGTTGGGTACTCCAAAGGAAATTTTCCTTTAGAAAACATTAGGTCATAAAAGAGCAGAGTGAAAAGTTTCTAAGATTCTTGGGAATTACAGTTTAAGGGCCGACTTCATAATGTCGCCGGAAAAGTTGCTTTTCAAATATGAAATGGTCAAAGGCTGTTTTGTTGTTCTTTCATCTTAGTTTAAATGGAGGATTTTGTAAAGATTGTTTTTAGCAGTGTATTTGATTAATACAAAAAATATTTTCTTTATTAAAATATTTTCTAAACTGTATTTTTTCTTTTATTCAGTCACGGGAAGTAAGCTAACAGGTCATAAAGCTTGTAAGAAACGGACACTTTTATGTTTTGTTAAGAAAGGTTTTCGAACAGCGACCACGGGCCGGAAGGCGCAGTGTTGGATAGACTCCCACAAGGTGGACAGTTGCTGGGCGCCGCGCCGGTGGATGCAAGTAGCACAGGTCCATTCACGTTGGAAACCTATGGGGGAGGCCAATGTCCATAGTAGTAGACGTCCTCCGGCTGAGATGATGAAGTATTTACCTGCGTTAATGTTGCTTTTTAAGTCAGTACAACATTACATTCTCAAGCTTATTAAAAGTAGTTTAACTTATTTACTAATTTGCTCGAGTACTAAAACTAATGCAGCCTTCAGATCGGCAACGAAGCAGTGACAATCAAGAGAATTTATTGCAGGAGTAACATTTCCGTGTGCAAGAGACGCGGCCCTATTCTTGTTGGTTCACTACGACTTTTACAATCAAAATACATTTTGTCTAAAACATTTCCCATAATAATTTGAGAAAACATATTGTATTCTTTTATTCAAATAATATTTTTACATGAACAGACTACCAAATCGATCTCCAAAGTTAGTCTTTAGTAAATCGGTAAAATTTGGATTCAAAAGTAATTACAGGATGTTTTGTGAAAATCTTACAGGGATATTTTGTCAAAGGTTAACAGTATCTTTACTGGTCAAATTGGGCAATGTGTCTGACATATTCATAGATACCTTATAATACACCTGTCAAAAGGAACAAGAAACAGTAAAGGTAGGATTGACTGTTCTTACATTATTATTATTATCACATTGATAGAGAGATGAATACAATACCATGATTTAATGTTGTAATATGGGTCATACATTTACCTATATGCTTAGGCTAAACAAAAGTTCGATAATACGTGTATGAATCGGCGAAACGTGTTTCGAAGTGTAGTAGCGGGGCAATTCCTGCTGCGCTGTTGTAATTACAACTTTATTGTGTGCTCAGCGCTCAGCTCCGGATCTCGTCCCCTCTACATATTAACCTGCGCCGCCGCCGCCGCCGGTAGCATGCTAGAAGCTAGGGCTGTCCAAAATTATAACTAAAATGTTTTTTTTTTTTTTTCTGTATATTGCTGACAAAGATCACAACTACGAAACGTCATGACGCGTCACCTACATCTAAAAAAAGATATCCAGTTAGGAGCAAAACCTCATTTATACAAAACCGGTTATCTGCTTGCTTCTATCAAAACACAATTTTAAGCTTAGATTGGAAGTATTTACCAACTTATATTGTTAGGATTTAATTTTCAATGAAAAAAGAATAATTACGCTTCGTCACTACACACACACTTTACAACAAAACAAGAAGATTTCCACTACAAGAATAAAAATATAGGTAACTTTGCCAATATATGAACCAAACAGAACAGTCGATATATTATATTAAAAAAACGTGAAAAGGTATATACGAGACCGATTTCCCAAAGTTCTTCCCATATAAAATGGTATTCTCATCAATGAGATTCTTATTTAGAATAGAAACGTTTGAACGATAGCTATAATATGAGACAAACCAAACAGAACATTGAAATTACAAAAAAAGTTGCTATTGCTTTTGGAATATGCACATTTTTTTTAATTCATTAATCGAAATATTTTAAGTTCCAGATAAACACGTAAAAAATATTTTTTCAAATATTTTGCTCAGAAACAAAGTTATAAGGCTTCAAAGTTGATGGTTAGACAGAGAGGTCCGACATGACCATTGACGTCATTGGTCACGCGAGCCATACATCCGCCATAGAAAATTTTGTTTTCGTTGATGATGAAAAGAGGGACAGATATATTTGTTTAATAATGTTGTATCTAGCTTGTTTTTCGATCAATTTCGATTCTGTTTTGACTGTCAGTATTCTATTTTTGTATACTTTCGGATGAACTATGAAAAAAACTAATATTTTTTTTATGCATATTCCCTATTGAACTTGATAACACGTTTGTTTACTTTCTATTAGGCTACAGCAGCCCTACTAGGGAATACAGAAATACAATCGTCAAGTCTAGGATGTTAGTCGGAATTGGTTTTCCGAGTCTAACGTCTTAATTACAAAGGTATCTCGGCTTTATACTCGTCATGGGGTAACGTGATTATATTTTCAGTTAATGTTAAATTTATTTTACTTGCCTGTTAGTGTTACTTATTTACTTTTACATCACGAATAGAGTCGATGTCTAGATAAGGAAGCGTGATGGTGAGAAATCGAATATTATGTCGTTTAAACTTTAAAAAACAACAAAATCATTTTTCAGAAATGATGATCAGTACTTTTGAAAAGGTTAGGTACATATTATGCATTAACAAAAGTCTACTTGCGAGATTCTGAGAACCGCTCTATAACGTACTTACCGTATTCCTGTATAGTTTTGTTATTGAGTACCGTTTCGGTATACCGAAGTAATTAAGGTATATCTTAAATATGTTACAATTACAACCCACATCAATTAAATGCTGAAAATAAGCTGTAATAATAGCGTCAACGTCAGTGAGAGACAACGATAAGTAAAGACAATAGTTATCAATTTGAATGTCTGTTACTATTGTCTAAACTGATGTTAATTTTATTATATTGGGATTCCCCTCACAACTCCTCGCTCAAGTCGCTGTTACATCTGATTCCTGCGCCTGCATCCATATTATCTGAATAAGACGGATATTTGGTTACATTCAGTTTCTATTACCTAATTCAAGTTTTAAGTTGTAAGACATTCGAATTAAATAACTCCTACTAATATTTCACCGGCTGATAACAAGTTATCGAATCAAAATTAATAAACTTAGATCGTTTTCTATAATTTGGAATGACTATTAATAATATCATAAGCAGGCAGCATTGTAAGCTAAATCAGAAGCCATTCAGCTACTTGATAGCTATAACAACTTCGGAGTTGGGCGGTTTGGCCACTAGACTATGCCTATCTTTACAACAATATCCATCCATCCACCCGCCTTTAGACTTGATTAGTAGCAGAGTCTAATTCCGAATACATTGCTTGCTTATGTTGCACTTAGGGTAAATTAGTACTGTATGTAATAGCAATGATCTGTAGTTAGTATTTTTTGAGCAAAGTGTAAAGCGGCTCTTATCCTAACGATATGATTATTTCCAAAAATGAAGGCGTTAAACCTCTTACACACTGACGCGCAATTTTAATAAGCCGTCGAAGTGTAAAATGGTTTTCCTATATTTTCTGCCTACATGTTATTCTAAAACCGCTTTGAGATTAACCCCATCACACCTTCGTGAACAATCAAAGCAATTAAGCTGGTGTTGGGAAATTATTCGATATCGTGCGCCTTGTTGATACGCTTCATATCTACGTAAGTGTATAGGTACATATACACGTGCTTTGTCGTCTGTCTGCATAGTATCTTTTAATAACTGACAAGATAAAGAAGATGACTGTGGTTTTCTTTTTATAGAAACGCTGTCTGAATCTCAATGGTATTTTTTCATCCTAAATATAACTAGTAGCTCCGTGAGCTGTAGACCTCGCGAGTCTGTATATCTTTTCATATTTATTTTTATTTTTTCTCCACAAACATCCCCGACCCCTTGATTTTTTAATTTTTTTTTTATTTTTACACTTTATTTAATTTTATTGGTTAAGAAATGTGACCTGTAGAGAAAAACAGCCGCAGCGGTAGACCTTGTAAGCTGGCATCCCCCATACCCCATAACTCCGTCATTTTTTAAAATTTCCAAAAACTGACTCGACAAAAAGATTCGATTAATTTATCGAACCTGCTCACAATTTCACGAGAATCGGTTGAGAAACGCGATCTATAGAGTGAAACAAACAAACAAACAGATGGACATACTAAAGCAAATTTGGCCAAGCTGAAACAGACGCTTCGCTCGCTCGGTCAAATAGAACTATAAAAAGGTTTTACACTATCTCTCATATTTCCCTTTATCTCTTCGAAAAGAGCTCAGTAAGTCATCAATATTTCATTAACTTCAGGGTAAAATCCAGAAGTGGAAGTGAGAATCCACTCCATGCATGACAGAGTTAGAGGAGTGCAATCAGGCAAACAATGACCTAGTAATTACACAACGGATGTGCACTAGGGGAAGCTGCAAAATATCCTATGACGGAGTATTCCTGGAATATTCCACAAGGTGACATTCAGAAAATGTGTTCGAAAAGGGTGGAGGCGGTATTATAAAAGATTAGATTAGTTGCGAGAAGGACGATTTATTTAATATTTTTATCTCCTCAAAACGCAAGCATTTGTGAGGACAGTCTACTCGTACAATAGAATCAGCTGTTGAGCGTTCGAAGCATATTGGTTTCTTCTAAATTCAAATAAACCCGACGATTCTAAAAGTATTTACTGCCAGCAATAACCAACGAGGCTGAGATGTATAGGTATGAACACATACCTAACAGTAGGTTGGGTAATAAAATAAGTATTCATATTCATATTTATTTATTTGCTTACAAATGGTAACGATTTGATCTTAATACATAAGTACAGTCTCTCATTGCTTTGATACCTCGTAAAAGTGTTGCAAATTCCTCTTAAATAATTACATTTGTGAATTTAAAATAGAAATCAATTTGTACAAAAAAAACGAAACAAAATGTTAGTATATTTGAATGGCTTTAGATTAGGTGTTAGTTTTTATAAATCATGTAGTGCCTATCGTGGAGATGATTCAACAATTAGCTATTTTTATTAGATTATTTTATTTTGTATTTAATGGATGATTCTATTATTATCAAATCAAATCAACGGCCCGTTACAGTCCACTGCTGGACTATGAGCCTCCTCCACTTAAGTGGAGGGTTTTGCCATAATCTCCATGCTTGGCAGGCGGGTTGGAGAGACAGGGTTGGTTGGTCTATTATTATAAATTGGTTTTAATTGATGAAGTCGTCTATTTTATAATAACATTGATTGAGTAGGTATTTTTTTAATTCACTTTAGAAGGATTTGCATTTTTCTATTGATTTTATTTGTTTCTGGTATTGCATTGTGTACGAAACTTATAGAGTGGGACGCTCAATTGAGAGCTGAAATTGTTCATTGCTTGTCTAAAAAAAGAGCAGTCAATTTTTTTATTTAGGTTATCCGTACACCTATTAAATGTATACTATCTGAAGAATGTCTACAAACTTCTCTGTAGTTGAAAGGCGGGCTAAGCCACTGGAAAATTATAATAATAAAGAAATTATTTTTAACGTTTATTGCTTGCATTATATTCTAATGCATAATATTTTCAGATTAGAGTCGATCATCAATACAAAGAAAAGGTAGACGCTGTGGGCGCTCTTGAAACTCAACTGATGAGATGGCTAAATGTACGAGTACAATAGATAATATACAACTACTAAGTCCCTCTAGGCCCTTGGGGGGAAAGAAAAGTCCACATAGTATTTACTGTGAACTTTGCTCAAATATGGAAATAAATGGAAATACGGCCGGCATCAGATCGCAGATGTTATGGCAGGAATCAGTCACGTAGTGTGCCACTTGGCACGCATTAGATAGACCATTCAGAAGCATTCAGAGCAGGATATTGCCACTAGCATACCTGCCTGCGCTCCGCGATACTCCATCGCTCAACAACTTGATTGGTTAGCGTCCTAGCAGAATATACGATTCGAATTTAGTGAGGTTTTGCGAAAATTTTGTAGGAGACTTACCGTGACCTTATTTCAATTATTAGATTAATTAAATAGAGAAAGGGAGAGCCACACAATTAAGAGAAAGGGAGAGGTTTAGTCAACAAGAGTTTGTCTTTACTTTGACATTGAAAATTAATCGTAAAACTATTATTATTATTATTCCAACAAAATTATACATGATTTAATCACATTTTATTTTTTTAATAGTTTAACAAATATTTTTTAATCCAATTAATTATTGGGTGCTCATAATTTTTATCAGTTCCTTGTAAATCGGAGAAAACTTAAAATTAATATAACGCTGTTGCGCATCCGCTGTTGAGATCCGTATAATTAAATTTTAAATATTCCAAAGTAAAATAGATATCTTATTAAGCATTCTATCCTACAGGATTTCATAAATATTCCAGCATATTTAATTCGACCGGAAACCGATGAAAAGATCCCGTCGACCTGGTAATCCGTTTAGACGAAGTATTAATTTCAATGGAAACGGAGTTGTATCTTTGAATCCCCTTAGAATTTGAAATCGGTCGTAATGCGAATCCGATTAACCAAGAATAAAATCTTGGGATCAATTTGCCGAGTTTGCGGTCAGACGTAATCTATTCAAAAACTTCATGGTTCGCGTTTGCGCCGGCTCCCTGGCTTTGACTATCGCGATTTAATAAGGCCTGAGCAGCTCGGTCGGAAAAGATTATTGCAAGCAATTTCTGTATTTCCTCCCGAGGTTGCGTAAAAACGTGATAGAGTCGTGGTTATAATGTTCCGTTTTGTTTTCCAAGCGTAGGATCTGAAGTAGGAGGAATAGTTTTTAGGGTTCCGTAGCCAAATGGCAAAAAACGGAACCCTTATGGATTCGTCATGTCTGTCTGTCTGTCTGTCCGTCCATATGTCACAGCCACTTTTTTTTGGAAACTATAAGAACTATACTGTTTAAACTTGGCATGTAGATGTATTCTGTGAACCGCATTAAGATTTTTATACAAAAATAGAAAAAAAAACAATAAATTTTGGGGGTTCCCCATACATAGAACTGAAACTCCAATTTTTTTTTCATCAAACCCATACGTGTGGGGTGTCTATGGATAGGTCTTCAAAAATTATATTGAGGTTTCTAATACAATTTTTTTTTAAACTGAATAGTTTGCGCGAGAGACACTTCCAAACTGGTAAAATGTGTGTCCCCCCCCTGTAACTTCTAAAATAAGAGAATGATAAAACTAAAAAAAATATATGATGTACATTACCATGGAAACTTCCAACGAAAGTTAGTTTGAACGAGATCTAGTAAGTAGTTTTTTTTTAATACGTCATAAATCGTAAATCGTAAACCGCGGCTACTATCTAGTCGTTACACGAGCCAAGTCAGTGGCCTTTGGCGGTTCTATAACACTGACACTACGAACTACAAGAACTTTTATGTTACTTGCTGCTACGGAACTCTTCATGGGCGAGTCCGACTCGCACTTGGCCACTTTATTTTTATTTTTCGGTCATTTAGTATATTCGACAAGTTTTCAGGCATAGTTGCCCCAACTGTGTGTGCTAACGAACTGCAGTTAAGAATTTGCTCATTCTAAATACTGAACTTAGACGCTCTAAAGAGTACACGGTAAACTGTAAATCAATCCTGGAAAATTCCTTAGTTTACTGAACTGGAGAAATGTTCCCAGAGCTCAGTAAGTTTACCTGTTCACAAACATTAACTACCTACGCGTGAAGTAACGAGGAAACTGCTAACAGATTATATAACAAGTTCCTGAAACCTTTCGAAATCCATAAATGTGTTTATTTTCAAGAACTTTCTATAAATTATGAATTATACTTATAAAAGTGTTTCTGGTGCTCCAGATAAAATTTCTTATTAACAGATAAAAGAAAGCCTCCGTGGCCATATATTAAATAATAATATTTTATGGCTAAATTGTAGAAGTGTTTGCTCTCGTTACTTGTGGTTTTGAGCTCAAATTCCAGTAGAATTAAACAAATATCACTCCGTGATACTATCCCTAGTTTATAGACATTGCAGACTGAATCAAATAAATTATCCAAAAATTAAGATAGCTTCGTATTTCGGAAGACACCAGAGGCTATTGGTCCCGGCTATTAGCTTCGGAAATAGTCATTGAGCCAGTCAAACAGAGGCCTTTAGCAGCTCAATAATAACTCCGACACTAGGGTACTTACTTGGGCTGATTGATAACTGGCCGAAACGACGAACTTAAAAAAATGATACGCAAAAAAAAATATTACATTATATTTTGGCATCTTTTTGAAAATAGAATGCCAAATTTGAATTTAATCGAACTGGTGGAATTTGTTTGATAGGACGTAGAACTTTCTCTGTCGTAAATTTTCTTAACAATGGAAAGAAACGAAATTCGTGCGGTGATAAAGTTTTACGTTTTAAAACAGAAAACAGCAACCCAGATTAAAACCAAGCTAGACAGTGTTTTAGGTAATTCTGCTCCTACATTGAGTACAATTCACACCTGGGTAACTGATTTTAAACGTGGACAACAGAGCTGCGAAGACGCCCACAGGTCTGGCCGTCCAAATGAAGTCACGAATCCGGACATGATCAAAATAATTCACAAAATTGTATTGAATGATCGGCGCTTGAAGTTGCGAGAGATAGCAGAGATGGTGAGCATTTCATCTGAACGCGTTTTTAATATTTTGCACCAACATTTGGGAATGAAAAAGCTTTGCGCGCGATGGGTGCCGCGTTTGCTCACTGTTGACCAAAAGCAACGTCGAGTGGACGATTCATCGGAGTGTTTGGCGCTGTTTAACCGAGATCCTAACGAGTTTTCGCGGCGTTATGTAACAGTCGATGAAACCTGGATACATCATTATACTCCCGAGACAAAAGAACAATCTAAGCAGTGGACTGAGAGCGGAAGACCTGCGCCGAAGAAAGCAAAAACGGTTTTGTCGGCCGGCAAAGTGATGGCGACTGTTTTTTGGGATGCTCGAGGGATTATTTTAGTGGATTATCTGCAAAAAGGAAAAACAATAAATGGAGAGTACTACGCAAGCTTGCTACAAAAATTAAGTGAAGAAATCCAGAAAAAACGACCACATTTGGCCAAGAAAAAAGTTTTGTTCCACCATGACAACGCACCTGCACACACGTCAATGGTTGCAGTCGCCAAACTCTATGAATTGCGGTTCGAATTGCTACCGCATCCACCCTATTCCCCGGATCTGGCCCCGTGTGACTTCCACTTATTCCCAAACCTGAAGAAATGGTTAGGTGGCCAGAGATTTTCATCAAATGAAGAAGTCATTGTTGCCGTGGACGAGTATTTTGAGGGGTTGGAGAAAACATTTTATCAAACTGGTGTAACGGCATTGGAGAAGCGCTGGACTAAATGCATCGAGGTAGAAGGAAACTACGTTGAGAAATAAATTTATTTTAAATAGATTTTTAAAGTTTTTCTTTGTCGTTTCGGAAACTTATCAATCAGCCCTCGTACATCAGGTGAATCGTTGACTTACAACTTACACTATAACGGCCCCGTAGCCTAGTTGGTAGTATGCCTGCCTGCGAAGCACAGGACCGCGGGTTCGAATCCCGCCCAGGGCAAACATTCGTTGTTGTTGTGTTTGCCTTGTGTCTGGATGTTGTTTATCTATATATGTATGTATTTATATATTTAAGTAATTTATATCAGCTGTCTGATACCCATAGTACGAACTCTGCTTAGTTTGGGATCAGATGGCCATGTGTCAATTGTCCTCACATATTTATTTATTAATAATAAGAATCTATACATCCCGCAAGAAAGGTCACAGCGCCCCTTATCGACCACAATAGACATAACTAAAGGTTAAATGAGACAATAGTTGCCCGTATTTACCGGAAACCGAGTCGCTCCTGAAACATAGAGCTGAATCGGACAGTGTTCCGTGCTTCCGGCCTGGGCCAATATCCGGCGCGGAATGTTTATAGGTAACAAACAACGACTAAGAGTAAACAATACTGAAGCTCCCCTACTCGCACTTGCTTGTTTACCTACCTGCTATATCCTATGAGAACGAGGATACTGAATACATTTCCCGAAGCTTTTACTGTTGTTAGTACTGGAAAAGTTTGTGGGATTACTGTGCGGGGTTATTTTGATGGGCACTTGCAAACAGAACTCTTAGCTAATGTGTTGCATGTAGCTGTTTCAACACTCTCTAGCTCTGCTAATAATAATGATGATAAAAACGTTAATTTTTACTCTTTACATAATCTGAAATTAACTTATTTGTATCCATATGCTTGTTATTTTTTATGGGACCACTCATTATTTTTATCTAGGTATTTTCTACTTTAGAGAATGTTCCAATAATCCTTGAACTAGTGGCATCTTTGGCGAACTTAGTACCGATTTCACTTATATTTAGCTTTCTTTTCACTGTCTGAAGTAAAAGTAATCAAAGTTAAGCTTCTTTAGACACTTAATCTGGTATGAGTCTGATACGTCTGTCTGAAGGTAACCTTTTAAAAAGTACACCTTACAAAAAGTAGATACAAAAATACCTGTTATTTACTCGTCATATATAACTAAACAACTTAACATAAGTAATAAAAAAAAAAAGTAACAGTTTATTATTACATCCTTGAACAAATCTATCAAACATACTTCGATCTTAGCTTATTATACCAGCAAATGAACCGATCAGAAACTCCTACATTTCAACTACTTATCCATTTTCTGCTGAACCCTGACAGAGTTCAGCTTCTCGTTGGATGGGAATTATGTCGTCTGAGTTGGGGTAGATCATGTTGTAGTGGCAGACAGGATTGTAACTATAGGAAAATTCATAGAAGCCACGGGTTTCTTCCGCCGCGTCGCTCGCTGTTATGTTGAGGAAATAGACACGAGTCAGTGACGGCGCGGGAGTGACTGTTGCCGTCGCTAACGTTGTTTCACTGTGGTGGAAGTGTAAATACGAGTTCTGAGACAGACAACCGTTTTATTCATACAACAATATCTTCAATCTTTAGTTTCTAATTTCCATATCTTGACTAGTATAGATTGCCTACTAAACCTACAAAAGTTTTAAAACGTCAATTTAAATGATCTCCATGCTTGGACCTCCACGTCTCTATTATCAAAATTTATGTTTTAAACTCAAAATTATTAAAACTATAGGCACGTAGGTTATTGAATTGGCTAGTTTTCTGAAAGCTAATGGTATTACCATTGTAGAGAAACGCTCCTATTACTGAAATGGAAAAGATAGGGTTTTCAGTAAAAAAAAAAACAATCTACGACAATCCTCATATAATTGGATTAGATCATTTCAGAAATCAGAAACATTTATTTGTAAGACATCACAACACAAAACACATACATAAAGATCTTTAATCTCTTGTCTAAAAACTGTCTGCTATTCTTGAAGACTTATCTTTTGTAATGCTCGTGTTTGGGTCAAATTGTGAGTTTATTTTAAGTAACCTTAGCACATAGAATAAGAAATAATTATTATTGCACACAAGACTAAAACTACAATTACCATTTCACCATGGGTGGCGACCCATTAATATACTAGGTAAATGGTGAAATGGTAATTGTAGTTTTAGTCTTGTGTGACGCCTCAACGAAAACATTGGAGCTAATTCTGGATGTCACGATCTAATCCTTAATTTAACTTCGTCCGTCCTTTTCGTATTTTAAAGATAAATAAAACCACGTGTCGGGCCACGCAAAGTGTAAGTTTCCGAAGTTGTCCAATACTACTTAGGTAGCTGTTTAAGACAGTTAACGTTCATCAAAATAATTTTCTAAGATATTTGTACCGAATTTCTTACTAGTATAAGTAAACTTTATAAGTTGGTCTATTATTCGTTAACCTGTAAAGCCTACTTGATGTTGATAATTTTTCTTTTGAATTCATCATATTATGCACTACTATCGTATTTTTTTTTTTTCATTTCCATTGGTGGGGGGGTCTCTAACAAAAATGAGCACTTAAAAACGAATTATTCCTGAAACGTACACTAGCATCGAAAAATGGTTTTAACAAACCTTCATTATTTTTAAAAAGCCTATCCAACGATACCTCACACTATAAGGTAGTCAAGAATAAAAAGAATAACCCCCATTTCAGGTGTCCCAGAGGAACCCTACAATATATTATATTTTTAAGTTATAATTCAATAGCTTTGTTGGCATGATTAAAAATATCCATGCCAAATGACAGTCTTCAAGTACTAAGAGTCTCTGAATTAGGCTGCGGACAGACAGATAGACAGACAAACTGGTGAAACTGGGGTTCCTTGTTGACTACGGAACCCTAAAAAGAAACATCCTAATTATCAATCATCGAACTTGATCCTTAAGATCGTTTGCACATTTTTAAAGCGCACGAAACATCCGATTTAAAAATTCTTTTGACAGCTACGCCCTTATTTAATGGTAAGTACCATTCATTCAAAATAATAATTATCATTTGTACATTTGAATTCAGGTCCTCACTTTCATTGATCGTAAAAGCAAAAAGAATAGCTGGATTTTGAAATTAGGATTAGAACACGACTGCGTGAATCAGGGTCATTGTCTGTAATGAAGTTGAGGTTATTACTTATTTCTTTCTCTCTTTCATTCATTATTATACATTCTTCAATGGCCAGGACAGTGTGTCACAAAACAACGCATTAGTCGGTGCTTTGTTTAGCTGATTTATTTCCTTCGTGTGTTTATTCAGGGAGGAGTAAAAGATATTATTGTTTACCACCGCTTGCTCGTTCGCTGTCGATCTTCATTCATTCATTCATTCATATAATAATACTGTCAAAAGCATTTTTATTTTATCTTTGTTTTTGGAAGATAAAATTGAAACCATTATCATCTTGCTCAACATCAGCTCATAATACGTCCCCCGGTTTGTTCAGTCCATAAACAGCTTATTTAAAATTAAAACTACACAATAGGGAACATGCATAAAAAAAATATTAGATTTTTTCATAGTTCATCTGAAAGTATACAAAAATAGAATAGTGACAGTCCAAACAGAATCGAAATTGATCGAAAAACAAACTAGATACAACATTATTAAACAAATATATCTGTCCCTCTTTTCATCATCAACGAAAACAAAATTTTCTATGGCGGATGTATGGCCCACGTGACCAATGACGTCAATGGTCATGTCGGACCTTTCTGTCTGACCATCAACTTTGAAGCAGCCTTATAACTTTGTTTCTGAGAAAATATTTTTTATGTGTTTATCTGGAAATTAAAATATTTCGATTAATGAATTTAAAAAATATGTGCATATTTCTAATAGGTTCTAGGATCTAATTTGTTTTTTTTTTTATATATTTATAGTTTTGGGCTAATTGTTTTGCTTTGTAAGTAAATTTTAGAACATAATCATTTTTAACTATGTCATTTGGAAAATGTATGTAACAAGTTCCATGCTTACTCAAACTACACCTTGTTAGAAAACATTTAAAGTAATTTGATCTTCCTCAAATGATATACAAATCGATGCCTACTTCGTAAGTTATCTATGAGACGTGAAGATAAGTAAGTAGGCAAGTATTTCAATCAGGAATCGCTGGCGTCAGGAAGGTTTTCACTTTGACGAAACTTCGAAGCGCCGAACTGGAACTGTTGTTGTTTGATTGTCTTTTGTTTCGAAAGTAATTTAGTTTTTCGTGTCGCTGAACTTCGAACAAACGTTTACTAGATTTTGTTGACGAACGAAATATCTCTTTTATTGTTAGAAGAAGTTACTTGTAAAACATGTTTTGATATCCTATCGATTCCAATGTTTTTTTGTATATAGCTTTTGGTGTTACATATACTTACATGAGTACCTCTCTAGGTACGTGTTTTCTCAATTTAGGATTATACCTCAGAAAAATAACTTAATATACTTACATCTAATAATGCCTCTTAAAATATAAATTACTTATCGGTGAACATAACGACTATTCACAAAGACTAGAATTTCTTTTTCTAAAGAATAATAATCAGTATTTTTCACCTAATATTTGCAACACGACACTTCACAACAAAGACTAAAAATTATTGACAAAACGACGTTGCTTGCAAACACGTTCAAAGCGATAAAATTGTCTCCTCTTCTTTAGAAAGAGGGTTTTGGTTGGATTCTTTGGCGAGCTTTTTCTCCTCCCCCATCCAAGTTGCGAACGCTTTGTTATCGCACAGGTCGGGACAGGCGTGGCACTCATTATCAAAAGTATGAATAGTAGAATCATCTTTTTTAACTTTAATCAATGCAGATATTGTAGATATATCTTGCACCAAACATTTCTTGGCAGACAACTATACATACAATACAATTAAATAGATAAACTTTCACAGATAGATAAACACATACTTTAAATAGCTTTTTTTAACGGACTAATCGCTATTTTTACCAAAGTGGGCGCGGACTTGCGGGGAAGCGGAAGGGCTTATACCCCTAATAAATAGATGACAACGTATCTGGGGCACCCTCTGACGGGCACGGACCTCGGACCAGAACGTTGCCAGGGCGAAAAAACGTTATTTTTTTTTTATATAGTTAACGAAACATCCAGGTGCCAAACTACCGGGTGGACTGATGACCTGAGGAAGGTCGCTGGTGGTGACTGAATGAGGAAAGCGGGTGATCGTGCGCTTTGACATGCCCTTGGGGAGGCCTACGCCCAGCAGTGGACTGCAATAGGCTGACTGATTGATTGATTGAACGAAACATCCAACAAGTGCTCATTATGACACATATATTTAACCAACGATCTGAGCTTCGTAGGCACGCGAACATATCACCAAGCGAGTTTTTATATATATTGTGCCTGTCATGTCGTGATCCGATCGTAGATCATGAAGTGCTCAACCTCTACTTTGCTATTCGTATTCTTCCTATGGCGTATTCTTCCTTTAACGACCTTAGATAACAACCGATGCCCAAACAGCCACTGGGTCCCGATCTCTGGCTGTCAGCAATTCAGCACAATGGATGAAAGCGACGTTCTTGCTTTGTGCGTTTGTCACGTTTGGAAGCCCGACAGCTTCCTTCGATAACGTGCTGAGGGATAGAGCGGTCGTCATGACAACGTAAAGGGTGACAATACAGTCACAGAGAAGATATTGTTCTGTCCCCCTTTCCTACTGAGAGTTCAAAAACAAGGAAATATCTGCTAACCGTGTATGATAAAAAAAATATATTTTCACAAATCGTAAAAATTAAACAATTTTAACCAATATAAATGAAAAAAATCTTAGAATAGGGAAACATGATGCAATAAACCTGGGAAGATTAAACACATTATAAATAGATAAGTACATATAGTATGAAAACTTTTTGGAAAATTAATTGAATCCTTTTCATTATCCCAAAGAAATGCAGATAAAAATCATATAAACAACATCATCAGAACCTCAGAATAACAAAAGACGATCGAGTTGATCAAAACGAATACCTATATTGGCCTCGATTCGGGAAGTCATATTCTAATTCTAATTTTAAAATCCAGCTATCCTTTTCGTTTTTATGACCAATGAAAGAGAGGCGATGAATTCAGACGAACGAATGATATTATTTTGAATGAATGATAACCTAAAATAAGGGCATAGCTGTCAGATTAAGAGATTTTTAAATCGGTTGTTTTACGTGATCTCTAAAATTGTGCAATCAACGCGTCTATAAGGTTCAAATTCGATATTTGACAGCTCTAATATTCGGATGGCCATCTCCTGTCCCTTTTTAATCTTTGAAAAATGAAAAGGACTGACGAATTTAAATTAAGGATTAAAGCGTGACAGTGTGAATCGTGACCATTACCTACCTTATGTAGTGGGAGTCTGGTGATCTGTAACACAGGGTCTTACCCTATCACAGACACCAGCCTCTCACATAACAATATTTATTATGTATATAGGTAATTATGTACTTTTTATCTCTTATAAAACTGTGTTTGTTGTGTTGAGAGGAAATAATCAATCCATCAATCAGCCTATTGCAGTCCACTGCTGGACGTAGGTCTCCCCAAGGGCACGGCACGCCAGCGGAAGAGGAAATAAACCAAATTTTATATTTTTTTTTATATTATTATAACCTGATTGACACGAGTCTGATGTTATAGAGCTCATAATATATCAGAATTAAGTTGGTAGAGTAGCCTACTATTCCGATTACATACATTATAATCTAATTAAAATAAATGATCCCCTAAATTAAATATTTTATTAGATAGTAAGTTAAAAATAGAAAAATAACATAACACTCATCTTAATGAAATCTAAAATATTTATCTTAGGACGGTGGTTGAACATGTTTTTTGACATAATTATACAGTTATTCAAATAACTTATAAGTAACTTGTAAGTCGACGGCACATCAAGCATTGCAGTTTAACCTTTATAACCAACGAATTACCTATTTTATAACGTGTTCATTCTGATAATAATTGTGAAGTTTGAAAGAATGTAACATTCACCTGCATTTGTAAGAACGAGATGGCATGATAATCACAGGCCTGGTTATTGTTATGTATGATTGACGTGCGGTCGACTGTCCTTAAAAATATATTTTGTAAATATTTACAAATTATTTATAAACGGTTGTTTCCTCTTCTTCCTTTTTGACAGCTTGGATGAGGACAAGCGACATAACAGCATTTACAACCTAAAACAATATATTAATAATCAATTTTGCACTCTTGTTTAATAAATACCTGTATTTAATATCTCATTCTCTAAAATTTTGAGGTTGTATGGTTGTTTACATACACCGTGAAATTTACATGGTTTTGTTCACGCCGTGTAGTGATAGTACTCGTCAAACTGAACAACCTTAAAAAAAGATTTCTACGACAAAAAAAATTTTGGTCTCTCCATACAAAGTACCGACCCGTTTTATATGGAGAACACAAAAATATTAATGTCTCAGGAATTTTTTTTTTCGTGAAAAGTTGTTCAGTTTGACGGGTACTATCACTACACGGTGGGATCAAAACGATGTAAATTTCATGCTGTATGTAATATTTCAATTAGCTGAACCTATTAAAAATACATTAAAAACGAATTCCCCGCAGATTCTTAACTTTATAATAAACAAAAACTTAGAAAGAAAATTAAACTAGGTAGGTTACTTACAGCGACCATACATGAAGCCAGCATGATGCCAGCCAGCCAGCCGGTCTTCCCTTCCAGATACCAGGTCATCTCATCGACGCAGCCGTGGAAGTAGGCGTTGCCCGTGACAGAATCTCTGCATTCCGAAGGCAGGGGTTTGTTCAGGTTAATGTAGTCCATCGGACCGTCAGCACCACAGCAGCCAATCTGAAGAAAGAAAGTACATTATAGCAAAAAACCAGGTTCCTTTGCGTTATAAGGGCGTCGGTGATCTAGTGGCTACGGCCGCTGCCTCCCATCCGGAAGATGCGGGTTCGATCCCCACAACGTACCAATGTGTTGTCGAACTACGAATTCATATGTAGTTTATTTGACGCTCTTACGGTGAAGGAAAACACTGGATAAAACCTGCACACTCGTGCAAAGAAATTCAAAGATAGTTGCCCTAATTCAGGGTAGACTCGAGCCCCTCGGTGGGGACGTATAATATGAGCTGTTGATGATTATTGTAATGGTTAATTACTGCTTTCACAAACTCTGGTGTTAGAGTTGTAAAGTGACAAAGTCCTCAGTGGGATCTTAATGAGGGCCAGATCTCCACGTCTTATTTCCTGTAATTTAGTTAACAAAACTTTGTAACTTATTCATGTCATTTCTGTCATGTTTCTTCTTTGTCTTCATCATCGTGTGAGTTGTAAGGTCGACAATCGATCTCAAAAACCCTATTGTCAGTGTTATAGAGCCGCCAAAGGCCACTAACATGGCTCGTGTAACGACTAAATAGTACCCGGTACCAACGGCTTAACGTGCCTTCCGAAACACGGAATCATCTTTCTTTCCGGACTATCAGGTGATTCAGCATGCAAAGTCCTAATTAAACTGGGGAAAGTCTCACAAAGAGATTTTTGCTTGACAGTGTCGACCCCATCGGGAATCGAACCCAGAACCTCCGTAATGAGCGAAAAAATCTCGACCACTTGGCCACTGAGGCTGTTGGAAAATATCAACGCTGTTGAATCTGAAATTCACAGCTAAGCTGCAAGTTGTATAACCCAACGGCATCACCAGCATAATAACCTGCTACTATATTTTTGGCTTCCGACCGAACTGTAAAATAGCTACATACGAGTATCTATCTAAATATTGGAATGTTTTGGTTTGTGTCAATAAAGCCGTTTGAGCCATCAGTGCCATCCATATGTAAAAAGTCTTCATAAAAGACAACTCGAAACTTTTACGGCTAACGAAGCAAACACCCTGCGAGTTTGGCCAATAGTCGAGTTGCGCAGCGTTTCAGCTACATGCTGGCTAGCTGTAAAGGCGCTAATCAAATGGATCTGTGCACCTCAAACGTAGACCCAACCTCTCTGAATACGTAATCAGCTTCATATAACCCGGTTTCACTGTCCAGACCTCGCTTCGAAACACTATTCACGAACACGTATACAGATAGACTGAGTTGCAGTTTCTGGAGCCAAATATATTTCCTTGTGGATTTGGCTTAAACAATCTACACCATTTTAATGTGATTAAATTCGGGTTTGTGAGGTCGGTTGTTGAAGTAACTCACACGTTATTAAGTAGGTAAGTAAGATAAGCAAATACTTTAAGAAGCATGGGTTTTTTTATTATATAGAAAAAAGGGATAATGCAAATGGTACGTCTGCGCCCTTCAGACAGTCGAACAAATATTTTACTATATTGATCAGATTTATATAAAAGGTACAATTTACTGTCGTTCCTTGGGAAAAATCTGTCAAATAAATATTATTTTAATCTGTGATGTTGCTGAGGGGGTGGTGATATAAACCAAAAATACTTACGCCCTCCTGTACCATCCTCAGGACTTGTCTGCTTGCCTCGTGTTGAGGGTTGTTCATTAATCGCAGAACAGACTCCCTGATGAGGGGCTCAATACTCGAGCCGTACGTAGAAAAGTCCAGCACCACGCACGCGCCTACCAGCCCAAAAACAAATATGGCCGCTTGGGTGCCTATGTACTGGAAGAGAAAAAATAACAGTGGTTTATAAAGAAACGGAGATTTACTTTTTGGTAACTTGAAACAAGTTATATTCTATTCTAAAAAATAGTATTTATTTTGTTGTAGATTTAGCTAAAAATTTTCCATTGCTGGATCTATCCTCTGCCCTAAGGCCTCATAATAGATTTTTATTACGTTTGCCTATTTTACAATATTTTAAATTTCTAAGGGGAAGACGAGGCAAGTTCGCATCATAAAGATTACGAAGAGATTTCTAGTCCGCACCGGTTGTACGGATTAAATTTTTATTTCTCTTTCCTCCAGGGTAAGTAGAACAACTTGTGTGCCCATTGTTACTTAAGACCTAAATAAGTTTTAATAACTGCAAACAGAATCCTCTAAAACTTTTATTTGGTAATTTTTAGTATCGTGAAATAACATTACCATAAATAAATACTACTACCTACTATAAAACTTATTTATGAAAAAACAGTGAAATTAATTATGTTTGAATCATTTAAAAAAAATGTCAGTTCCATATAATTGAACTTTTTCCCTACAGGAATATAGGAACATACAGACGGTAAATATATTTACGCTTTTTAATATACTCACCGGCACATCTAACCGCCCACCCTTAATTTCAGGGAATACTTGTGATTCCTTATAATTATATTAGTTACTGCTGATGTTAGTTAAAAAGTAGTTAATTTAACGTTTGTTTAAGTGTGTTTAATTTATCGTAAAATTATCAATAAATCAATTGTAATGTATAACAATAAGCGTAGTTTAAAATTAACCCGAAATACAAGGGTGGGCGGTTAGATGTGCCGGTGAGTGTATATCAAATTACATATATTATGGTCCTTAGAAGAAGTCGTTCAGTTTCTAAGCTTTAAAAAAATTAAGAAACGTCATTTAGCAGACCTTATACATCACATACTTGTAACCTTGATAACGTTGTTAGCTTTAAAAAGAGATACTAATGTTATTACTAAATCTGTTTATCTGAGTGATAAATGACAATGAAAAAATATGTTTACCATAAAAAGAAGGACAGTATTCTCCATAAGTGCAGACCCGCAACCGAGGAAGGCAGTGACCATGATGCCCAGAGATGCTATGAGGATGATGTAGATGCCGATGAAGTACTTTCCGAGGTTCAACACACTCAGGAACTCATTGAAACCAGGTTCAATGCATATCCAGAGGCAGAGCGCGAATACTGATACACCAAACAACTTGAAAGAAAGAAAAAAAATGTTAAATGGCGTCTGCATTATAAGATTCCGTGTAGAGTCCAGCTAAAAACGTTATGGTTTGATTGATGTTCTATTCTATCAATAATCTTTATTTATAAAAGACATTGTGACTGGTAAAAAAATCGAAGGTTTCTTCAAATCGTCAATTAAAACATTTATACTCGAAATTTAAAAGCACATGGTAGAAGATGCAGTGGTACTAGCCGCTACATTACTAAATAAATAAATAAGTATATAGGGAAATCTCACACACGACCCTCTGAGTCGCCCTGACAGTATTTAGCAACCTTTATCATAGAAAAATCTTATCATAATAAGATACCCTTTAAAAAGTAGAATTTCATAAAAGCCATTCCATTCTGGCAAGTTCTTATTTGGGACGTAAAACGAAACTTTTCTATTTAATAGTTATTTAATTAACTGTTTAAATTATCGTACTTAAGTTGCAAGCAGGGTTCATATTTTCATACTATGCATTTGAAAAGGGGAAAAAATATGTAAAGTGAGCTTTGTCTTAACTGACTCAATAATTAAAAGAGCTACATCAAGAAATGGCGGCGTCACACGTTATGTTTTATGATCTCATTTATTGATGCTCAACGAGTGTGCCGTGATGTTTTATTCGGAAGACCAGAGGGCGCCAGGAGACGGCCGTGTCCAGGGATTCATTGTGATAGCCTTGTTTGTGCCGCTTGAATTGCTTCAGATAAAAGTCGAGACGGGAGATAAGACTATATCCACAGAACCTATACATACAGGTTGTGCTTGGAGATTGATAAGGATTATTCTGATATTAATGTTTTTGGTAATCTTAATAAAAACCTGAAAAGATTCAGATAAGTTCCTTTGTTATTTTGAGCGTTTTGTTTTTCTTTTCCCCAGATTAAAATCATCATCACTATAAAACACCTAAACTTAATAAAATACTTTTTTATTCACAATTTGCCATACAATCTATTAAAGTCTGTGAAAAACTGTTGGAAAACTCTTCTTTCCAGCACTTTAAGACTTCGTTCAAAAGTAAAGAGCTTACATCGGGCACATCCTGTATTCTGACAAATTAGAGAGCATCTATTTCGCGGAGAACTTTTATTTCTTATTCAAACTTTCACAATATTTAACCTTTACGTCAGCCATTCCTGGTAATAGACTTTTGTTTGTGTCCCCCGGGCCCGAGTGGAATTGGTCCAGAGACTTGCGCCCATAAATTTTAATATTGTCAACATGAGATGGAATTGCCAACGATCACTTACAGTCAGGGAAGTTAGATTGTATCGTGAATGCTGTATACCTCCTGTTGTATTATTGTTTGGAATAGAAAGTAAAAAGAACGTTTTTTGCTACAGTTGAAAAAATATTTTAAAATAATATGGTTTCTTTACGTAAAGTGAATGCTATACGAAAAATTCACTCTTTGTGTAAACTGAAAAACGATTATAGGTATATCAAGGATTTAGTGTCATTTGGACACAATTTCAATGGGACACACTTTCAAATGGCCACATTGTCAGCGGTACACATTTGCTAAGTACAGTCACTACGATAAATTAATAGTTAAGGAAAGAAAGGTAAATTAAAACTACATAAGTTAAAATAAATATGTTATATTATATTATATTACAACAAATAATAACTAAGAACTACATAATTTATTATTGTATTCTATTCGTGGTTCGTGTCATTGTCGTAGATTTGTGACTGTCTTCAAGTTTTGGCAAATTCCCAGCTTATATAAATTCATTCACCGAAATATACCAGTAAAAGTATAAACGAGAAAGAAGGCAAAGATCGGCACATCATTGTAGGCTCTCCCAATAAAAGTAACATTTTGGTTTTTGATTTTCCCAGTGTGTAGTAATTTCAAAGTAAATTTCTAAAGCCTAAGTAATAATTTCACTCATTAGTAAAACTTAAAACTAAACATACTTCACTGTAATACAAGTATTTTCTTTATTTAGTTTATTTCCTCACAGACAGTTATGAATTTCTTTGTTTAAATTTTGGTTTTTGCTCTTTTTGGTATAACAGCTGCTATAATTATATTTTTAAATGAACCACAGGGCCTGCCTTTCGTTCCATGTATAGGTATATCAGATCAATCTATCTGATTTCGATGAAAGAAATTAATTAGGAAAAAGGCACGCATCATTATACCAAAATTATAGTTGATCTGCGCAGACCTTTGTCGAGACAACAACTATTTTCGCAATCCATTACGGACGAAGCAAATGAGCCGTGAAGTTGACTTGTACGTTTGTAGCATTGGACTAGAATGCTCTATTGAACGTAACATTATGTTTTAGTTTGAGTAAGACATCTTGAAGTGAGTTGGAAAATAAAGAAAACAAATACGCCGTCTTTATTCGTCAGACCGATAGTAAGTAAAAATAAATAATAAAATTAAGGTGCGTAGCAGCCTTAATTTTTTTTTTCGCCATGTCACGCTTATTTATATATTTAATGTTAAATTAGTATAGGTAAATAATCACAGAGAAAGAGAGGCTAGTAATGGATAGGTATCTCAGATGTGAATCTCGTTCAGGCACATATCTAGACGGAGAATTTAAATATTTGTTCTTTGTCTGGTGTTATTTTTATTTGATTTGGCCGCCGTGTGTGAATGTTTATGTTACATATCTAATAGAGAACGAAAGTGTAAAAGAAATTACCAAGGTAAAAGCGTCATAATTATTAGATACGTTATTTTGAAAAGCTGACAAAGTTGTCTCAATTTAACGCCACTCCAAAATCGATATCTATTGTTTAGTGTATGTAAAGGTCGTAGTTTGCTGGAAAAATCATATAACGCTGCTTATGGTCTTATGACCACGTATTAATGCTCCACTACGTCTCTGAAGCAACTTGACAAATGAGCCATCTGTAGATGAAGTTGATTAACTAGCACATAGAGAAAAAGTGAACCTATTGGAAATAACGAGGAGTCAAATTTGGCGCAAAATATCGTCTTTTACACGAACACTGTAAGATAATTTTACAAGATAATAGGCCTGTGTCGTAAATTTCAAAAATGGCTTATTTCGTTAGTTTAGTACCTGTATTACCCCAAAAAAATAATATTTCATGATAAAAATTATATTTAAAACACATATTTTAAGTTTTAAGAAAATATTTTTAATCTGGCGTAAAACACAAGAAAGTGTCATGGCGTCGTGAATGACGTCACATAGTGGCAAACGATTGTGTTCACTTGTGCTGTTGTATGAAAAAGTTAACCAAGCGTCAAAACAACAATGGCGGCATACCACTATGTGACGTAATACGTTCTGATTGACGTTCACAGCGGAGGGGCCAGGGGGGGGTATTTATTTGATTTTAATTTGTAAAAAAAACAATAATCATTAATTTTTATGTGGAATTATTTCGGTTTTCCCTGTTTAAATATTACAATTTACGTCTAGAAACATTCATCCATTGATTTCATTGTTAGTTGACACAAGCCTATTGTTCGCCTTACCACATTTGTCTTTAGGCTGTCCTAATTATTGACTATTACTTCAAAGAGCATAAATACAAAAGATGCGTCAATAGGTGGCCTTATGGTAGTAATCTCTTCCAGACAAATTTAATAATATACTTGCATTAGTTTAGTCATGCTCTCGCCTTAATTCTTTTTTGCATTCCAGGGAAGCCATTTTCAAAACCGAAATTAGTTACTATATTAATCCAAATACTGTAAGGACACAATATAGTAGATTCATGTATTGCTTACTATTCGAGTAAACGACATTATTCATTAACTTACTTGTTGTACAGAATAGACAATAGCGACACAAACTATATTTACTTTGCTTATAATTTAGAATGGAATTGAAGGCTATTAAAAACTTTTGTTGGACAGTTAAGGCAGGTGTTAAATGGCATTATTGTAACTGAATTTATTTATATAATACTTCAAACTGGCATAGTCAATTTACCGAATTCACTCAAACTCCTTTACACTGGAGTACATTTCTCATTCTATTCAATGGAAAAAATAATAGAATGAGTTGAAGTACTGCTATTTTTTTTCTATTTCGATTTTTTTTTGTTTCTTGTTGTATTGACTTGTCAGTTACCCCACAATTATGTTACTAATGTTTATGGTTAAATTGGCCCTTCGACGGGCATAATGACCTATTTTACTGTACCTATTACTTGCAAATTAATATCAACTGCCTGTAAAATTGTCTTTATTTAATATTCTGTTTGTTTACATAGAAAACCAAATTTATTTAGAGAAGATGTGTATGTAAAAAATCATACCTTAGGTGTCGTATGTATTAGGGAGTTGAGTTCAATACCACATAGCAACATAGATAATATTATTTAGCAGGAAAATTGTCACTAAAAACCCAAAGATTGGCATATTTCCGTTTAAGAGTTATCCAACTATTCCATCCAACTATTTAAAAAAATATAGTAAATATTTTTCTGACAGTTCTTTGTGAGGCAACAGAGCCCTTCTCACCCCGTTAGGAATAAGAGCGTGTATCTGAGTGTGTTAAATGGTTACATTGGTAGGAATTTTCCGGCGTCGCGTCACGTTGTCTCCATGCTTACGTTCCGCGTTTCTTCCGCAGTCAAAAGACGAACTTTTTGCGATGTTAAAAATTTATGATGCCGTAAAAAGTCGCACCGCGCCCGTTAGCTGCAAGCCTCTCCCGACGACGTAGAATCCACATAGTGTTAGTACTATTATATCTACATACTACCTATATAATCTCTTACTTTAGGTTATTCACATTGTTATTCCAGTATAAGACGCCAACGTATAACCAGATAACCAATATTACTTTTTGATTGAATACACTGAAATCCTCCGTCCGAAAAGCCGTCAAGCGGCCTATACTCAGCGGTGGGTAGATATAGGCTGAGTAGATAGATAGAATCAAATAATTAATATGACTCATCATTATGCATGAGAACCTAAGAAGTAATGTTATGAGCCACTCAAAACAGTGTTAACTCACATCTGTTCACGCCCAACATCTACAATCTAACCTTAAATGCCTTGTAACAATGTCTGGTACCCAGTCGAGCGAGCGCGATGCCCCCAATTTTTCTCCTTCGTTTAACCACAAACCCAAAAACCTTTTCAAGGGGCAAAAAGAAACTATTATTTTGGGCGTCGCGTCCCGTTTCCCCGTCAGTCTGACGCGTTGTATCTCCTCAGAGACACCTGCAAAGCTGGAATAATAAAGAGTTTTACAGCATTTCAAAATGGGACTTTTTCTCGCAATTCAACCGCAACGTGCACTTAAGGGATTTGAATATCTTATATGGTAGGTTTTATCTATTCGCAACTCCCGACTGAACGGATTCGTCTTCTGTATTTTAAGTTCTAAGACAATTCCCCGAACAGCTATAGCGTTTTGGCGTGTCAAGTTTAAAATCGGTGCTTCCGTGACTATCCGCGTTGAATACCGAGAACCAGAAGGGGGATATAATAAAATATTGATCGTGACTTAGGAGGGATATTTCAATTTCATAAAAATCCCAATCATATGGGGAGAAGTGACTGCTTTACTGGCCCGCTCCGGGACTTAGCCGGCGTTTACGGGAAGATTGCGGAAAATAAATTTCTTAAATGGAATGAGATGTCGCCGTCAGCGAAGTAAACTGAAATTCGAGAAGGCGGGATGTCTCACTCATTGCTCCAGTTTTTCTTTGATGTGTATTATAGACGCACTGTACGTGTCGTCAAAGCCTTCAACGATCCAAAGTATCAATGTAGGTACTTATACAAAACACGTCTCATCTAAGGCATCTTTCCCCTAAATTTAATTGCGATTTTACGTTCTATTTCACTGTATAAAAAATATTGCTTCAAGAGAAAATTAAAGTTTCATGAAGCGTATAATTGATGAAAGTGCAGTGGAGGAAACTTTAGAACTTTTTTACGTCGTTCAAGAAAGTTAACTGTAAGAGGGGATTAAATTTTGTCCTGTGTTTTAAATGCCCTTTTCTGTTTCGAGTTTTTTTTATAAATTTAATGTTTAGAGCAGTTACCTCTGTATACTAATAAAAACTTAAACGACATTAAAGTTGAACTCATAACTAACATGAGCTCATGTAAGAAGCTTAAGGAAAATCGAACAAGTTGGCAAGATCCAACTTTAATAGTTCTGAACTATAATAAGTAGTCTGATTGAATCACATATTCACTTAAAGGGAAGTCCCGTCAAGAAAACAAGAAAACGTCATACATGTCTATTTTTATATAAAGTTTTTTAAAGTAAGTGAGCACTTAAAATCGTTAGAACCTTATATTTCTTACTTAACCATTATTATCTTTATAAAACTTTCAAGATTTGTTAGCAAGATGGATAAAGCTTTTAAATAAAATTCTCTATGGTATAATAACTTAGCTTAGTACTTACTCACTTTCTGGAAGTTGTACCTACATTATGAGAAAAGTCAAATATTTGTAAGATATTAAAATTACTTAGAAGTTTATAGGAACTTATTCCACTTGATAAAATGGGGAACTTTATACTTATCTTAATTTAATTGAGCGTCGGTGGTCTAGTGGCTAGGGCCGCTGCCTCCCGTCCGGGAGACGCGGGTTCAAACCCCACCACGTACTAATGTGCTTTCGTATTTCGAATTCTCGTAATATGTACGTTTATTCGACGCTCTTACGGAGAAGGAAAACATCGTAATGAAACCTGCACACTCCTGCGAAGAAATTCAAAGGTTGTGTGTGAAGTCGACCAACCCACATTGGGCCAGCGTGGTCGACTAAGGCCTAATCGCCCTAATTCAGGGAAGGCTCGAGCCCCTCGGTGGGGACGTATATGATATGTGATGTTAATTTAATTTTAAGAACCTTATTAGGGTTCTGTGGTTAAAATAGTTAATGGAAATGTCATTTATTTAGTTTGTCAAGGATCACTGACGTCTGGCGTTTTCTGGACAGTTCTCTGGTACGACTGTACCAGTTCTCTGGTGGACTCACCAACCCAGCCGTAACAATTTTATAAATGAGCTAGTATGTTTGTTCTGCTTTCACACCTATACAACTGAACGGATTTGTATAATAAAAACGGTCGCTTAGGACACGGCCGACGATTTCATTCCATTTATTTCAGGACCTTAAACTAGCTCACCGCCTTAACAAGCGCTATGTAGTTTCCATGCATTATTAATTTCATACACCAATTTACCGACGTTGGTACTTGTTAACTAGACATAACTTGTTAGATCTGAGTTCTTGTCAAAGTTTTAATTGACTAAACTGCAGGTAATACCCATTCTTGTGTTTTCTTTTAGTGGAATTAAGATGTTGATTCGATTCTTTGAGATACGAAATGGATTTTTATGTTTTTTGCATTTGATGAAGGTAAGTATTCAAGATCAACGGCCCATTACAGCCCACTGCTGGACTATGAGCCTCCTCCACTTAAGTGGAGGGTTTTGCCATAATCTTCACGCTTGGCAGGCGGGTTGGAGATCGCAGATTAAAAGGTTACTGTATCTGAGAGCGCTGCTGCCCGTTCCCTGTTCAATGTGTAGTCCCTAAGTCGACTCTCACGACACCCACGGAAAGAGTAGGGGTTGGTGACAAATGTATTCTACTCTGCCGTCACAAGGTAAGTATTATAAGGTAAGTATTACTATGTTCGATCTACACTAATCGTGTCGTATACTGAAGGAACTTTATAAAAACTTGTTTTGTAGCTATAATATTCGTCGTCGTCTGCTTTGGCTACTTTGAATCACTTTGTACTTATTTTTTTTTACTAAATGATCACTCGTTAGTAAATCGTTGCATTGTTTTTCTTTGACTATTAATGTAAAGGCTGATTTACACTTCGACAAGTAGCAAGTTACAAGTTGTAAATTATTCCTGTTGCCAAGGAAACACTCGCACTTGCAAAAAATAGAAGTCCGGTCTATTTTTTGCAAGTGCAAGTGTTTCCTTGGCAATATGCTTTTTGACAACAGGAAGACATGAAATTTTTGTTTTGACAACTTGCACTTACAACTCGCACTTGCAACTTGCACTTGCAACTTCCACTTGCAACTCGCATTTGCAATTTGTACTTGCAACTCGCACTTATTGCAAAAATTGGCAACTCAACGCGGTTTAGTTGAAAGTTCAATCGACGAATTACTGAAATAACGTTATTACCGTGCGATGCTTCACGGTGGTTACGTCCGACACCGCGGAATCGAGCGAAAAACTCGTTTTTCTTGAACTATTTTGCTTATTAACAGAAAATGGCAGAGTTTATAAAAAATGTAATCGATTTAAAATCTAAGTCAATAATTAGCAAGTTATATTAACGAAAAAAAAACTACGGTTATTGCTTTAAGTTACGAGATCAAGGACGTCAAAAAAAATTTTTGCTGCCTTTTTAAAAACTTGTGCTTCTCATATCTAAATTATTATAATGTATTTAAAAAAATCTACTCGATTTAAAATTTAATTAAGGATATATTCTGTTAGCATTTATTTTTTTTACATTTATAGAATCAGTACAAGTGTTATTATTTGATCGTCAAAATAGCGACTATGGGCGCTATTTCCACATAACCCCGCCTTAATGATTTTGGTAAAAAATACCATAGTAGTTGTGCAGACAATAATCAGACATTTGTGTAATAATAAATTGGTATATATGTATATCTTTTTTTGCAGTTTATAGGGTGGCGTGGCCACAAAGCATACTGCCTAGCCACGCCACAAATTTTATTGTATTTCTCTGAAACCTTCATACGATAATTTTTTTAACACTTACGACTAAAACCGACATATTATGGACATTTGTTCTACTAAATTTCATTTAAATTGGTTTGATGGCGTGGCCAGGATGTATAACACCACTATCCTTGCCAAAATCAAAGTAACATGTTTTTCTTTACTGATAATGTTGATCAAACACAAAACGTCAAACACGTTTAGGTACATCCTTTAATTTTCATAAAAAGTTAATGGTTTAATGCAAAAACGAAACGTCAAACAACAAACAAAACCAATTTAAGTCGGTTCCTAAACTGGACTTGGCGAGCAATCTCGCTGACATCCCACCACATAAATTACGCCAAAAGTCGACTCAACAAGCACTTATTCAAAGGCGAGGTAACAATGCCCAAATCACCATTCGGAATCCGTGCGAGCCATCCCTCAACCGTCAGCGGAAGCCGCGCCATTCGTCTTGGCTAAAATCCAAAAGTCAATTATCGAAACCGACTTCAGCGATAACTTTAGCAATTATTTCCGAGCTGCACCTTAACGAGCTCTAGGCTTCCAGGTGAGCTGGAGCCTGAACGCTAGCTGAACGGTGTTTGAACGCACTCGAAACGCTCAAAATTTTCTGTGTTTTGGCGTCGACTCACCTCTTCTCCTCATCCTCCAATTTTTTTGTTTCGCTTGGTTTTCATTTAACTAACAATTTAAGTGTGAAATATTTTTTTATTGAATCTGGAACGAGATGAAAATCAAAAGAATTGCACAAGCAGATTAGTTAAAACAAAGGTTACAGATTCTATTAAAAGTTCTTTACCAAATTTTCTTTTAATATTGTGCCGGTGGCATTATCGAATAAGTGTAGCAACCCTGTTGTCTAGTTTAGAATTTATGGCCTCTGACTTGACTGTTTTAATATAAAAATATTTTTTATATTTTCTAATTAAATCTGTTAATATCGCGCTATTCATCCAGTTTGCCGAGATTTACCGCTACACTGCGAGCCTTTAATGTCTTCGTACTGACAACTTACTTAAGATATATATTGTAAATTTATATAACCAAATATACATCGAAACAATCAGTATAATTCAATTGTAATGAAGTTAGCTAATAACCGTCCGAGTCCGGCTTGCGGGCGAAGCCAAGATTTACGGCCACGCCGCGTGCCGGTAATGTCTCCAGCTTGCTGACAAGTTACTTGGGACACAGAACGTACAAAACAGTTGTATAATTAATTAAACCTAAATTCGCATTGCGGTCAATATTTATTTCAAAATTTTGTGATAAGTTCCATCTATTTCTTGGAGGACTATTATAGAATGGTCCTCCAAGAAATTGTCCTCCAGCGAATAGTCGCTTTAATTCAGCTACTTCTCCAAAATTGCCTATTTTTAGAAAGACAGTCGATGGAATACTGCTCCCTAAACATTTATGGTCATTTTTGAGAAACGTCTTTTTACAGAAGGAGGGCAATTTTTTTTTTATTGAATTTAATATTTAATGCATTCTTTTATAATAAGCATTTTTTTAATGCTACAATTTGATATGATGCGCACAAAATCATGAATATTATTTATGCATTTTGAAGGCATTTTGTAAAATATTTGTACAAATAGAAGCAATAAAATTAAACCGTAATTATGAAAATAAGGAACATTTTCGTATTTTTCGTAGATTCCTTTCAGTATTATATTTGTACAACCGATATCATCCTTCATTTGAACACCTTTTATATCCTTTTGAATGAATTAATCATCACGGGATCTCAACTCTGAGAAGCCGGTAATAACGGAAAGGCCGGAAATAAACCTTGTTCTAATGAATGAAAACGTATCATTTTTTCATATTGCGTATTCATTTATTTTCATATTGCGCTTATGAATCACGAATGACGAATGTTCATCGGAAAACAGGACAACGTTATCACGCTTATAGATAACACATTCGTTATGCCTGCCTTTTTTTGTATTAGATCCAAGATTTTAGATTATAGTGCAATATCTATTTGAACTTAAGTATTTGATATTCCTGTTTCAGATTTTTATAATTCGACTTTTCTTATTTAAATCGCGCAGTTCCATTGTTTACTTAAAATATGACTCATAATAAGGATGACACACCATGCGCTAAGAGTAAAACCAAACATGAAATTTTTCGTTTAGAAACATAGTTCTCTTCATAAAATATTAATAATACAGCACAATGCTAACAAAATTGCGTATAACAATAATTTAGTTTCACAACAGCACAAAATGGCCGTCCTTTGTGACATCCAAACAATCACGTTTCAATAAAACAAAGTACGACCTTTTGTGGAGCTTTGAGACAACAGTGCATTGAAAACACTAGAGACTGACACACTAGCACAAACTTGAGGAAAATGAAAAGCAGAGTAGAGACACAGTGGTTAGCACTGCGGCCACACTCACCCAGAGGACTACGTTGAAGCAGAACAAAGTGTACTTGATACAATAGATCTGGGACTCGAGTTTCCCGACGGCTGAGCCTTGACCCTCCCCTTTGCCAACAGCCATTGCACTTTTATCACTTCACTTTCTATTTTTAAAAACTTTTTGTTTTTATTTCGGTCCACTCGCGGTCTCGTTCGATTCGTAACTGGTTGCTTATCTCTGAAGATAAGCTCAACTTAGCTAGGTTATCAATGTTTGCCGTGATAAAAATATTGGTATGAAAGATAATGTGGGTTGTACGAATTGCCACACCTGTATTGTTTAATCTAACAGTGTCATATCGTAGCTTTCATGGTATTATGCTACTACTTTGTTTATACCGTCATTAATGGTTCAGTGTATTTCTGTGCTGCTGTTTCTGTTCTTATCTCTGTTAACGTATTGCATACCAACTTACTTTTTTTTTTTTTTGCCATATACATAATATTTGTTATAATGTAAATTGAAAAGAACACCATCATGAGATTTGTTTGAATATTTTTACCACCGCTGACCGTCCCTAAATCTCACAGCGGACAGATTTATACATCCAATCTTAAAGGGAACAATCTTTTGTTATCCTCGCCACAAATTCCACTGTAATTTTATAAGGGTATCGTCCTCGATTATACATCAAGTCCATCGATGTAAGAGGGAAGAACGTGTTCGAAATCCGATAAACGGATTCAAACTATACAGGAAACGGTTCGGTATAATCATAAATAAAGAAGATGTACGATGTTTTAGAAAATCCCCACGCACGGGAGGCAGGCCGTAAATCCAACACTTGCAATGGCATAAATTGTAGCACTCGCGTTGGCTGGGCGCATCCCACGACTAGCAGGAACATTTACTTTTCTGCCGGTGCATGCTGGAGTCACTGGAACCCTTACCATTAGTGCTGTTGGAAACCACGTGGTTCCTCAGTTGATTTCTTTTACAGAACAGTACTGTAATTGTCATGGGAATAATATTCATGTTCCTTCTGTCAACTATTTTCATTATGTCAAGGATATCATGGATACGATGAAATAATTTCCTCAATTCTCTATACAGTATTCAATATTCATTATTAATACTGCTAACAAGCCTTTTGGTTTATTTATTTTCATATTTATGTCTCGGAAATATGAAGATTTTCCCGCAGACGTCCATTTTTCTGAAGTAATTAAATTTTTATCTGTCTGGTTTCCTTGAAGCATCGAAAGCATCATTTAATTTAAAGGTTAGAGGTCTTTGAAAGATATAATCTTCAAAATAAGTAGTAGGGGTATTTCTTCGAAATCGTCGACAAAGGAAAATATTATTTCACAGTCCGTTTGGGAAATTTAGGCAACCGCTTTACATGTGCAGCGTAAGCAAAATTAATGCGCTGGAGCTGACCATCTGCATTGTTGCAACTGACTATTATTTGCAACTACCATTTCCTGAATGCTTCTTGAAATATCTGTTTAAATTATTAATAGAGCACTCACATCTTTACGCCCCACAGCTTTCTGTCCCCCGCAAATCCGATTATGCATATATCGTCGATATTGCAATACACATGCATTAAATTAATAATGTAAAAGTAACTCTGTCTATCTGAAACAGTAAGCTAAACTTGATGAAACATTACATGTTAGTCAACGACATATAAAAGTCATGCGATCTATGTTCAGTCTCGCCAAAATCCCATAGTATCAATGTAGGTATCACTTTGACTATATGCTTATACTGATTGCAACTAAAAACAGGAAAAGGACATGAATGCTATTTCTCTAGGCTAAATCTGAAATGCACACAATTACAAATTGCAGATGAACAGCTAAATGTATAAAAGAAACATTGAAACACATACCTAACCAAATAAATTGCAATACCTTAAAAAGGAACACATTTCAAAGAAGTATTGTTCTTTTGACAATACCAACGTTTTCAAGGAACGTCGTACGTTTTATCGAGATCTAGGCTACCTCATATACTTACACAACAGTTCTTTACATTCAGCCCTAGGCGGATATTGGAGCTTGAAGGAGACACATGGATAACATAACAAAAGAAGATTAAGCTTGGAAAATTGAGATTTCCGGTCTGAATATTAGCAGGTGTAGGGGGTGACTTTGCCCTAGTTCTTGAATGTTTCTAAATAGGTTTTGTTTGGTTTAGGTTCTTTACCAATTTGTACGAAGATTTGACAATTTCGGGATGCAAATGCCTCATTGCGCTCTCGCTATTACCATTCAGAAAATTTGGCTATCAAAATCGTTTGTCTAGAGACAATAATCAATTTATCGGAGTGTACTACCGTCCACTACCGTCCGTCTACTCGTGACCATGGAGCGTGTAACCGTTCCGAAATATAGAGGTAACAAACCCGCGAATTGTGAGAATGTTAGTGTACTACCGTCCAATTTGTAAGTAAACTAATCGCCTGTTCAGGACAATTGGTGCTTCGGTACTATTTAGTCCGTAAGTAGCCTTACCAAGTTCAGACTGCTCGAGCTCGATACTACGCTCGGCTCGTTTTCAATTCCAGCTCGGTGCACTCTCACAAAAACCATTCTGAGAATTTAACTTTAAAAATCGTCTGTGTTAAGAACGATTGGTGGTCCTTGGGTAGACTCACCAAGTACAGGGTGCTCGAGCTCGGTACTACACTAGGCTCGCTTACGATCCCGGCTCGGTTGGTGCACTCTCTCGATAACCATCAAAATCGTCTGTATAGAGAACGATTGGTGCTCTGGTAGTATTTAGTCCGTGGGTAGACTCACCAAGTACAGGGTGCTCGAGCTCGGTACTACACTAGGCTCGCTTACGATCCCGGCTCGGTTGGTGCACTCTCTCGATAACCATCAAAATCGTCTGTATAGAGAACGATTGGTGTTTTGCTACAATTCAGTCCGTGGGTAGACTCATCAAGTAAAGGGTGCTCGAGTTCGGTACCACACTCGGCTCGCTTTCAGTCCCGACTCGGTGCACTCTCACGAGAACCATTCTGAGAATTTAACTATCAAAATCGTCTGTATAGAGAACGATTTGGTGCTCTGCTACTATGTAGTCCGTGGGTAGACTTACCAAGTACAGGGTGCTCGAGCTCGGTACCACACTCGGCTCGCTTTCAATCCCGGCTCGGTGCACTCTCACTGGAAATTAATCTGCAAGAAGCCATTGCGGTGACTATTTACAAAGCGCTGTCGCTGTCGCTCCCCTCCAGCTCTTCATCGTACAGAAAACTGTAGGGGTGCCAAGGTTTTTTAGTTGCAACAGATTTTTTTTTTTTCGTTTCATAGTTGTGATAAAATAATGTAGAAAATGTGTCATAAAAAACCTCGTAAACTGAAATTGGGAATTATTTCTACAGATTAGCAGATCTTCCTTCTTATCTGTTATACTTTAACAATCACTGTCATAAGAACAAACAAAAGAAGAAGAAGAACAGACGAAAAAAAAAGATGATAAAAAAAAGAAGTAGTATAAACTTAAATTTAAAATCACACGTAATATAACTTATATACTTACAAGCTTTAGCACTTCAAAATTGATTTATACACCGTGAAATTTAATTGTTTTATTTTCGTTAAAGATTTATTTTGAATGATTTTTTTTTTTCATTTGTCAGCTCTTGTTCCTTTTAACAAAGATCAACCAATTAAATTTCACGGTGTATTTAACCTGTCTACGAGTATAACAACAATTTCTTGTACTTTTTGAAATGGTTTCCTGTCTGAAACAATATTTTTGTCCGATTCTACTTAAAAGAGTGCTGCGCTACGAGTAACATGCTACGGACCAGGCTGTAGCGAGCGTTGCACGTAAAATCAAATGACCGTAGCACCCGAAACCAAAAGCTTTGTTAATAAAAATATAAAATCAACGGTATAATAACAAAATATTATAAATTTCAATTTAAGCCAGCATTCGATAATTCCAGTAAATCCGCATTAAGTTCTGACACAGGAAAATAATCAAATTACATTGACGCGTACATTGCAAATTACATTTTCGTTTACTACTTGGAATTACCATTTTTAATACAACTTGTTAATTAAAAAGGTAATGCAAATCGGGGTTGTAGCTAAGCCCATGAAACTGAAAAACATATTGTTCTGCAATATTTCAATTGATACTTTTTTATATACAATTTAACTCGGTCAGCTGCTCAGTTTGTATGAAAAGTAATATTTTGGAAAAGTACTGGAACAAAATTTGTTAATTTTCTCTAATTGAACACTGCCCGAGATGTCTTGCGTTCACGTTGTATGATAGTAAATTTTCAAATTGATGTTTTTAACTTAGCCAACCCTACCGATGTTGTAGACGAGGGCCTCAGACATGAGTAAATAATTTTCCTGATTACCGTGCGCCGTCTTCAACCGTTCAGACCTTCCTTCGCAAAAACATTAAAACGAGTTCTGAATATTCTGGTGCGCCAGTACTTAACAAACAAAATTATTGCTAGATTTAAATTACGACGGCCATTTTGGAACACTTGTACCAGTGAGAATTGCATACTATGTTTCCGGAATCTTTTGAACATTTCTAGATTCATATATAAAATAATAAAATTTATTCGACAACGCTATCATTCAACAAAACAAAATAGAGGTGTAAAAATTATATAAAATCAAAAGGGCAAGTACGTAATATTAGCTTTACCATTTACATCTACACATCTAAATCTTTGGCAACATGATATTGCATTTTTTCTTTGTAATAACATCTTCTATTCTCGTTGTAGAACGAAGAAGAAGTTGATAATCACGTAGTAGAAGATAGTCGTGTACAAATTTTATTAATATTCTACCATAAATTTTTAAATGCTGAGACAGTTTAAATTTTATAAACAATTATACCAGAAGTGTATTCTACCCTAAAATGTAGGAGTTTTGTAGGGCACAATTAAATTACGCAGGTAGCTGGTAGGAAACGTAATAACGAGTGTGCACCTCAAATATTTGAAGACTCCCCGGCCGGGCACTCCGCCGCCGACGCCTATTACAAACTTTGCTTCACAATTTTCCAAATCACTTTATCATTGCGGCCTCTATGCGAGGTTTAAAACAATGTTACGAAACATTTTGGTACTGCAATATTTTGAGTACATTATAAACGATTTCGAGTTTTTATAGTGTGTACATAGAGTTTTTTCTACTACTATTACATTTTACTGTTTCATTTTCACTTTGCCATTTTTTTTACCAAAATTCTTCCTTTGTTGAGTTTTCATTTTACATACACATTTTAAAGATTTTTACAGTTTCGGATTTATTTATTTTTTGGTATAGTTAAAACCGTAGGCTATAGAAACACTTAATTTGATAGAACATTTAATTTTGATGACTAGATACGAATGGGCGGTTTTTGAGAAATTTGTTACACGTTTAAATGTGTACTGATTAAAAGAACAACCAACTAAGATCGTATTAACCAAGGTATTACCTAACATTTCTGCATGTTAAATGCCAACCTGGCTTCAAATGCTTCAATTAGCGCACAAATTATATACAGTAAATGTCTTGTTATGGAGGCTTGCATTGTTTATGTTTGCTCTCCGACAAGGTTTGAATTAACTAATGAGTCCCGGGTTCAAGTCGCTAATGAACCACGTAGGGTTATTGAAAACGCTCTTCGCAATATTAATGAAACTAGCATCTATTTAAAGCACAATAAGCCTGGATTTGAAGAGACGGGGATAATTAATCTGAAGAGGGTTTAGTGTAAAGCCTAAATAGGTATTTAGAAACCTTAATTGTATATATAATTATGTCGAACACAACAGTTTTAAAATAACGTCTGATTAACTAACTTAAGTGCTCAAATGTAGTATCTCAATAAACAATGGGATAATCACATTAAAATCAATGTGACTCTAATTAATTCTAATCTAAAAACTAAACGATTTTGTTATAATGAAGTTTTAAATTAGTTAATTTTGTTCGATAATTTTGTACTGTGTTGTTGAATTGTGTTCACAATCTCTACTACGTTCGTATGTAATGTAAATGTAATCTGGTTTTATTTTTAAATAAAATAAGTTTAGATTTCATGGTTTTCCTTTGATTTAATTTACCATGTTGCTTAGAGAGATTTAATCCTTATTATTGACTCTATCAAATTGACGCCATAAAAATACAGTTTTTTTTTTTATTTTAGCCAGTTTGATTTCTGGGTGTGGCAAGCGTATTGACAAAAATGTCGGAATGCAGTTTTGTTTCTTTTCAAAAATAAATGAATGTTTCTTTTGAGTGAAATTTGCTATTTCCATCCTCCAGGCGGCATTAAAAAATTCCAACCTATATGAAAATGCTGTACGTGGACAGAGTACTATAATATTGGCGTACGTGTATGAAATGTGTTAATCAAGGGTTCAAGACGTCAAGAACGTAACATCGTTGGGTAACCAACTTAACCATTTCCTAGCCATCTTAAAGTTTTCTATGCCCCGAAGTTTAGTTATAGTTTAGGTAAGTACAAATACCCGTAGCTTTCCACATCGCCGGATGTCGATGATCCTCCGTAAACAAGCAACTTATCCAAGGTAAAGATGTGGGTAAAGCCGCGGTGGCAACGAGACGCCGGAAACCCAAGTTGGTGAATTCAAGCTGACGTTTTGGGTAAGTGTTTCGATAGTTTCAATAATTTATTGATTAATTTGTTGTCACTAATTTTTTCATCGTACTTATTTGTGCAGTAGTAAAAGATATAATAAAAGTAGTTTCTAATATGAGTATATGGTTAAAATGAATAAATATTAATATGGTACCTGCTATTTATACTGAAAGTTATATTTTTATGTAAGTATACGAATATGTACCAATACAAAAAGGTATCACAATAACAGGGTTGGAAAACCGGTAAATCAGAAATAAAAAATATTTAACCTAAACATACTTTGGTACGTAAATAATGTCTAAGCATTTCCTTGTAAACAATTTAGAAAGGAATCTGCCTAACTCTTAATAATATGGCTGCTCCAAACACTTTTGTTCGGACACAATCGTTCCAGAGACCCTCCGTAAAAGTTTCCTACAAAAACAAAAGTTGGAAGAAAAATAAAAGTTGGACAACCCCATAGACATAAAGCATTCACTTGATAATAGGTACAGAGGACAAAGGATATAGTCAGGCCAGGCCGCTTGTAACGGTCTCAATTTTCTCAAGAGATTTTATATATGATATTTTGTTTACATGTATAATTACCGAACTGCACAATTATGTGAAATTTCACGACAAAGCATAAATAATTACCAGAGAAAACTTAATCTGTTTCAAGCAGCCTGGCCTGACTATATCCTTTGTCCTCTGTACGGTAACTTCTCATTTCTCTTCGCTATTTCTAGTTTGACTTGTTTATACTATAGGTACAGGTACAAGTAAGGTATTTCAGCCTATAGAACTGAAAACATTAGTTTTACATTTTTACAATATTCTCAAAAAAAAACTAATTTTCTTATATACCTATAGATTTTTCAGCTAGAAAAGTTGTGTTTTTTTATATAATTTGGAATAATTTTAGAACAAAAGTTTCAGTTTCACGGACTCAGGTTGTTCAGTGTTGTTCCCGAGGGTATTGCGTTGTTTTTTTTACAGCATAGTTACAATAAGAAATATGAGCAAGTACTTTGTATTCATGCTTTATAAAAACCAAAATATTATTAAGAATTTTGCTTATTTTTCAGTTCTTTCTGCTCAAAAATAATGGAAGTTATATTCAAACTGCTCAACTGACATCAAAGAAAATTAAAGGAAAGGTGTAATAATAAAATACTTCCCGTTTGTTTTTCTCGAACAAAGACGTCAACGTAAGTGACATGCTATTATTTTTTTTCGGTGGAATAGTCAGGAATAATAAACTGTCGGCAAAGCTTTTTCATGAATTTAGATTAACGATATAAAACAGACCTCTCGTGTCGATACTCCATTGAATTTTACATCAGGTTTACTGTCAGCGCTAACATTGGTGTTCCGATTGGTCAGAGCGTGAAAGTCTATTATGTGGAAAAACAGGTAAAACATTAGAAAAAAGTATTAACTACCTAAAGGCCGATTTACACTTCGACAAGTAGCAAGTTGCAAGTGTTTCCTTGGCAATAGGAAATAATATGCTTTTTGACAACAGGAAGATATGAAATTTTTGTTTTGACAACTTGCACTTGCTACTCGCACTTGTACTTGTCAAAGTATAAACTGGCCTTAATACATCTACCATCTTGTATTGACAAGCTTATAATTTTATGTTAACTAGCTAATATTCCTTACTAATATTTTTATTCCATCTTATCATAACTTATCTATCTACGTGATTTCAAAATTCATCTTTCGATTTCCCTTCGGTCGCCTACGTAACCGCATTTTCGTAACCGGTTTCCAATCCGGAATAAGTGATCTTTGTACGGAACCGGTTTCGATCAAAGAATTATTCTTCTTTTTACGATACCACGGTTGATACATTTTATCTAGCCGAAGGACATTTTCAAAACAAGTTAGACTTGGTTCCCTGAATTGGTCCTCGTCCCGACCAACCTCTTGAACGTAACTTAGTAACTTAGCGGTTCTTGAAAGTGTGCTTATTTGATTCTGGGTCACGAAACTTTAGAAAACACTTTAAACTATTTAGCCTATGCCAACCATGAACCTCAACATCTACTACAAATTCATTATTATTAATCTCAATTCAATTAAATTTTTTTTAGTTGGACAAGCGGGCTTCTTGAGAGTAGGAAAAAAAAACAATTTGACAGATTAATTTAAAATCTCAATCAGTAGCTTCTTAGGATCGTTTTTTTTTTTTCGTTTAACATGGTAAACCGGAAGCACCGCACTTGAATTAAAAAACATCTTCGTTCGTATATCTATGCATACTTATCAACATCAACATCAACATCAACGGCCCGTTACAGTCCACTGCGGGACTATGACGCTCCTTCACTTAAGTGGAGGGTTTTGCCACAATCTCCACGCTTGGCAGGCGGGTTGGAGATCGCAGATTAAAAGGTTACTGTATCAGAGAGCGCTGCTGCCCGTTCCCTGTTCAATGTGTAGTCCCTAAGTCACCTCTTACGACGCCCACGGGAAGAGTAGGGGTTGGTGACAAATGTATTCTACTCTGCCGTCACCACACGGCGCATGCATACTTATACTTTTCTGAAAATAATAGCAGATTTCAAAATAATACTTTCAGTTCGTGGTATTATATCACACATGAAAACCTGTTGGTTATTTATAATCATATAAATAATGTACAGTACTTTTATTCACTGGTATTAATTGCTGTTAAAATTAAAAGGTAACCTTAATATTCCTTCATACCCGAAATACCATTAAGCGATTTAATTTGAGCTCCATGTGAAATAATATACCCACCCGCCCATGTTATAAAACATCACCTTATTAATTGTATTTTACCGATTGCTATGGTAGCATTATATTTATGAATATTTTGATAACCCCGATTTACAATTTTAATAAATCATCAAAAATTTTAATTGAACATACCAATGAACAGATTTGTTTATTTTTGCCGCATTGGAATTAATGGAATGATTTATTTATTTTAAATTAATTTGACTTACGCAAAACTATGATTAAGCTTGTTTGATCTTAAAGCAAGGAAAGTTGCATAAGAACAACCTTTCCTTGCTTCAGGCTCTCGGTCAAAATCCTAAAACTCAAAACTCTTCGGGGATCGGTAGCTACATAAAGCCCCCTACAAAAGGGCCAGGGCTTAATTAAATACAGCGATGAAAATTCGACCGCCCATTTTATGTTATTAAATTGTTCGATGAACACTTTATACCTGTAGCTCTCCATGTAGTCAAGTATTAATAAACAGATTTAAAACAGCTATTATAGCAGCTTAATTTATTTTGCAATCTCGTACAACGAATTAAATAAATAATAACTCAACTACTTACCTACTTAACTACCTTTATTAATATTATTGAGACAAAAAGATACACTTTTTATATAAATTCTTATAAAGATACTAAGATATTATTTTTTGTTAGGAATTCAATTTAAAGGTCCATTTACACTTGCACTATTAATCCGTCAATATCATCAAAAAATTAAAAACACGACTGTCACTTGGGCTGGATGTAAGGGTTTATACGTTACCCCATACATCCATTCCAAATATGTTCAGGCATTTAGAACTTACATTTGGTTACTTACATACATACATGAACCCTGAACACATTTACTTCTTTTTTGGGCATTCGTGGAACGAAACTCGGCAAGTAGTAAATATTCTATTTTGTGTTTTGCTCCTACTTACTACTTAACTGGGCAAGTAGTAACTTACTATAGACCCTGTTTTCGCTTTGATAAGTGCAAGTGTGAGTGCCCTCGTTATGTTACGTCCGTACGTACGGAGATTAAGTCATTAGGCGACTATCTCGTATTTTGTACATGCACTTGCACTAATCAAAGTGTAAATGGGGACAAGCCGAAGTGAAAAATAGCCTTAAGAGACATAGAAGCTATATTCTATAAAAAAAAACTAGGTAGTCTCACCTACAACAACAAGATTTCGCGCGGTGAAACATTAGAAAAGCCGGGAACAGGCGCCTGAGCAAACCTGCAAAGCCACGGCTCAATGTAAACATCTCTAACACCCACGTGTTTATCGAGTGTCCAGACGACAAGTGTCTTGGTCTTTACTTTATCCTGAGGAGAAAAAAAACTAAGGAAGCTTACAGAAGTTCTACTGAACCTGAATATATTTTGTGTTACTACCTTTTTCACATAATGTGCGTAAAATTTTAATGTTAATATTATATACAATCGGGGTCTGAAATATTTATCAGTATTAAAATTCTATTGTTCCTCACACTAAACGCAGCATATCACTTTTAAAATTTGTGAATAATGGATCGTATCAAAAAGCTCATCTTCATTTAAAAATAAATTTTTAACGGGCATTTTTTTTAAATACAATAATACTTAATCCTTATTGACATGACATTATTAAATTGTAAGACTTTCTTCAACAATCCTACAGGGTCTGTTTTTATGGCAAACAAAAAGTGTTTTATGCCTGCCTAATCATAATGTCATATCGACATGAACATAAAAGTGGTAAGTTATAGTAACATTTCAAGATCCCATAGTACGAGCGAGGTCCTGAAAGACAGATAGAAAATATAACCTATTGACTATGCCGTATTATATGTTCTTTTCTCTGAAATCTAACGTTAGGAACATTGGTTTAATCATCGTCACGAACTCGACTCAAAGCTTAAAAGCAAAAATGATCTTTAAAAGGTGCATAAATATTATGAACTATAAAGAGCATTCAAAAGACTTTATGGTCCCTTAACTTGAATAGATAGGTGACATAGATGGTACATTCACCCTTATGTGAAAGTAATCAAGATCTAAAGTCGTCTAAGACGAGGGTGAAGCGAGTGCGAGCCATCACTGGGCTCGTAAAATATATTATGTTATACATATTATGCAAATGTATACTTACCCTACCTGTGACTGTGGGCGCTATAAAATTGATGTCTCATATTTTCCAGACGACTTGATGTTTCAACAACAAATGCAACGTATCCTTGCTAAAATTATTTTTTAATAAAATTATGTAACGCTTGTCAAAGACTAAAAGAAAAGATCTGAATAATATCTTTTATTTAATAGATATTATTACAGATCTATTGAGTGCAATCACTATCTTGCTGTCGATCACGAACCTGTTTACCATAAGTGCTAACAAAGCTTTCATCCCTAAAAACTGTACGATCAGCGTGTCGCAAACAGGTGTGCCTGGCAGGATTCAATAATTTGACGCGGGCCGACCGACGACAGCGCGAAGGGAGCAGACGACACGTGACTGACATACAAGTTGTTCATCAGCCCAGTGTCAATCTTTTGAAACTGTGATAATACTCGCTCGTCCCATTTACTAGAAAACTTCAGACAATGTACTGCAGTTTGTATTTTGTAAAAGCCTGACATTTGTAACATCATCACAGTTTAACAATTAAATAAATTCGCTGTCCGGGCGCAGCATGGAGTTTTTTCGTCGGAGGGTAAAATACGTTGACTTTAACGTAAGAACAGTTTCGAAGGATTCCAAATTAATAGATTTAGAGATGCCGTCAAAAATATTTTATAACTTGTATGAAATTTATTCCATCTTAAAAAGCCCATCCAGAAAGAAACATTCTTGATGCACATGTGGCTAAGCTTTTCTAAACTTAAATTTAAGATCAGTAAAAGTTTAAAACATTGGTGATGTAACGGCTAGGATCGCGCGTTAGCTTCTGTTTCTATACAGGATGTTTTGGTTCAAACTCCAGAACTTACCAAACTGTACCATGTAATTTTCGAAAATTTGATTATCCTTCAATGAAGAAAAACAGAATTCTGCACACATCAACAGCTCGTATACGTTTCCACCGAGGGGCTCGAGCCTACCCTGAATTAGGGTGATTAGGCCTTATTCGGTGCGGGTTGGTCGACTTGACACACAACATTTGAATTTCTTCGCAGGAGTGTGCAGGTTTCATCACGATGTTTCCCTTCACCGCAAGAGCATCGAATAAACATACATATGAATTCGAAATTCGCAAACACATTGGTACGTGGTGGGGATCGAATCCGCGTCTCCCGGACGGGAGCTCCCGACGCTCTTCTCAATCAATCCTGCACCCCTGCCTACGTGTGAATCCTGCACATGCCTGCGGATAAATTTACAGATTGAGTTAATTGTTCCAATCTGCAGTAGTGGTCGACTCTAATTTTGCTTAGGCTCGAGCCCCTTGGTGAGGACATCTTCATTCTCATAATATTATACTGATATTCTCAAAATGTTATAGTCAGAGGATAATATTTATATGCCTATAACCTTATACTTCAAGGTTAGATAAGAGTGAGCAGACATTTTCTGGGTAAGCTCGCTTTACTGTTGGCCTCCCGATTGAGCTCAACACTAAGTCCATTTATAAAAAGAAAAATTAGGTAAACAAATCAAAATTAGCTTTAACCTAGACGTATAGGTTATTTATAAAAAATTGAAAATATAATATCAACAAGTCAATTAGTGCCTGAAACCAAAATTCTTACGAAACATGTAAGAGGCGAGTCCAGTGATCCAGTAGTGGTTATCATTGGTAGTGGTAACCAATTTCCATATTTCTACGAAAAATAATTTATGCGGCATCACAAACGGTACAATTTCCAATTCAAACTTGAGAATCGAATTTCAATTCACAGCAGGTATTTCGAACTTGATCCCTCCAAAATCGGAAAATCTTTGAAATTCCATTTGCATTGTTGAAGAAACTTTTGATTCATTAGGCATCGCTCGGTGTCGCCTCTGCTTCTGCCCGCGGCTTGTTTAATGGCCCGACGACGTCACTTCCAAGTTCCCTCCAATTTTGTTATTGTTACACATTTTTCAAGCCAATCCCATTTGTTCTCGTCCTCTGAAAGCCTTTAAAGTTGCGGGATTGAATACATCCACAGCTGCAAATAAAATTCAGAAAACGTAAATATTTTGCGCTCTTTAGAGAGATGGGACGGCGAAAACAAAAATGCTGAAATTGTTTTCCCCGCAAAAGGAATATTTAAGTAGCGCGTTGAACAACATTAACGATCATTTTATGATAATGCTATTCGATACTAGTAATACCCCGACCAGCCTTAGGGTAAAGTAGATTACTTACTTAGTTGCTTTTATGAAGATAAAAATGATATTAACGTAGAGACAAAACAACAGCCTAACAATAGCTGATCTGTATCTTTGGCGAACAAAACGCTAATGGCGGCTTTCTTATCAGCACTTTACGACTACTATAAAGTCTCCAAAGAAAGGGAGATGGTTTATATTCGAAAATATTTTCACCTCTTGCGTATTTCACGGGTACACGAGTGAAGGAATCCAGAAATGCTGACTTATTCTCCCCTAAGGGACTCGCGTTGAGCGCTCCAAATCGCAAGTTCAGCAAGGGGTTTAGAATATTCATCGGATCGACTTACATTAGATTTTACGTTCGCAGCGGTGCCAGCAATAAGTTGGGACATTTCTATAATGCTTTGCCGAAGCCGGTATGAATGCTAGAGCACAAGCATTGTTCCGAACAGTTTTATTCTATTACACGACTAAAACTTTAAAGAGGGCTCTCGCCCGACGGGGACAGCTATAAGCACTAAATCAAAACTTTCCCGTTAGGGGTTCGGTCCTCCTCGACTAGTTCGAGTGAATACGTTTGGGACTGGGTGGGTTTGCCGATTGTCCGTTCTCCATACAAACGTCCCGAAGAATAACGGCGGACGATGGATTGTTCAGAGTTCGGGTCTGATTTTAGATATTACCATCCGAAATTTATTGCCGTTTTCAGTTTGATTAGAAAACTTGTCTCCTGTTAGAATTGCTTGCTCCATTCTTAAGATCAGGAAGATGCAATCTAACTTCTGAAACTAATATATTTTATTTGTTAAGTAGACACAATGACAAAATTTTCGAATCTGCTTACTAACTCATCTTCACTATTAAGATATTTTACGATTTCTTAAGTAATACATAATAATATACATAACAATATTGCTTATTACTCGTATTGTCACTGTATATTACCAACTACAATACCTACACCATACAACCTTCGAATCTTTTGTCTGGAGGTCGTCAAGAAAATAGCAAATAGAATCTGGCCACCAAGAGTCCTTGTCTATTAATATATGTCAGGGCCTTAATAGGGCTCTGTCAATTAATAGTTGTGTCCGAAACAGTAACACTCCTCACCCTTCGTCTCCACTCGCCTCATTAGTGAGCGACATACGACACTAAATAATTATACCCATTGGTGTGTCCTTCAAAACCAATTAAGGTGTCGTCAACACGCGTAAGTGAAATTAGAACGACGAATCGTGTTCTGACTGTGGTATTTTCGAGGGATAGGTGGGTGTGGGTTGGGCATGTCTTAAGAAGAATAATCTATCTCACTCAGATTTTGACCTTGGTTTGTAGGTTCCTTCCAGTGAATTATGTGAATAATAGAATAGTTTATTTTTTACCTTAGAACAAGGCAACTGAAGTAAAATTTCAGCTACAAACTTTTGTTTTACTAACTGAGAATATTCAAACCAACTTTTAAGTTAATGGTCAATGTAGTACGTGGTAGTACTATAATGTGGAGAGGTTGTAGTAGAACTGAGTTGTAGATCCTGAGAACTCCACTTAAGCCCCTAACAATGTACTGAGCTGTCACTAACGACTTAGAAACGGGAGTACCTTCATGCAGGTCAGGAGGGAATAAAAGCAATGTAAAACTTACATTGTATCCCTTCCCATTCTGTCTCCTTACTTTGAATACGAGCTAACAGTTTTTCTTTAGTTACCACTATTTGTTTGTCTTGAACAATGTTTCACGTACGTATTTTAAGTTCGATGTAAAATATCCTTGGTCTGAAAACTTCGAAATAGATTTTAGAACTCCTCAGACGTTTGTTGAAGTTTTGCTCGGATTCTTGCGAATACGTGCTTTCTTGTACAGGATTTCTTCGCATCAGTTTTTTTCTTGAATGCTAATTTAAGCTGCACATAAAGGAGCTTTGCAAAGTTTCCTTTGCTCTAGGGATTCTTGTGAAATTTCTCTGTGGGTTTTATGTTTTTGCAAGTCTGACCAGTCGTCGACAGCCTTTTTACAAATTCAGCCAACCGAAATAAAACAGCTGTACTGTGTATTTTTTTTTATGTTGTGTACAAATCGGTACAGTATAAAAGAAGCAAATCGGCAGGATAACGTGTTGCTCGGCGATCTGTCACCGGCGCCGGCGCCGTTCCGACCGGCAGGCTCTGTCCGTGATTGATGGACGCTATATTAAATAAACCGCCTCAGTATTACGTTTCAAACATATCGTTTTCTATTACATGCCGAGGATTGATCGATCTAGATTTATGAATAGAACAACCCACATTCAACTTTGATCCGAGTCTTATCTGTTAAACGAATATTTTACATTGCCGTTTATTCAGCTAACATTCCGGAGCTCTACCTCCGTCAATCAAACGTTTAAAGCTGTATTTCGCATTATGAATGATGAATCTGTTTAGGAGGCGCATTATCCCGAGTCGCGCGAACTTCGGGACAGATCCGCCGCCGCGTCGACTAATGGCAAACTTCTGATTTGTAAGGTCGCCTCCTCCCACAATGAAGGCAGAAAACAAAGAAATATTTCACTCGTGTAATGGATTGAAGTAAGCTTCAAACTTTTCACATTCAGCAAGTTTTCGAACAAATTTATCTCTGGAGGAGCGAGCGCAAATACATCAAACTTGAAGCAATTTCAGACACTTGTTTCATGAGAGCGTTTACAAGTCGTAGAAATTAATTCTGAAACTACTGTAATGTGACAAGGAAGGTTCGAAGCCACTTTTAATGTGGAATGTTAGTTTGCCCCAGCCATTTTCTATGGAAAGCGAATCATTAATCATTTTGACTTGCATTCATAAACAGTATGAATTATTGAATTCGAACATAAGGACCGCAGTCATAACCATAAGTCATTTTCTTTGATACGGCCTCGCGCTGCACGAACCGTGGAACTTAAGGAAAATGTGTCGTAACCTTTCCATCATCAGCCTTCACCATCATCAGTCAGTGAGTTCAAAACTAAACACTAGAAAGTTTTCTTCTCATTGCCACATCACGTAGCAGAAGTAAGGGAATAGCTCTTCAGTAACTATGTACTCGTATGTGCTTCGGCAAGGGTTGGTTAGAGTCATAAAACTTTGAAGACAATAAAGTTGAATTGGCAGTGGAAGTAAAGTTTGGATAGTTGATCCCGAGGTGTCGCGACCGCGTTGTTTTAATGGCGAAGTTTTGATTTATCGCCGCCCGCGCCGGCTCTCGCGCTCGCGGTGTACGGATCAACGCGGTCACAATTTCTCTAATGCTTTTAATCAAATTAAGTGCCCGCTCGAACAACTTTTCAAGGATAATGTGCAAATAATTCGAAATCTTCGCGCTACGTGATTCGGTTTGTGGTGCCTACCGTCCTTCAAACGCAAATTAATGTGTAGCTTAGCTATGCTTAGCATATGTAAATACGAAGCAAATTTAACTTTCTGATCTCAAAAACTAAACAGTTCCAAATACATTCAAAGTGCTCCTCCAACTCAATAAATATTCACCTTTACAGAGAGAGAACATAATATCAAAATATTTTTCACATTAATATTATGTCTAGACTCTTTATTCTTAGAAAAATAAACAGCACCAATATACTGAGTAATAATTCAGTACTTACTCGTTATCTATAAATATAAATTGAGAAATAATAAAATTTTAAATATCTGGCACTAAAAATGAAATTGCTTGACCAAATAAATTGTTCCAACTACAATAATACGCTGCACTTGTTTTCTAGTAGCTTAAAGCAATTAGAATGCGCTAGCGTTGGACTTTTATGGACCACTATAAGTTGACTTTTGACTCTCCGTACAGCTTTATGCGGGTCATTGATATTGCTAGAACAGACAAGAGAACGAGAGATCTAGGTACTCTGGTCATAATATTTATCGATCCCGTTCGCAAATCTATGAGAAATGATACCTAGAGCACGGTGATAACTTTGCTAGAGATAGCCAACATAGCAGCCATTTAACGTTGATAATCCCTTTGTGTGACATTTCTGTACTACTGCAAAGGTATCTGCAAAGGATTTTAATTATATACATTTTTTAAATAAACATAACAAGTCTGAATTTAGTCAACAGTCCACAAAGAAGCGTTTATTTATCCAAAACATTTTTCTTTCCTAAGGCCGTGAAAAGAAAGCCAATAAGAAGACATAAATTTTGCATCGCCAAAAAGTTCGGGTCCAAACCGGTCGGGTGTGTTTTCCTGCAGATTTAAACAAAAAGCACGGTCCACCTGAGGGTCATTGCAAAGGACGTGAGGGTCGGTTTATTCGGCGCTTACATCCGTAGCCCCATCAATCACTGAGCCCCAGTTTTTCAGGGCTATCTCCCGCAGGATAAGTCCAGCGATGTCCCTTGACGGACGGCCATGGAGAAAGTCCGTATGTAATCCACTACACCCGGAGGGATTTTCCGTTAAAAATATTCGGCATAATACTGGCACATTTGAACCCGAAACGTGGATTAAACTGACAATGAGTTAAATACAAACACAATTCCCAAAATTCATGCAGTTTGCAAAACCTTGTAATAATGTGCTTATGCAAAACGAAGTGACAATTACTAACTGAAGGGATTAAATAATTGTGTTCTCTGCAATACATGAATGAACTTATTCGGGTCCAACCTCGCCTGGAGCGGGCTGACATTAACAAAACATTACCCTTTTAGTACGACAAAAGTTCATCTCTTTTAAAAGGGACCAGAATTAATTGCCCACCTTTAAGGCCCGCCGGCCTTTAATCTACCCTACATCGCATAGCGATAACCTGATACCCGACCATTTTAAATTATTATCACCATTTTATTTCTCCGGACAATTACCGTCTCCTTACCGTAATTGAGTTTTCACATTACATTCTTTTGATCAGAGGGAGAAATGAACCATACTTGAGTCCCTGCCTGTCTACTTGAGATTTTCACAATAGCTCCTTATTGTTGTCGTCAATCGAAGCTATTTCTATTAAATCGTAAAAGCCTTTTTACCTCCTGGGGAGGAAATAATTAACACAGTGGATCGAAACGCTTTTACAATTTATCCCTTTCACTACAAAAATCCGACACAGTTCGATTAGAATTTAGGAAAATAAAATCCTATGGAATATGTATTAATGATTATTATGTTCGGCTTTAGACAATTTTAAGTACTCGTATATGCGAACGTTGTCAAATTGACTGGGGCACTTTTACAAACACTATCGGTCAGCATTAATGGTACCTATCATTACGTTCAAACGATTAGGACACTGTATAGGTATATTAAGAAGATGTGTACCTATATATTCAATATCCTACTACTAAAATAATGTTGTTTATTTTGAAGATGCAGTACATTTTGCTACGATATAATCGTTATCAATAGTAATTCTATAATGTTATGCTACTTTTGCTTTAAATAATGCTAAAATCCGCTCACCTGTATAGGTATATTTCTGTTTGTTATATTATCATTGCTGTGCTATATCTGTCTGTGAAATTTATTAAAATCTTTGCAGCTGAACTATTTTATCAAAAAAGAAAAAATATAATAACATTTACGATTAGTAAACGTACAGAACTCTCTGAACATTTCATTTCGAACTTGACTGATTTATCCCAAATCCGCTTTAGATATTCATTCTTGTGTAACATCTCAATTTATTGTTATGTCTACTCCCTCGTTACACCGTTTTCGACTCAAAAAATTGGAGGGAAGTCACGAAACTAATAACTTAGCCGCATAAAGAAAATATCCCCGCGACATCGAAAACCTTTTATCGGAGTTCATCATTCGCCGGCAAGGCGAGAGAATGAATTCGGAAACCCGGCTCAGTGTATTAAACGAGAACGGATAGATAGATACAACTTGTCGGCATAACGTCACTCGTTGTTTCTAAAACAAAAGTCAGGACAGAAGTAGAGGCTGCGAAAGCGAGGGTTCGACGAAGTGTACGAATCTGTGTTAGTCCCGGGCTGGTCCCGAACTCCCATCTCTCGGCCTCGTTCGTTCCCTGAACCCGACCAAATGTCGTCATCAACATTCGCCCCCGCCCCGCCCCTCGCCACCCTCGGCCGTCCCGCGGGCATGCGCTCGTATAGCGTGGGATAATCAAATTGCGATAATATGCCCCTGCACTCAAATCATCGCTGATTTATTAGCAGGTGAGGCTTTCGTTTAAATTTTCAAACGATTGCTTCTGAGTTCAAGGTCATGGCGCCTGGCGGCCGTACTGTCTGATGTGTAACAGAAATTCTTTTATTGCATGAAGTGCTGTAATGTGCTCGTGTATCTGTAGTATATGGAATATCCTTCTTGTGTTTTAAATTTCAGCAACAACCACGCGATGAACTAAATCCTTCCTAAATCTCCCTTGATATTTCACTTTTTTTTTTCATTTTTGATCTAGAAAGCGAAATAAATAGTTAAGCAAGTTCTATAACTGACTAGACTAATGCAATTCAAGCCAGAGTCACACCAGAGTGGTAACTGGAATTTGCACCTACGATTAGGACTACTACAAAAAATGTTTTGCCGCCAGCCAGACCTATACGAATGCGCGCATGCGCCATCAGGAACGACCCGCAGTAAAACGACTGGTCACGTGACACAACGCGGCATTCGCTCGGTGAACTTCGGCAGTCATCGGCGAGCCGGCCAGCGAACGGGTGTGTCCGCACGCGACGCTCTCGATGCTCAACATAAGTGTCAAATATTACGATTCCGCAAAAAAAATGTGACATGTGCATCCCTATGACATAAATATTCGACGCGCCGCAGAATTTTTATCAACCGATTCCGCGTATTGAAAGATTTAACCTAATTTGCTCCCTGATTTTGTGTAGCAAAAGTTATAGTCCTTGTTCCGATCGTATTCGTGTTTTTGCTAACATTTCAAGTGATTCGGGACTTGTTATTTTTCGATGACAATGTTATTTATAAGGAATAAATTGATCTCGTTAGCGGTGTGTTCGACGGAGAATAAATAAGTGAGGAGGATGCCGTTGTGACCCAAGATGGACCGAGTGAGTGGCGTGTGCAGGTTTGGAGGAGTGGTGTCGGCGGTTCGCACAAGAACCGGCCGCAGCCGGCGACGCCTGGCCAGCCAGAACCAGCCTCCGGAAGGCATGCTAGACCAGCCCCGTCGCGGCCTCGGCGCCATCCTCGTCCTAGCCTGCATCCTCGTCTACCACAACTGTTTATACTGTGGCTTCGTATTCGATGACATAAGTGCCATAAAGGAAAACAGAGATTTACGCCCACAGACGCCTATTTCAAACATCTTCCTCAACGATTTTTGGGGAACTCCTATACACAAGGTGATTAATATTAATGAACGCTGGAGATTGTTTTCTTAGTACCTAAGATCACGTTTATGTGTGTATGTTTTGCCGTTTATACAGCTTATAACAACACATTGTTAGCTCTGGTAGGTATCTCAAATCTCATTTGCATGCTTAGGCTTTACCTACTTATATAGAGGGAGAAGTGAATGGAAGCCTCTCTAAACAAAGCTGTCTGTGACAGACAACTGCCTGGTATGTTAAACATTCCGGAGAGGGAATAATTTAATAAAATTATCCCCTTTTCTTCTGTTGGCGCTTCTATCGGAAGTTCGCTATGAAAAGTTTAAATCCTCGAGCCAAGCAGCAGTCTGCTCACGGTTAAGACTCTTTATCGTCTCTATCATTTTGTTCAGCTGTTTGAATAAGTTCTGTCAACTATCTTGATATTGTAATGCTTCATTCTTAACTGTTATTCGTTTGTTTATATTTTTTATTATTGGCATGTATGGCTTACTAAATCGATTTAAATTTACTAATATTTCTATACGTTTCATTTGTATTTAGTAACTAACTCATTTCATTAATTGTGTAGATCTGTTACTTTTTATGTCTGTTGTGTATTGTATTAACTGAGATATACTTAAATAAATGACGTTTCATTTTTATGTAACACAGAGATAAAGTATACTTACGGGGGTCAAAGTATTTTTTGTCATCCTCATCATACGTTTTTTATGGAAGAATAATAAAACAGCCGTCCCAATTTAGCATGCATCATAAAAGGTAGAGTATTGCGTAAATGTGTTATGTTATTAGGGACACAATACGCGACACGTTACCTCTGTGCCGGCGATGTAAATCAAGCATTTACGCCCAGGTAACCAGGAAATTTATGGATGTAATCATCATGAATATTTCACCCCCTGCCTACGAATAATTTGCTGCCGGCATCGACAGAGACTATCATTCACTCGGCCACTACCGAAATAAACTCTCGTTTTTCTGCTGAACTCGCAACGATATAAAAATTGGGGTAGCGAAGAGCAAAACTATAAATAAAACGCTTCGGGACGCGGGCTGTTTGGTACGAACAGCAATACCTTTTACTTAACTGACACAATCCAATAAACTAAAGAAGATAAGCTAAAAATGTGACCGTCCGCGATCGTCGCGAAAGGTCCAGAAGGTTTGATAACAATTAAATATATTTTGTCAAATAAAGCACGATGAATAAGTTTCATTTTATTAACGAACTCCAAATTTGAACTAAGGCCCTAAAAATATAAAAGATACATTATAACACAGCTAAGCAACAACCTCAAAACCAGACAGATGTCATCGATAAAATTATTCCTACTAATACGTTCTAGGCTATCTAGAGCAATAAACAAAGCTAGTTGCTGAATATACCTATTATAGTTAAACCGGATGGACCGTTTTTGTTTTGTTCGACTACTCGGGCATGGACCTGCTTTATGCCGATGAGCTATCGAGCACAAAGTTATCAGATGTTACAATCAGCATTTATCCAAGATTCAGCCATATTCACACAAAATGTGGTATGGCAATCCAAAAATTCCATAATTTTAAAAAGCAACACATTTTGGTAGGATTTATTGTTATTACTTAGTAATATACCATTGTCAATCTTAATTAGATTACTAGTGGGATTTGATTAATAAACGTGAACATATTTATATCTATCTTCAATAGAAATGTAATATTATCCGTCTTCCCTTGTACAGCTTCTAAGTTTAATCTTTTGTTATATCCTGTACAATAGCACTCCAAGGGGATGCGAACGGAAGGAATAATCAAAGTAATAGTAGCTTTTCATTCAGTTGTATATTCCTGGGGCGTTGAATGAATCGCGGTGAAGCGGAGGGAGAAGGGGCGCAAACTGACTTTTACCGACCGTCGTCGCCGGTGAGTTTCTTTTTTGTAGGTGTTTTTTTTTTATCAAAACTTTGCAATAGAATACTGAATGAATAGTTTCAAGTGCAAATATGCGACCTACAAAATTGGACTTGCGTCATACGAAGCAATAAAAAATGTAAAATGCAGGTTCAAGTCCTATTCAAAATTAATAAGAAAAAAAGGCATAAAAAAATATTGTTTATTCTAAATTTAAATACAGTCAAACTTTAATTATATCATGTGCCCTTTTTCTCGATAACTTGATGTTATATTGTAGTTTTAACAGTCCTTTAGAATTGTAAAAAGATCGAAACAAGTTGAAATCTGAAAATTCAAGGTCAGAACTAGCCGTTTTGTTATTAAATAATATCCTGTTTGGGCCACTTTTATCTCATTCTGATGTGATATAAGATATTCCATAACCTAAAATAATTCTTTAACATTCTGCTGGGACAACTTACTTCATGCCTTTAATCTTTTATAGATCAAACAAAAACATCGACTGAAGTTTAATTATTTTAATCAAAGTACCGCACATTTTTTAGTCGTTAGTTAGTTAGTAAAATTGCTCGTATCTATATTGTGTCTTTTGTAATCCTCTTTGATCCTATCCTTTGGCTTGGGTTATTAATTTTGCCTATGTAAGGTATATTCGTGCTGCGCTGTTGACAAATAGGGATTTAGATATCGTAAAAGAAACGATTATGATTATTCCTACTATACGAGAAAGGAATTAAGAAAATTTAATTGCAGTTACATTCAGATATCGTGTCAAGGTAAGAAATAGACAATAACGTTTTTTATGAAATATTAATCTCGACTTGTGTAAATTTATAAAACATTAGCATTTATATAAATAGCTAGAAAATAGTTCTTCACATTGCCATTTTACATTTTTAATTAAGTTTGTTTCAATCTCGCTCGTCCTGTAATTACACGTTTAGTAATTGCTGTGAAACGTAATTACGGCCTATGAACGGATTTTAGTTCGGGACGTGTCAGTAAAAGCAAATATATTTGAAAATATCCTCTACCAAAGCTTATTGAAATTTTTGACACTTTATAACTTTATTACCATTTAAAATAATTGCAGTTAAAATAATTGTAGTTTAAACTTTTTGAGTTTACTGTGTTAACTATTTTATCTGAACTTTGATGTAGTTTATATTGAGGAAAACAATACAATACAAATACAAAGAGCAAATAACCAAAAAGCAATAATATAACCAAAACATAAAAGTTGTCTGATTCGAAAAAATATCATTCGATCGAAATAAGATTCGTCAAAATCATTTTTCGACGTTTAGCTTATAAGACCAAAGGCTTTATCTTTGCACTACATGTTGAACGAAATAGGAACACGACTAAAGAAGACTTGGAACTACCTATATAGTAATAATATTAATAATTTTTAATATTTTTTATTAGAACACCAACAGTTAACATAGTTTTTGGATCATAAATAACCAATTATAGGTGTTTACTTAAATATACAACATTTGAAAGAGAACAGACAAAAATTAAATAAAAAACAGTAAACCTAACGTAACAAAAATTTGTCCGATGGTAGTTCTATTTAACTAGAAAGTTACAGTTATAGTTAAGTGGAAATAATTCTAATACCATCTTCTCAAGGAAGATAGAATGATAGAATGTTTATTGTCTGTCTCCGGTAGCAATCTATTGCACAATAGCAAGGTACGTCAGTGACCCGAGAGACTACCTCTTAATACGTTTCTTATTATTACGTGAGAGGATCTTTTTTAACACTCTTCTTGTTTTGTGGGAATGCTAAGTTATGGCGTTGTTCTCTGTCTATTGCTGCCTGCAGATTCACTTTTCTTATTAAATAAGATGTTCATATAGCCTCCGTGGTCAAGGGTAGAACATTCGATTATACGGAGGAGGTTCCTGGTCCAAATCCTGTTGGGGACACTGTATTCAAACAAAAATTAATCTCTCCTCAGTTTGGTAAAGATAATGCAGGCTATGATCTGATTTGCCGAAATTTAAAAATTCCACTCACTGCAACTTAATACCCTTCCATTTTTAAATGAGAAAATTTAATTATCTTGATTGCACGCTTTACCCGTGTCTGTGATTACTTTATAATATGTAATAAAAGTTCTTTATTTTCGCTTTGAAGAGCTTCGTCAAATAAAAATAAAGGTTGCAAATTTAATAATCATATAAAAAAAAATTATAGCTGTCAGCATTCGGACCTTGCGCTCACTTAATCCTTGCCATGCAGAATACAGGGACGTATTTAGATACCAGCTTAACGCCATTTCACATGTCAGCTTAGTCGGCCCTGAGTATTTTACTAAACATGCAAATAAGCTAACTGGATACCGTCATCTTGATGATTTATATCCTCTTGTTAAGCCTGCTCAGTTAAAGAATAGAAAAAATGCGTATAAATAATTTACTCTTTGTTCATAAATTAATAGCGATACAAAGAAGACCTTTGACCCTACTATTTTGAAAATAATTAAGTTTTGCAGTACGTGGTGGAGGGAGATACATACGTTTTGGGTTTTGGTATAATTTTCCCAAAAGATCTAGTTAGACTCACTAACTACTAATATTAACGTAAAAAAATCTCAGTCTCTACGTGACCTCTGCTAAAACGAAGCAAGAGATTTTCACATTAAAAATTTTTGATCAAGATTGTTTAGAGCGTGAGTAAGTGAATGTGAAGCAAAAGAAACCGTCTCCCAGACGGGAGGCAGCGGCTCTAGCCATTACACCACCGAGCGACGCTCTTCGATCGACTTGTACCTACAGCAATAAAATATCACAATCAATAGGGAAAAAAATACATTTACAGCTCTTTACACATGGTGATTAAATATAATTATATATAGGTATACTAGCTGTCCGCTTGCGGCTACGCTCGCGTTTAGTAAGATTATTCCCGTGGGAATAAGACATTTCCCGGTGAAAAATATCCTATATGTTAATCCAGGTTACAAACTATTCATCCAAATCCGTTTAGTACTTTAAGCGTGAAGGCAGAACAAACATCCTAACATCCAAACATCCAAATATATTTTCACATTTATAATATTAGTGTGATGTGATACATTTAAAACATAACTTATTAAACTGAACCTCGCTTGACTTCCTATCTTCCGTTACCAGAAAAAAATGTTTGATGGCTACGAGTAAGTATATTCATTTTCGAGTTAATTGTTAGTTTCGCTTCACCACCGGAGCCAGTAGAGAGTTCCCTTTGAAACTGGTGTGGACTGTGGTAGCAGTTGGTAGTTTTGCTCGCATCCATCAACGTCAGCGGAGTCCCGAGTCGCGCAAGTTTTTCGGCTGGTCCCGACGCGCGGCCGGCCCGTGTTGCCGCCACCTTTTATAAGCCTAAACCAGTTCCACGAGGTTTTTGCTTAATACTAACTTTAGGTGCTTTAGGCCAGTACCTTTTTCAAACTTTAGGTGTATCGGATCTATAAGATCGCTTCGCATATTCGTTCTCATCATAGATTAGAAAGTGATCCATAATCACTCTGTATCTACACTTCTCAAACCTAATTAAAATTGGGAATGAGCTTTTTTTATTATCATCGACGTTTTTATAAAAAATAATGGAATTAATTTTCTGAAGTAATTATTAATTTCAAGAAAAAATATGTAATTATAAGATACTTGAACTAATAATTGATATTAAAATATGTAATAAAAAATATCTATTAATCTATGATATTAAAATACATAATTTTTTCAGACTCCCGACGTCTTTATGACTCCAAATTGGTGAAAGCTTCTTCTTCTGGAGACGACAATTTCGACTTCGCGAGTTCGTTTATTAATCAAATTACGACTAAGTTACGGTTTCAAAGCAATCTCTATTGAAATATTCGTATTTTAGCGTTATTTAAATTAAAACTTCAATTTGCTGCAAATTTATTTTAGCGGCTTATTAAAAATACCTAATTGTATAATTGAATAGGTACCACATCTTTTATTAGTGTAGTGATATGGGAAAGAACAGAGTCAGCGAATAATGGAATAAACGTGTTTATAATTGGTTGAAGAGAAAAGAGAATGTACAATTTGTACGTACAGTCAGTTAACAATGTACCTATACATTTTTGCGCACAACAACTTTGATGAAAACCTAAATGTAAATAGCCCTAAATAAATTAATATGATAGCCATAGAAAAGTAAAAGTGAACTTATTTTTTATAGTATTATATTATTTAACAAGTAAGAATCGGGTACCATATTCACCTCCGTAATTCCTACCGTACTGAAAGTTTACTTCTAGTACAACCTGAAGTTGCAGCGCTTTACTTATTAACGCCAAAAAGATAAGCGTATTGATTACATTAAAAAAAAAGTATACTCATCACCACCTCAGCCGAAAGTCGTCCACTGCTGGACAAAGGCCTCCCCCAAGGATTAATAGAAAATAAAAATAAACGAAAAACAAATAGAGACTAGCTAGCTACTCGCATCACTGGCACAATAACCCAGTGAACACGATAATGTATCATAAATAACTAATGTATTTACAAACATGAGTATTTTGTTTCACAAAGGTCGTTCGGTCTCGTCACGGAATTTATAGAACAGAAATAAGATATTCATCAACTTGTCTGTTATTCTGAATCTACACTTGAAGTCGAAATCTATCTACGTCGATTTCTTTCTATAACGGTGCGTTTTCCTACGACACACGATGCTTTGTTTTGTTTTGGTTATATTATATCACATCATACATATCATCATCATATTGTATTATAGTGTTTACATACAAACATACAATCAGTTTTAAAATTTATATTCTGCGTAAGCAAGTCTCACTTTCAACCTCAACGTCACTTTCCATTCTGATGAGGTGAGACTATTTATTATAAAAAATATATATATATAATATAACATATAGTAACCCACACATGTGACTAGACACTCTGACCTTGAGAACGCGTTTATTCCATGCCAGTAGAAGTGATATGCGAAAGCCCATAATCTGAAACACATTTTCCTACTTTTATCACATAATACATAAAAAGTGCCTATTCAAAAGCAGATTCTCAAGAAAGCGCTTCAACTAAAACCGATAAAATACGTGTAAGTCTCAAGCTGTTTCTTTGCATTAAAACTTAGACAACAAACTTCATAGCAAGGCGACTTAGGGAACAAACTACAGCAGAACTTACGCTAGCACTCGAGGAAAAACCTCATTAACGCAATATTCATGGGAACTGCGGTACTAATGGTACTATAGTCTCAGAATTAATAAATAGTACCTACTAACACTATAGCTTCAGAACACACCATGTTAATAATAGAATAGGTAGACGCACATAACACAGATAACATGCTTAAACTAGAGTTGAAATGTTACTAAAATTCTGCATTTTCGCTAACAATAACTGCAAAGGCAAATATTGTTTTACGTAATTACCACTAGCTTTCGCCAGTGATATCGTCCGCGTGATTTTCGTTTAAAAAAGTTTCATGCTAATTTAAACCTTCTTTTCAAACATCCCCTTTTAGTGCGTGCCTACGTCTTAAGAACTATCTACTGAGTCAAGACCCAAGTAAATAGTTATAGGCTGTTCGTTGAATCTGTCACACAGTCGGCGTTTCTTTTGAAAAACACGTACAATAATGGTACCTATATGTAATCAAATCAACAACAAGAAATAGTTCATTTAGGAATTAACTATATTAAAAATTCATTGGCTCACTAGACCACAGAATAAATAATATAATAAGTACTAGCGTAGTATTTAATTAAACTTTAATTTATGAGTAAACGTGGGTGGTGCAAGTAAACCGAATTGTAGCAACTCCGTATCTACAGTTTATCTAATTAGTGGCTTTGGCTAGCTTAGTTTGCGTGACGAAACCCCACGTGGACGTAAAGTGCCTTCCTAAATCTACAAGTATGTATTTATACTTGTTATTTGGACGACCTTTTCAAGGAATTCAGTGGTCACTATTTATTTACAAGTTCGTGTTGGGTACATACATACAATAGACTGGATCGAATTGTTTATAATCTCCGACTGTAAAATAAAAGTGTGAACAAGGTGGCTTTAAGTAGATTGAAGATAAAATAATGTAGTTTTCTCCGACACGCTCGAAAATGTGTTCATTATTGCCAAAAAATAGTACGCGAAGTGACTTATTTTTGGACGAAACATTGCCCCATATTGTGCCCATACAAAACAGCGGCCAGCAATGTGCCCTCAAACGGCCTAGGCCAGGAAAGTTACTTTCGTGTAGAAATTTCAATATTTTTGAGTCTTTTTACGTACAGCATATTTGAATGTTCTAAATTCAAATTTTATATGAATCGTACACTTATCGCAGTGGTTGGAGTTGGCTGTATGCTCTGTATGACACTGGCACAGAACAAAAAAAATTAAAGTGGTTTGTAATTTTCGTCTCTTTTATACAGATATTTTGATACTTATTTTTCATGATGGAGTTAACTAGGTAATCATTTAATTAGGTAAATATTATAACAATGAATAGTTCAAGAAGCTGAATTAAAGTTGAAAGTGATAGAGATTAGAACATAGAAGTTTCGTACGATACAAGTAGACATCTAAATCCAAGGTTCCACATTTTGTTTAGTATTTTATAATTTCCTCGCATATTTCATAGAAAAGCACTATACAAGCCTCAGCCGCAATAACTCTTGCTGGACTCGTACACAATAAAAGTCCTCGCCTACGGCTCGGACTTTAAACGTGCCGTCGTCCAGCAGTAACTAATTGTGCGGCCGCGGCAGTAATGTGCTAGTTATAAAAAAGTTTCAGTACAAGCAGCAAAGGATATTAAAATCGCACGACCACAACAAAAAAAGGAAAAATAAATAGAAAAATATACGAGTAATATAAAATATATTTTGAATACGAGTATAGGTGCGCAAACAAAATGTACTAGATTTGGAAACAAAATCCTATTGTAATGTGGATTTATGAATTCGATCCAAAAGATAGATATTATTTACATATGAACAAAACATGACGAGGAAATATTTGTCAACGGGTTGTGCAGCTATAGGGAATAATTTCGCCATCGCAAATATTTGAGCGCAGCATTTAAAATGTCCCACCGATCACAAACACAGCACGCTTGTGACCATGACTTCAATAATATCATATATCTGGCCGAAATTTACAAAATTGTTATAGTAAGTAACCTAAAGCATCCTGCTGCCTTATTAGATACAGGAAATTTTTAAATATTCTTCTCTTCTTCTCCAGGATTTATTTCGCCTACAGTTTGGCATATTATATGCCTTTCACTAGAGTCGACCCTCAGTCATACATAATTATGTCCCTCTTTAGTTTTTCTTATCCGTAGAGGGCCTGCGTTATTTGATTTTTCACAAAAATCTGGCTGGTTGACAATATCATTAAATATTAGGTATTAACTAATTTATAAAGATGCGATGTCGGTAAGGACTTCAGCACAGACGGCTCTACTATGAATCGGGTTAACTTTCGCACATTTATGATAGAATGCAAAGCTTTTCAGACCGGCTTCTTTTACAACACTTTATTCATCTATCAGACCATCTTGTGGCCCTGGCCGAAACATATATTTACCACCTTCAACTACTGAAAAACCATCCGGCAAAAATGTCCAGCAACAAACGTGAAGTGTGGTCCTTGTAAACTGACATGACTCGACAAGTTACAGAGTTGATGTCAACACTAAAGCCCTCCATCCGCTGACCACTCCACTTCATGTTAACCTATCTTTAGTTACATTATATTATACGACGTGTCAGTTCTGTAAAAAAATCACGGAAAACGTTCAGATCTGGTTTTATTTTTGTGTCTATAAATGTATAGGTATATATCATCATTAACAGCTCATATACGTCCCCACCGAGGGGCTCGAGCCTATACTGAATTAGGCAGATTAGGCCTCAGTCGACCACGCTGGCCCAGTGCGGGTTGGTTGACTTCACACACAACCTTTGAATTTCTTCGCAAGAGTGTGCAGGTTTCATCACGATATTTTCCTTCACCGTAAGAGCGTCGAATAAACGTACATATGAATATGAAAACACATTGCTACGTGGTGGGGATCGAACCCGCGTCTCCCGGACGGGAGTAAGCGGCCCTAGCCACTAGACCACCGACGATCTATCTACCTATATATCATCACCTACAGTGAAAATCGGAGTTTGATGCGCATCCGACTAAGAAAAACACAAAAGAGAAAGGTATTTTGTTGTACCTATATACCATGTATATACTATATAAAATGTCGTTCAGAAATTGTTCTCTGTTATAGTTTGTTTACAAAACAACTGGTACCTATATTACCAACCAACCTTTTTCATTAAAATGTATCTTAGTGAAAGAAATTGCTTTTAAAACCTTACGTACACCATGTTTCAACATTCACGGTCACACTTTTATACCAATGGCAAGAGCACTAGAAACCGGCTTGTTTTTCAATAAATAAACCTGAGTAAGGACCACTTTACAGTGGTGATTCAATAAAGGAATTGCCGTCAACTAGGGACTCCACGATCTAGTTTTAGCTCGAACCGGGAACGAGCAGTCCACATTTGTCAAGCCGCAGACAATTAAATTGGCAGTTTAAAGAGCGTTGTAATAAATGGATCTTCTTCCAGGCGTTTATGTGTACTCAATTCGCAGTTTATCTTCTAAAAAGTAGTTTCTTTCTTCTAAACCAATAGTTGGTTTAATCACGGCGCAAAACCATAGAAGGGCTGCCTTTGTTTGTTGTTTGTGTAGAAGTGAGTCTCAGAAATTATTGAAACTAGACCTTATTGTTGTGCCAAACTTTCTGTTTTTCTGATTTGTTAATACCAAGAGTTGGTTGAACACGTGATACTTAAAACTTCTATAGTATACACCGTGAAATTTAACTGGTTGTTTTTCGTTAAATGGAGTGTTCAGTCCATTAAACTGAACAACTTTCCCCAAGGAACATGGGCTGGCAATTGAAAAGAAATATTGCTTCCCCCATAGTAAATCGATCAGCTGGCCGCGCGATTTTGTATGAACGGGCCATTTTTTTTTTTCGTTTTACAGCCCATGTTCCTTGGGGAAAGTTGTAAAGTTTAATGGACTAAACACTCCATTTAACGAAAAAAAGTATCATGACCTGACAAAGGCGCGCTAAATAACGCAAAACCTTTCAGGTGAAAGTGAAAATGAAACTGAACAACTTTTGTTCCAGAAGTTCCACGAAACCTCAAAAAAGAAAAAAATACTCTTCATACAAACTGATCAGCTGATCGAGTCAATTTTTATGAAAGTTCAAATTATATTTTTGCAAACTTTAAAAAGTTGTGGAACAAAAGTTGTTCATGGTCTGAACTACCCCCCAAGAGGTTTTGCGATATTTTGCTTGACAGTCATTCAATTTGATCTTTCAGGTTCAATATGCCCTCCGAATCACACAAAATCATACTAATACCAATCTTTAATACACTAATATCAATATAGATAGTATAACTTGGCATGTATGCCTATGTATATTGAGAGTATTGTGTCTCCGTCAACAAACTGTTGTGCAGTTTGGCGGGCTCTTTGTGTGAAATGCCTGATATTTTTGTCGAAATAAAACATTTTTTTTTTACGCATCCTTAGATTTTTGTTATTGGGAAAAAGGAGAAACAAGTTACGCATTAGAGTTAGTTTAGTCTGTTTGGCTCCTATCTACACAAAAATGTTAAGTAGCTAAGTAAAAAATAACAATAAAAGTATTAAATTAAATAGGAAGATCATGATTTTTTGGAGATATTGGTGTCAATTCCGCGCAGCGACTCTAAATTTAAATTTTATATCAGCCTTGTCACTTTCTGACTTAATCTTGAATCCTGCTTAAAATTTACATTTGCGCTATAAAATTTGGCGCTCACAATGGTTGACAATCTCCTGTCCTTTTTCATCGTCATAAGTCAAAAAGTTACAAGGCTAAGATAAAATTTAAATTTAGTTTCGCTGCGGGAGTCGACACCATTATCTGAATTAAAAAATCATGTCTGTCCCCAAACCGCAAAATAAATAAACATTTCCTTGGAAGACATAAATCAAACACAAAATACTGATCTCACTCGAGGACAGATTGGAACCAGTTACGATACTGCTTTCTTGTAGAAGACAATTTCCTAATTCGCAATCGTTGTTTTGATCTCATCAAGAGACAGTCCAGTAATTTGCAGTATACATTAGAGGCGTTATCTCCCACCGTCCGGAGACGGACCGGGGTGGGCGGACGTCTCCGGACAAACAAACGGGGACATAAATCAACGTCAGAGCAAGTTATCTGGGACCGGATGTGGACGCGATCCTTTAATGTGTTTGTCCCCCAAGGAAAAAGTCCGCAGACTATGCAGATACCGCGATGCTGATTAATTAGGACATTAGATCTGGCGGTGGTGGTTCAAATTCGTTTGCGAAGAAACTGTAGGTAATCGTTTTATATACAGGATGTAACAAGGAAAAGGGTAGCCAATGGTCAGTGATATTGTGGAGGGAAGGGAAATATTGGAAGAGGACTGCAAAGGACCAGAAAAAAATACTTATAAAAGAAGAAGTCAGCAATTCAGCATGGGTAGAAGATTGATGGGAGACGGATCGTTATCAATGTTCAAAGTACCTACTTTTTTTCCCTTTTATAGACCTTTGTTTTGATTTAAAAGTTATGCTATTTTATCCGCTCTCCATACTTCTTAAATATTATTAATATATTAGGTAAATTATTATTGTCTCTACAATAGAATAACAAAATATTTTGGGAAAGCGTTACATTCTTTTTTCTTGCGCTTTGAAGGTCAGGTCCGGGTCAGATATGAAAACTATGATTTAAGAAACCCCAAATTTTTTACTTCAAAATATAGACCGAGGTCTAAGTACTACCCTTTCATATAAAATATATTTTTTTTTTAATACCTAGTATTTTTTATGGAAAAACTTAAATATTTTCACCGTAAAATACATAAACTAACGTAAAAAAACATATTATTACATCCCAACAGTTCAAATTACAGTAAAAACTAACAATAAACTCTACAATCCGCGACAATTTTCATAACCTCTCACTCACGGCAAATTTTTGAACTGACTTTATTCTTTTTTTGGCCAAGAACGAGTCGAATTATTATGATGCTAAATGAAGGAGTATATATTCATTTGGTGTTGCCCCATACAAACTTCATATAATAGAACTACCAAAAATTTATTACGACTGACTTTTTCACAAGGTTGTATTACATTTTCCGAGCGGCTTTTCTCCGGTCACATGTGCCCGGTTTCCGAGTCGAGGGGTTAACTCGTCGTTGTTGCTTTGAAAATAGCAGAGATACATAAGGCATATGTGCCAGTCTACTCATAGTTCGTTGAATGTGCACGTAATCCACACGTCAATATTACGTCCCCACCGAGGGGCTCGGACCTACCCTGAATTAGGGTGATCATGCCTTGGTCGAGCACGCTGGCCCAGTGCCAGTTTGTCGACTTCACACACAACCTTTGAATTTCTTCAGGGGAATGTGCAGGTTTCCTCGCGATGTTTTCTTTCTTAATGAACTCGATATTCGAAAACACTTTGGGTAGAGGTGGGATCGTGGGTTTTCCGAACGGAAGACAGCGACCTTAGCCACAAGACCACCGACACGGTCATCCACGGCTTATCCACACAATAGCACAGAAGAAATACAATAGTCAGAAATCGCAATCGGGTCGGACTAAAGTCCAGGAAATCGAACGGAACACTCGGACTGGTCCGTATTGTTTAAGAGGCCTCAGTGTATCAAACTAACTTAACCAAGGCTGCACAAGTTTTTCATCGTCAGCAGCTCATATACGTCCCTACAGAGGGATTTGAGTCTACCCCGATTTTCGTATGTGCAAGCTTTTCCTAAATTCTGAACTCGAACAATATCTGCACTTCAGTCAAGACAAAACAAAATAAAACAACAGTGACACGTACTTTTCAAAGTTTTGATGTCGTGCTACTAAACGTTAAGGAGTTCTCTCATTAGGACACAATCTTGGCTGCAGCATCAGTTCATGGTGAAGATCATGTTTAGTTGTCAAAATTGAACGTATATGCAAAGTTTCGAGGCATGTTTCAAACCGTTGATGAGTTGACATGGTCACCTTCCGGTTCCATCATCAAATCAGCTCTATGTCATTATATTATTGCAGTGTCATCCGATTAAAATTATAATTACATTCGGAAACCGGCAAGTGAGTTGAATTTAACTTGCAAGATTTGATAACAGATAGACAGACAGACACCAGGATAGGTGAAAATAATTATTGTAAAAAAGGACTTTCATTTAAAGCTTGTATTATTGAAACACGCTGTGTGGTGACGGCAGAGTAGAATACATTTGTCACTAACCCCTACTCTTCCTGTGGGTGTCGTAAGAGGTGACTTAGGGACCACACATTGAACAGGGAACGGGCAGCAGCGCTCTCTGATACAGTAATATTTTAATCTGCGATCTCCAACCCGCCTGCCAAGCGTGGAGATTATGGCAAAACCCTCCACTTGAGTGGAGGAGGCTCATAGTCCAGCAGTGGACTGTAACGGGCCGTTGATGTTGAATCTAAATAAACGTAAATTCGAATAATTTAAATAATCCGAATCCTTTTCGGATCCTATAATCATTATCGCATTTATCCTCATTAATATCGCGATCATTATCCGAGCGCGCGATCCGCGGAATTGAAACGAGGTACGCCTTTACAGAAAGGGGTAAATCTCCCAGTACTTACCGGCGCTGGCGCCGACGACGCACAATAAACCAGCCTGCCTGCCAGCCGAGCTAAGGCGTCGTGCCAACCAAGTTTACCCTATAAAATGATGTAGCCGATGCGATAGGAAAATCGTAAAAAAAACTGGCGAAAGGCATTTGGAAACTACCTATCAGTTTTTCCTCAAAGGTATTTGAGACATAAGCAGAATTTAATTTGATAAGTACGTACTTCTTACAGGACTGGAACTTCATATTTTAATGAATCCGTCCGTTATAGTCAATATACAAATAAAAACTTAATAATAATTATATGTCAAAAAACAATAACAAAATAAATATCTAATTAAAGACAGAAAGAAATATTTAATGAATTATGAAAATACTGCATGATCATCTTTGTGCACATCTTTCTTTACAAAAATTTAAAACAGGTTATACCACTGTCTTTATACAACAACCAAGATACTGCTATTTCAACATAATCATGTCTTTATTTTGTTTGTTCGTTTGTATGGGTTAAAGGGTTAGTTAGTCAACACCATTGGTCAAAAAGAATCAATAATACTTTTGTCTGCATTTCATGTTCCCAGTGAACCAATCCAATGCAATTAAAAAATTGGCTTTCGCCAGGCTTTTTGCTAGTTTCACTTTTCCACTGGCTACAGGACTATTTCTCCAGCCTCACAATTTGAACGACAAAATGTATTTTGAGCGTCGAAATACGGCGCGCGCGACCCACTGCGCTGATTTCTATCGCATTGTAGAAGTCAATCTAACGTTTCTATCTATGTTATTGACTTCGTGAAAAGGTTTGGGATTTTCAATTTTACATACTGTTTGGAAACTATTTTGCTATAGACACGTCTAAAAACGGTTTACATACTTTTTATTTTCAATTTTACTGAAGTTGTTTCCTTCGGCTAGATGATTCTAACGCTTGCCTTGTTTGTATAATTAATTTTCTGAAGTGAAGTTAAATTATATTAAACGATATAATGTTACAAGGACACCTTGAATAAAGGGTTTATAATTATCTTTAAAATTCACTTGCAAAAGGGGAGCAACCAAAATGGGCTTAGCCTTGAACATCCAAGCAATAAAAATTAAAATCACGAAACTTTTTGAAATAATATATATATATATATATAATGAATTTAGCCGCCAATAGAGAGTATCAAAATAAATGTAAAAAAATAATGTTTTGTAAGACTTTCAATGGATTGATAACGCCAAAACTAGTGTTGCCAATTACATTCTGACGAAAGTAATAAGAACTTTGATACTAATATTCCAACATTTATGTGATATCCTTATTACAGACAACTCAAAACAGTCAATATTATAATATTGTTATGTTCATATTGAAGCCCAGAGGTCAAACATTTTGGTTTCTCTCCTTTACACTTTTACACTTTTATTTTTAATACCATACAAATTTAATTAATTAAATATCTATTATCCGCTAATCAATATCACAGAGAGCTACATGGTCGTGTGAACTTACAGCCCTGATGTGCCACGCACGGTTGAATAATTTATTGAAATGCCACCTGTTTTCAAATAACTACCACAGATTACACCTGCTTTTAATATTGGATATTGGATTCTCATAGTCGAATGATTAAACGCTGCACGTTTCCTTTTTATTTTTTAATAAACACACGCTCACTGTTTATTGACGTTTATTTCTATTGTTTCAGGTGATATTCATATTTTATGAATTAATGAAGATACAGACAGTGCAACCTAAAGAGCGACCCCGTTCTCAATAGACGTTGCTGACAGGTGGAACTAGATCAAACTCAGTTATTGTAACTGGTAGCTTCCAGTTATTCCTATCTGCCCCCAAATGCTTCTGCCCCACTTTTCAGGGCAAGGCAGTTCGTTACCAACAGCACCTCCCCTTATGTCGTTCATATTAATATGACTACACTCAAGGCATTGAATAAATATTGTCTCATGGCCAACACACATCTCTTAAACACATTCGAATGTGTTTTGATCGCACCCGGACCCACGACCAATATTTTAAAAAAGCCCTATCCAACTATACAGGCTTTTTTTGCAGTTGTTGCTCATTGCAGTAGGCCACTAAAGTTGTTCAGCATGCAAGGTACCTAAGTCTCAAAGTCACCTAGTTCGCCCGCAGTATTTGTGTTATAAACAAAGTCAACATGAAAACATTCACCGAACAAGTTCGTAGTGGCCGCGCCCGCATTGTGTCAGTCTGAAAATTGAGTTACAATACACAGAAAGGGGAAGTTGCTCCCTTTCAGTGGCACGTTCTGAAATTTCACATTGGACGCAAACAGATGAACCTGATAGTGCCATGTGTTAGCATTTTAAAAGCCATCTGAAAATTGGTGCAGTTTTCATCAGAAATTTTTCAACAAAACTATACATAATGTTGGAACAGAGACAATACTAATACTGACTTTAGTTAGAGTGAAGTATCTTTAAGTAAAGTTGATGACGCTTTTCATCACAATAGCCTAATTTATATTGTTTACTAACGTCTGTAGCGCAACGAATTTCATGGCATCAGCTTATAGCTAACAAAACCAGTTGGATTCTGCAAAAAGTATTTAAAAGTCTTTATGATCCAAAAAGTCTGTGACGTAGTGAACATTTTTCATTAGTACTAACCAATTTACTACACTAAATTAATCGTAATTAAAGTTGTTCTCACCCTATATATAAGAGCGTGACGTAAATTTACGTAGTGATAAACATGATTTCTAGTGTTCCCTGTGGGTATTTTCAAGCACCCCTAGACAATTCTACAGATGTGGTTGCGTCTGGTGTGGCTACATCAGTCTTTGTCAACAAAGTTTATCGGCTCCAAACTACCGAACGGATTCAGCCAAAGTGTGTTTGCTGTGGTCTCGAACCCCGACGCCTGTTCACGCTTTTCAACAATACGGAATCACGGAATGCATTGGAAACTTGAAATTTGTTGCATTGTTGCATAGATTTTTATCTGCCTATTATTGGCTACGTTGTAACTTATTTGTATATATTACCTATCTTTGCTATAGAATATGCTGTTGGTATCCCGAATAAAATAAAAAAATAAAAATCTGGATCTGTGAGTTCTGTCTGCTTGGTAGAAGATATTCCGGTTTCGTCAACATGCTCTTGTTGACCCGCATCGAGTCAGCGTAGTCAGCTACGGCCTGATCACCCTAATCCAACCATCAACCTATAGTTAAGTTCAGTTGTGTTCTGTCACTAAAGTTCAGTTCACCCCTTTGGAGACAGGAGCGTGGTTTTATCTATGTTTGAGGAGGTACTTTTCAAATATTGACTATTCCACTTTTGACAAAACAGTTTTTTTTTTCGGTTGGTAACACTGAATAGGGGATAGGACTGTTCACCATATTCTATGAATTTACCATATTTTATGAATTATTTTGAAAATGTATTAATAATTTTTGACATTATGATTTTAATTCATAAAATATTATAATACTTGGAATGTTTTTAAAATATATATTAGTAGCAGACGATTCTCGAAGAAAAAAACAGAATCGGTTGAAAAACGAATTTACAGTGATTTTTTAAAGTTTCAATATGTATAGTTTCTCTTTCAAAAACGATTTTTGGTGTGGAGATTTTATGGCGTTACTAACAAATGACGTCACAAGTGGGTATGTGCCTCTCTGTCTAATCTTGAATTTCAAACCTTTATAACTCTGTCAATTTTAAAGATAGAGCAAATAATCTTTTAGTGTTCGATAGCAGAAACTAAGAAGTTTAGATTTATAAAATAAAAAATAGTAGTCCGATCCCCTATTTTACACGCTTCAAAAACAAAAATTGGTCAAAACTAGGTCATTACACTAGAAATAAAATATTAAAACGCATGATTTCGTCAAAAGTTGATTATTCTCTATTATTCTATTACAAAATGACCATTACCAACTTAAATTTTTGGAAAAACAAAAAAGTGGAATAGTCAACATTTTAAAAGAACCTCCTCGTTTGTTCAAGTTCTGTTCCTTATTCAGTCAGCTTGCCAACTTTAAGGTGCTGAAAGAACTGTCCTGTACATGTTTCGTTTCTAACAATTCACAAATGAAGGAGAACACAGCTACTTCTATGCAGTTTCATTTCTCGTAAATACTATACAGTGAAATAGCGTTCTTTGAAAATGCTAGCACATTTCGTGTGACAATACTCGTATAGTAGGTATATTATTTGTATGTTATATTATTTCTTGAGATGAAAAATAGTATTCAAAGCTTAACACCACCGCCCCCAAACTTAGACGCGTAGATTTTAGATATTTGCGAATTTTTCCACTTTAAGTTAAATAACCGATTTTCTTTTATTTCCAAGCCAATTTTCCAAGCTTCTAAAAACTCGACCACCGCTACCTATCAGGCGCTATGACTCCAAACCAACTGAAAATTTAACGTAAACGTCCGTGAGGTTATCTTAAAAGTGCACTTAGCAAATTGCTGGACGTTAAGTCCGAGCTGACATAACCGCGAGAGGCTGCTCGCTACACTCGCTTCCAGACCGCAGCGTAAGCAGCCTCATTTAAAATGGCTGATCCCGCTGCATCGAGCTCCACGTGATCCCCGCCACGACTGTAATCCCCGGATAAATGAGGGATGAACTACGAAATATCACCACACTACCATAATATCACCACACTATAGTAATTTTATTGTTATCATACCGGCTTTCGATTAAATCTGAGTGTAACTCACACGATTTCATTTGGCATCATCCTCGTCAAAAAAACCACTCTGCAAAGTGCCTGAATCTGTACCCCGATTGTGCTGAGTTCAAATATATAGCTAATCCCATTTAGTATTATGTCTGAACCAATGACGAATCGGTCATCGTCGAACGGTTGCTGAATTCAGTTACACAGACAAAAAAAATGCTTACCCATGTTACTATTAGAAGGCAGTTCATCCGTAATTAGATCGAGGATATTGAGTGTGTCACGGAGAAAGCCTAAAAGGGTCACACAGGACCGCAAAGGTTGGCGCGGTAAAAAACTAGGATAACCTGTCCATGTCTGGAAGCTGACATGATGTTACCACCGATAGTAACACGGGTACTGAATGTAAAATTGTGAATCTAGAAGACAGAATTTACACTATCCAAGTAACTCTACTGCTTTATAGAAGCTTGGCTGTCCGTTAAATCCTAAAGTTATTTGCACGACGTCTTCTAGGCATTTAGTGGCGCAGCTTGCGCTTGACAATAATTAATGAATTCCCGTTGAGTTAAGGGGTTTGCCGAAGTATTCACGCATCAGCAAATTTGTACGAGATAAAATTGAAACTACAGTTTCTGTATTGAAATTATTTCCTTAATTCTTCCGAACAGGTAAGAAAAGAATTTCAATTTGTTATTTTTGTTTCTTCTTATAAACGAAACTTTGTGTATGTTACATCTGACCTTTCCAAAGTTATAAGAAATTCACGCTGGTACTTCTAAAATATAATTTGCGAGTACCTAAATAAAGCCATTCCCTATTACGTATGAATATCTATACAATTATCTACGTCCCAGCGGTACCCCGCAAATAGAACGCGCACGTGTCGTTTACCGCAACAAAGCTTGGAATTAAGACAGACGTGTCTTATTTCGTGATCCTGTAACCCAGATTAATGTGTTGACTGCACGGCGATTACGCTAAAGATCGGAATCTAAATCTCGCGCCGGTGGATTTCGCTTCGCCGTAAGCCTGAAGATGGAGTGGTCCGTAGATTGGCGGTGGGATGGGGACTGAACCGCCTGAACACACGACAAGGCAGGATGGTACGAACTATGTAGAGTAATTGATAGCGAGTTTCCGTTGTGACGCCAAACTTAGTCCTTTGCAGTGTTGCCAACTTATAATATAATTTAAGGGAAGATACCTTATAAGACCTTACCTTATGTATGCTAGTTAATCTGTTTCTGTAAAAGTATATTATACTCACGTATCGTTAAAAAATAAATTTTACTTTTGAGCATGTTTCGATACGAGTGGGTAGACAAACTTTTTTAAAGCATCAGGATATTTCCAAAACCAACTTCGATCCGAACAGCTGAATTGGCATTACTGGATTCATAGTAAGAGCAACTCAGAGGCTAGACTGTACAATAATTATCTCTTTGCTTGATAGAATCTTCTTCCGAATACCCTGCCTCAAGCTTTAATGAAACTAAAAGCTTCATCACTCACAAACTGTCTACTTGGAAACCATTTTCCAAGGCTACTACTGAGACAATGAACCTGTTTATTGCTAAGAAAAAAATGCGATACAGACAAAAATAAGATAATTTATTTAGCGTAACAAACATAATAGACTGATCCGAACTAAAAGTGAAAACTAAAAAGAAAAGAATGAATGAATTAGATAAAAGATACAGATGTCATTTCAATATTTTTTTTAGGTGAATCTATCAGCAGACTATATACCTCAACTCTTTTATATTTCTTTATTTCTATTTATTTTATATTTTTTTTATTTTGTATTTTTTTTATCCATGATCAATCGGCGAAATTTCTAATTAATAGATAGTTGTCATAAGAATAGACGAATATCTTACCTTTATCATGACTGGCCTACTGTATCTAGGGTTTCTCATTTCCCGACTTTTTTTTGTTCCCGGATACCGAGACTTCTCGAGCACCATTTCCCGGGAATTCCCGAGAAGTCGGGAATTTGATAAACCTTAATAAAAATGTATGAAAAAGGTTTTAAAATAAAATACACATTTTCGTAATCAAAAATATGTTCATTTAAAATCGGTCTTCGTCAGTTAACTAAAAAATATGCCTTCTTAATGTCCTTTATAATTACAGAGTTTTAAAACTAGAATAAAATATTGCATGAAATGTACATTGTTTTGTTCCCGCCGTGTAGTGATAGTACCCGTCAAACTGAACAACTTTTCACGAAACAAAAAATTCCTGCGACAAAAATATTTTTTTGTTCTCCATACAAAATAAGTCGGTTCAGTTTGAGGAGTTCTATCACTACGGGAACAAAACGATGTAAATTTTACGGTGTATAAGTAAAATCTTTAAAATCAACAAAATATCAATCACAGATATTAATTTTTATTTATATAATTAGCTGTTACTGACAAAATATATGATGACTTGTGTGTATTTGTGATACAGTAAACTTGTTATCTATCTATCTTTGATATATACTCAAGGGGAGAGAAGATAGAGGATATAATTTTTGTAATAAGTAACACAGGAATTAACGTCAAATTGCTATTTTTTTAGTTTTTTTCAATTTCTCGACTTCCCGGGTACTCAACCCTTTTTTTTCCGTCTCGACTAAGGCCAAATTTCCCGGGAATTCCCGCTTCGAGACTTCTCGATGAGAAACCCTAACTGTATCATATGCCTTATCATTTAGTGTACTTTTATAAAACACAATAAATATTTAACAGAATACTAGTCGGAAGGTAATTCGTTTTCGAGTTTGGATCGGAAGGGATAAGCAATCGCCTCTCGGTCACGACTTCCGATCCGGCGAAAATTTTACGTCAACAAATATTCCTAATTTAAAAACTGATTTATTTTATGGTGTGCTATCAGTTTACCACCTATTTATTTTCCAATCTTAAAATCTTTATAACTATCCAGTGAGCTAAGTAAGTAAAAGTAAGTTAACTTGCAACTTGTTAAGTCTTTAGAGTAAACCATTAATGGTTATTTCCATTTGGCACGATAATTACTCAATACATAAATAATGACTACTGTAACAGTGTCAATGTAATGAAGTTAAATTGACTTAATTTCGTTTGGAACGTCAATTAGAGTGCTCGACCACTGGCCAAGTAGGGCTGGCGATTTTTAAAAGCTCTTTTAGTACTTTGGAATTTTATTATTAAGTAACATGCAACCACTTTAAAATTCACGTGCTAGTTATTTACTTACTGTGAGTACAACATAATTTTTCATTATGTGTTTTTATTCCCTCTGTGCTATCTTTTTTCTGGTAAATTCTTAAGGCAACTCTCAAATATTGCACCAAATATCGCTTATCCTCTTCTAGTTTTCTTGTTGTTAATCAAACTTCACTCTCCTCTACACTATATCTACGCTTTTCACGTAACACCAAAATAGTTACAAAATGCTAAACTAGTCGTATAGTCTTACAATTGTACAAAAACGTTACTTCTCATAGAAGGGTAACGTTTCTTAACATTATTCAGATCTTAATCATATATTTTTTTACTATGAATAGAAACTGTCAACCCTGGGCCTCGTAATTTTGTGAGCCGAGAGGATCGCGTGCGCCGCCAGCACCAGTGAAGCTTAGATTAACGCCCAATACGCCGTTCAATTTAAATTTCGAAGGTTCAATGGCCATTCATATAGATTATCTTTCACGCAAGTTCGTTTTAAAAAATCATCATTCTGTGTTTGGTCTAGACATGAATATTTTTATTTTATTTTCAATTCATCTTGGACTGATATTCCACTTTCAAAAGTCGTTAGTTACTTTAAAGGTCAAAAGTAGTCCATAAAAAAGATATTTTTATGACACATCCATCACGCTTAGCCAAACACGCACAGTGTAATAACATTTAAAATTCATTAGTTCTGGGACTCTGACGTCGTCTATAACATCTGAATTCGTTTACCCATTATTGCAGCCTTCCCTTGCATATAAACAAACACGGCATCATCAAAATAACTTTCAAAAATCCAATTCCACACCGCGGCAACTTGCAAATAGCGTTTTAGTATATCGGGGAAGCAATTTAAGTGGCAACCTTAATAGATATTCATTGAGTAATAATAATGGGTACGCTCGGTGCTCCGTGCATTTGGGAGTTCCACTCCACTGCCTGTTTAATTACCTAGCTGAACTTGTGACTAAAGTTACAGAAACTGAGACTAATTATCCGACAGCGCGAAGCAAAAAGGCGTTTTCGTGTTTGCTGTTAGGTGTTCGCAGTTAGAGGACTTTTTCAGTTTGTTTCTGGAGCTACATAGTTGTATTGGTTTTATTTTGCACAAGAACCCGTTTGTTTTAATTTCGAAGAGGCGGCAATAACAGCAAAAGCTTTATAAAAGACGATATCTATTTTTTTATATCCGAGCTAGAATTGCAGAAATAAAATGAGAATAGACGTAATTGCCAGACTGCAGAACTCCTTTTGTTCTCATTTCTACCTAAGATGTAATTCAAGGAAAGCACTAAAAGGCAGCTAGTTAAGCGCCTAAAAAGGTAATTTCCCAAGTCCATTGCGAACACAAGAGTGGTGAATTTCTAAAAAGAAAAAGAGGTAGGTATCACGTTATAAGACCAAATTTTGTTCTGAAAGGAATAGATCAAGAGGTCGTGCTTCGTGTGCCATTTGTCGAAATACGACCAAGTGGCACTCAAGAGAGGTCACTGGCTCATACTTAGGCTTATACCACTAGATAGGAGTGGCGATACCACTTCAATTTCAATGAAGTGCGTACACCGAATCCCCTTTGTTACCCTCGACGGCCAGTCTCCATCCTTATTTATGCTAGTCGTAAAAATACGACCAGAATTAAGTACGTCGGGAATAAAAGTCAGTATATTTTATTTGTCCAGACAACCAGTCTAGCGAATGAGTAAACAAAATCTTCTTTGAAGAACATGTCTCTGAGCCAATTAGCAAAAAAATTATATCAACGAAAATAGGCTCATTTTTTATGAATGATTTCAAACTAGAAAGAAAGCTTACGTCAAAATGGAAAAGATTTAAAATGCTCTAATTGATTCAGAAAATACTCTAGTTGATAATTATTTTCTTCCAATTTCGTTCCTTGACAATGTTAGGTCAATATAATGTCTTTTGAATTAAACCCTGGGGAAGAAACTAAAATAACTACCTATGTATATATACAAAACAAATTATTTTTATCCACCTAGCCTTAAGGCTGATTTACACTTTGGCAAGTAGTAAGTTATCACTTGCCCAGTTAAGTAGACAGTAGGAACAAAACGCAAAATAGGAGTCCATTCTATTTGACAGCTCGCCCATAGCCCGGTATATTTCGACAGCTACTTGCCACTAGCCGAGTTTAGATGTCGGATTAAGTTAACTCACCACTACACATGGGCTTTAGTTCATAGATTGAGTTGATTCGCCACTGTACTTGGGCAAGTATAAATGGGCCTTTAAGGTGGATTTTCGAACACACCTACCCTAAGGGAGACTTTTGGGGTGAATAAATGGAATAACTGAAAAAAAAAATGCTAAATTGAATAAAATTCCATTACGTCACTAAACAAATTATATAATACTAAATCAAATTAGAATCATCGCCTTCTTGTCTTAAGACGCCAGCCTAGCTCAAATTAAATAGATTACTTTTTGTTATGAAAAGGATTAGTCGTCGGCGTTTGCGAGTTGGGGCAGCTGAGGCAACTTCAGCCACACCGGTATGTAGGTCAACACTGAAGGGCGGTTCCCAATTGGAACATCTGGAACCTTCGATTTTTCTCCGCCCAAGTAATTTTTTATTTGTCGGCAATGATGTGAAACGGATGTCGTTCAAACGAATGAGTGCTTTCATGTGCCTACATCAATGCTCGTCGGATGCCGACATAATGCTGTGTTCGCGCGATTATGTTCTATTCTTTAAATATCAATGGAATTCGTGAATCAGATAAATCCAAAAAGATTGTGAAACTCATACATATACCTAGGTATATTCATATTTAAATATTATAATAAAATTGACCTGAGCATTTGAAAGTCCATAATTTTCAGCCGTCTGCAATTGCAGAATAATTATTACATGATGCCTTTGTTGATTTGGCTAAAGAGTCGAAAGCAAGATTTTCAATTCTATCAGAAAATCACATGAGCAATTTATAGAACTGTGTACATCGCAAATTACATTTAACTCTAATTTGCGAAGCTTTGACTTGGAGTGAACTCAAGCAATCTACATTTAGTTCCATATCCGTGAATATGTCAAAAGTTAGGTTATTTGCATAACACACTCTGAATAGTATACCTACCATACCTACAGATATATTCAGTAATTTATTTTTTTATTATTCATAGAGATGTAATTTGTCTATAATATCCGGCGCGTAGTCCAGTCGTCAATGACGTAGCACTTACGTAGCAGCTTGGCGTAGCTCGTAGCGAGTCGTAGCACTTCATCGAGCGTGCATTGAAACTCACTATTCTTTTGTTACTTTAAAATAGGGCTATGCTTGGTATTTCTCTACGAGATCGAGTTAGAAATGCGGAGATCCGTAGAAGAACCAAAGTTGCTGACATAGCCCGTAGGATAAGCAAGCTGAAGTGGCAATGGGTAGGTCACATAAACAGAAATTAACATATATATTTTTTTATTATTATTATTTTTTATTTTACATAGCGCGAAGATTGAATGGCCGATGGGGCAAAAAAGTCCTTGAATGAAGACCACGTACTGGCAAGCGCAGTGTGGGACGGCCACCTACGAGATGGACCGACGACCTGGTGAGGATCCCTGGATCTCGTTGGATGCAGGTGGCTATGGACCGGTCGCGCTGGAGTGCGATTGGAGAGGCCTATGTTCAGCAGTGAACTTTAACAGGCTGAAATGATGATGATGATAATTCTTTTAAATATATGTATGTACTCGTAACTAAATGAATAAAAAAGCCACATCGAGTAAAAGTACTAATAATGGTGTGTGTCTATGCTTGCTGCCGATAAACAGCAATCTCCAGTTGAATCTATCATATTTCTTGATAAGGAATAGTTGCGATAACAACCCAATTTGCGCTAAATTGCTTTCTAATTCCTATTTGTCAAAACACGGACGCTATCGGCTTTCGTGAACACCAGCCGCCTGCAAAATTCCACCATTAAAGTTATTAAAGTTGACAGACAAGGCAAGTCGGTGCTTAAGGCTCAATTTAAAAATATTTTGGTCGACAGCGCGAGGCAGGTGGGCACAATGGAACCGCCGTTAAAGATCGACTCTTGTCGGAGGCACTTAGGCGTTTTATCGGAAATAGACTTACAGTGACTTTAGAGCCCCAGTTGACATGAATATTTATTAGCCTTCTTTCCTATCTTACGGCCAAAAACTTGATTTTTTCGCCCGATGGACCCTTTGCGGCTTTGTCCCACAATTAAAAGATTTGATTTAATCAACTAAGCTTCTTCTCTCACCTTTTCGTCCCTTCATAATATTTCGTTAAAGCGACAACGAGCATTACGATTTCAGTAATTTAAAAAGTATTTGATAACGATAGATTATAAACTAACGAGAAATAATATGTTAAGTTGTAAATGGTTGGCTACAGTTCACAATTTTACTTCAGTTTATAATATCGCGAGTCAGATTATTAACTAACGATGTTCATAATCTCACGGTGACATATACAACGAATTTAATTTATGGATGGATTCCACTAGGCTCACGTTCTTTTGACTTTTTCCCACTTTATAAAATGAATCAGAATCAGAATAATTTATTTGCAGGACACCACAACACAGAACACATACATAAAGAATACAGAACATAATGCAACAGCAAATATTAGTATTTTATATTTTAGCCAAAACAACTTCTGTATTTCCTCTTTATGTAGAACTAGCGGTCCGCCCGCGGCTAAGCTCGCGTTGTGTAAGGTTATCCCGTGGGAATAAGACTTTTTCCCGTAAAAACTATTCTATGTGTTAATCCAGGTTACAAACTATCTCCATTCCAAATTTAAACCAAATCCGTTGAGTACTTTAAGCGTGAAGGGGGAACAAACATCCAAACATCTAAACATCCAAATATATTTTCACATTTATAATATTAGTGTGATTTTATTCGAATTCATTTCAATATTCAACAGTACCTCAAACTCTTGTGGTGTTTCTTTCGAAATAGATTTATGAGTGCTCTTTCATGTCGTCTATTAAAGGCACAACTTTATTGAAAGTAGAATAAATTACTATTCACAAAAACGACAGAGGCTAAAACAAATTACTAAACCAAATATTTTTATTTATAGAGCTCTATTTAAAAAAGAAATAATACTACAGGTTTTTATTTACACTTAGAGTCGTGGAGATCAGTAGGTATATTTATTTATGTGCGTATACGCCGAATCTTAACCCAAAAACATTGTCAAACGTGGTTTTAGTGTGTGCTCCTTGGGTAACTCACTAAAGCTCTGCTCTCACCTTTTTGAGGATAGGAGCATGATCTTTTTTTTTAATTTTGGATGATACATTAAAAAGAAAACTTAATAATAACAAACACAACAAAAGGCAATCAATAAAAAAAAGAAAAAAAAAGAATAAAGGAAAAATAAAGGAAAAATTAACGAATAATAAAAGAACGAATATATAGAAGAAATTTATAGGACATGTTTTTCCTTACAAACAAAATTTTAACAATTTAAAATCAAAATGGAAATAATACCTCGAAAGATGAGTATCTCCAACGATTTCCAACACTTTTGTCTTAAAAGTTGAAAGAGTAATCTGTGGTTGTCGGTGCAGGTTGCACAATAAACTCTGTTTAGCTTGTAAGTTAGAATAAGTAATACTCTATTGTGCAACCGTTTGATAACCCTAATAAAAATAAAAATAAATAAAAAAGAAAGAGACTCACTGAAAATATCGACTGACTGTATGTATGTACCTATATGTATGTTTTACGAGCATACGTGTTAGCTAAATAATGTAAAACCTCTCTGGAGTTGGCTCAGCCCATGAAACTGACTTTTCATACAAACTCAACTCCAACAATTTGTATGAAAGTTTACATTTTTTTTTAACAAAAGTTGTCCAGTTTCATAGGCTGACCTGCCAACTGAGAGGTTTTGCGTTATTTTGATAAAACGTTTTATAAGAAGAAAATTTTATGCTTCTAAATGTTTATTAACGCAATAATATCGGCAACTTGAACCGCGCCGCTATGTTTACTATGCAAATGCTGTTTCTATGTCACCACCCTTTCGTCTTACCGTAACATAGACGACGTCCACACTTAAGCACATAAAATCATATCGACTTTTCGCTCAGTGAGATGGTTATATTCTTTAAAGAAATACAACAAAAAGTTTACTAGTTGTCTTTTTTTTTTTTTTTCAAATTATTCAACTTGTGTTTTTAATTTCCATAGAATGTAAATCAGTATTCTTTATTTGTAAAGAATGTATTATGGCATTTCCATGTGTTTCTAAACGAAAGCACGATCTGCAGTCTGCTTATAAAAGAGCATTTGCACGCGGCCATTTTACAAACGCGCATCAAAAGTGTGTGAATTTAAACAGATACAACTGTATAACGAGTTCATAGCTTGTCAAAATTGAATCTGACGCCCCGGGAATCCGTCGTCTGGTGAAAAGATCCAAAACTAAGATTTCCCAAAAACGAGTATTCTAAAAATTTGCCGTAAATAGCGCTATACTTCTGTAATAATATGCCATTAGTAATAATCATCTAAAAACAAAAAACGACTGCGCCGCCACCAAAAAATGTATAACCGGTGTCACTCGGGCTGATAAAGGATTCTAACGATACCCCATGTATCCAAATCTTGTCAGGTATTTAGAAGTTTAGTTGGAATAAGGAAACCCACATACATACATTCATATATACATACATACATGAAGCTTGAAAACATTACACTCCTTTTTTGCAGTTGTGTAAAAGGAATACGAATAGAATTTATACAGAGTTCTTTATCTAAAGATTTGATTTTTTTTTTCATCTAACATTTCATCAGCGTCTTCTGTGAAGCGAAAGTTAATTTTTATAAATATTATTCCCTAAATTCCAATATTTAAAAAGCTTCCATTGCGTTTCTAGAATCGTTCCGTATGATCGCAGCCTTACCCTAGGGAAATGTTTGAAGAGGCTAATTCTACAGTGACGTCTCCGTGACGTCTTCATGGTCGTAATTGAAACTTCAATACACAAACATGTGAAATTGATTTCAGTAATCACTAACACAAGCCTCAGGCTTTCGGAGATAGAATGAGTACATCTATAAATATACAACGTGTTAGCTAAATAACGTTAAACCTCTCAGGTGGTGACTCAGCTCGCAAAACTGAACAACTTTTGTTCAACAAATTAAAATTAAGAACAATGTAAACTTTCATTCAAATTGACTCGATCCTGATCAGTTTGTATGAAAAGTCAGTTTCATGGGCTGAGCCACCACCAGAGAGATTTTCCATTATTTAGCTATCACGTTGTATACTCGTAAAACATACATATAGGTAGGTACACATACAGTTAGTCGATATTTTCAGTGAGTCTCTTTCAACTTTTAGGACAAGTGTTGGAAATCGTTGGAGATGCTTAGTTCATCTTTCGAGGCTCAGGTGGCTCAGCCCCATGAAACTGAACCACTTTTGTTCCAGAAGTTCCAAAAAATCTAAAAAAATATACTTTACTTTTTTATTATTATTATTATTGTTATATGATCAATTTGTATGAAAGTTCATCAAAAAAATTGCAAAATTGTGGAACAAACGTTGTTCAGTTTCATGGGCTGACCTACCACCTGAGAGGTGTTGCGTTATTTAGCTAACACGTTGTATAGATTATTGCTTTATGACGCATTTTTCTCTTGTCTTGTCTTCTCTGTGACGTAGTTAAAATAATAATGCATAAGTTATCCATTGTGTGACGCTAATTTTGGAAACGCAGGTAATTTTTTTATAAGAAAATAAAAAAATGCCGTACGTACTTGCTTTTCAAAATAAAAAACACTGTAACAGGAACTGTTAAATGCATATTAAACATCTTGTGATATGTATCTAGTGGTAACTTATTTAAACATTTGTATTTTCATTTTGATTGTATAAAGAAGGACTGTACCTATTGGAAATCTAAGTATAATAATACATTACCCGCCTCGCTCATGGCATAGTATAAGGACTATGCTCTGTACCTACGTTATGTACCTGTTTAGTATACCCTGCAGTGTCAAGTGTCAATAACCTCATTATGCAGAGTACTCGCGGGATACGAGGTTCACGCTGACTCTTTATTATACTCACATCTCCATATTCAGCAAAGCTTAACCATTTCAGTCACAGTTTTGAGCTGATATATAAAAAATAAAATAACATCTTTAGCTAAATCACGCAAGTCTAGTCACATGTTTTTTTTTTCAGTTTTGCAATAATTTTGTCTTTTCCTGTTCCTTAATTTACTGTGATCTATTGTTATACGTAAATCCAGAAGTAAGTCATAGTAGTATTTTTGACATGATTCATCATCGATTTTGTTTACAAAACATCAGCGCCCGATCTGAAATCTGATCGATTCCACCGAGGGGCTCGAGCATACCCTGAAGTAGTGTGATCAGGCATTTTCTTTCTTTCAGGTGTTTGGTTAAATTATCCGAGTATTGTAAAAATCTATGTAAAGCGCCTTCCATTCAACCCTCCACGAAACGTTGTAAAAAGTGGGATTATGAAATTATTCGAAAGTATTTCCGAGTACACACCACGAGGCCTTGATACTCGGCACTCAGCACTAATTCGTCGCGCACGAGTCTCCCAGCCATTATGTTTTTGTAACTCTCCTCCGCTGAACTTCACGTTTTGTTCGAATAAATTTACATCCCAACAAATGCACAGTTTTCTGCCGCAAAACCGCTCTAATAAGATCTTAATGTGCCAGTAACTTTGCTAAATTTTATGCCGAAACACGTTTTCTAGTCATTGTACCAATAACGACATTAATGTGTAGGTGAACTTGAGTACTTATCTGAAAGTTTATTTTAAGTGTGGCATTAGTATTCATTAGGTACCTTAAACCTCGTTTGAGACCCTTTCGCAAATTAACATTTTAACGCTTGTTTTAGAGCGAGAAAGTCGATAACCATCCAATCACAAGTCTTCTTTTAATATACCAAAAAATAGCAACGTATGATGATAACCTTTTATCACGAAGCACAACATTTACTACTATTTACTGTGCGCTAAAACGTCGCCTTTGCCTACGCATATATTGAAAAAAAAAGTCCTATACCTATACATTTTGTATCGAACTACCTACATAGCTTGCTAGGGTATTAAGGCCGAAAGGCTTTCAGTTTCGCATTTCACAATACACCCTCGAGTATGCAGATGTGTGCGTGGGACACAAGAGGCTGATATTGATAAATGATGAAGGAAAATGCCTTTGTATCCATTTATCTATCTGTACTTGTCGCTGTCTGAGGATGTTCCGATACGCATTTATCCAGAGATCTCCTTTTTGTATCCAATGGATCGAACGTTTCACGGTCTGTTGCTGAATTATCTGATTCGCTGACTATAATATCATTTTATTCATCAACTGAAATAAAATGCATCAGAACGAAGTCTTGCACTGCGATTCAGTCAGGTTCCTGACAAGACTTGTGGGTGTAGTTAAGTTTGCAATGGCAATGGTCTAACAACACACTCCGTTCATGTTTTTCAATGTAGAGGACAAGATTAGATCGGAACAAGACGTAGCACACAGCGGTTACCGTACTTTAAAATTAAGTACCTAATAAAAAAATATTTTTTGTTATATTTTTTTTTTAGTAGGAACACAAAGTAGGCGCATTTTTTGGTAGGATCCTGACCCTCGGTGACGATCCGCTAATTTATTTATTTTTCAACTAGCTGACCCGACAGACGTTGTCCTGTCTTAACTATGCGCACCAGCATTCAAACGACTGACAGTCATGTTGCTAAGGTTACATTAGAAAAGATAATAGGGTCGTTAAGTTTTCTTAAATTTTCAAATTTTCCGCGTATCTCCCTTTTTTTCTTTAATAAGAACCTTCTCTTCTCAAACACAACAATAAAGGCTTAATTCACCAAGCCAGCCGTTCGGCCGTGCCGTAAGTAACCAACGGAAAAGGGATTAATTTTAATACCTATACATACATACATATAGGTATATAGGTATTGATAGATAGATAGATATATGAACTAAAATGAAACAGCCTGTTAAAAATTGCTTAACATTAATTTTATTATAACACACTAACATTATCACAATTTGCGGGTTTGTAGTGAACAACCACGAAAATCTTAAAACATATAGTCTATAAAAACCTTTTTGTTCTGTATTTTATCAGCAATCAACTGTATTTTAGTGTTCTAAGCGTTCCCCTTTATTAAATCCTTATCCACTCCCTCCTCTATTAAATCCTCATAATTATTTCCATAGTAACGCTTAATCCTAATCCTAAATGCGAAAATAATTTATGTCTGTCTTCTATACTCCTTCACGGCTCAAAAAGCTATCTCTAGGTAATCAGCCCTTAATTTCATTTCATCAGTTAGATGGCTCGTTTTCTAAAAACGTTCATATTTCAATTAAAATGGAAAGGTCTAGTCTGAGGTTTTACTTTGTTTTAAATTGAAATTATTTGACATATCGATAGACGGAATTTTATTTTTAGTCAAAAATAATACCTATTGTCGAGCCATCAAATTCAATAAAGTAACACCTATATATTTTAATTTTATTAGAGAAATTGATGGATGGCACGATTTGGTTTGCTCGTTGAAATGACGCTATAATGTCGCGTCGGGGTACCGCTGAAGCTTAAGTCAGACGCTTCATTTGATTGACTATCTATTAATTTGTTAGCATATCCGACCAACTTGCTTTGATACGATTTTTTTTTTTAACTTAGCGGTAGCGGTAGCGGCTTTTTAACCCGACGTGACATTATTTCAACGAGCAAACCAAATCGTGCCTTCCATCAATTTCTCGAATAAAATTAAAATATATAGGTGTTACTTTATTGAATTTGATGGCTCAACAATAGGTATTATTTTTGACTTTTTAATGTTTTGATTTTTTTGCTTCGGGGGTTTTTAAATTTTTAATTTATTTTTATTTCATAACTTTTAAACTTTATTACAAATAAATTATGATATATGAGTACAGTTATATCTAAAAGGATCACTATCAAATTGGAGAGTATTTAATAAAGAGTACTAATGTGCTGGATATCCTGGCTACAGCATCTGCTCATCATGTAGCCACCATTGCATTGTATGTAGAATCAAGTACTGATAAAAAAAATGAATCCAAACACGACATATCTGCTATTATTTTTTCAAGAGTGTACTAGAGTGCTGGATATCCTGGCTACAGCATCAGCTCATCGTGTTGCCACCATTGCAATGTATGTAGAATCAAATACTGAGCAAAACGAATCCAAACACGACATATCTGCTATTATATTTCAAGAGTGCTGGATATCCTGGCTGCAGCATCAGACCAATAATTCCATCATTATGCAAATTTATATAGCATACATGAGTTTTTCAAATTTTAGGTCACACGTACGTTTAAAAGTGAAAAGTAAATACACATTATGCGTCTAAGAACCCTACCGCAGTTAACAAAAGAGCTGATGACCTTGAAACAGCTGAACCGATTTTGATGAAACATGTCTAAGAACCATCGCTAGAAAACCTTCTTTCAAATAAAAAAAACCGCATCCAAATCGGTTGACCCGTTTAAGAGCTACGGTGGCGCAGACAGACACACAGACACACAGAGCGGTCAAACTTATAACACCCCTCTTTTTTGCGTCGGGGGTTAAAAAGATCACAAAGAGACCGTTGTGTATTTATCGTAGCTTGACGTGCTTTTTATAGCGTATGTTTACCTACCTTATTTCACCATAATCATGACTGAATCTGTAAATTTTTGTAGATAGCGAAAAGAACAAGGGTAAATGTTTTATTTGACACAAACAAAGTAAGTACTTTACAGTTTAAGGTATTTCAAAGTAGCTCTGTGAAACAAAATTAATAACGAAACGCACCAGTTGCATATCTTTCAGTGCAAGTCGTAAAAACAGACGGAGGAAAAGGACATTGTACTCAATTATTTATAGAAGCGAAGATCTTTTGATTATAAGACATTCCTTGCCAAGATTAAATATAACAGCCTCCATGGTCTAGCGGTTAGTACGTTCAGATCTCATTCCGGATGTTCTGGGTTCATAAGAAAACGTTTTGTCCCTAGTTTGTTAAAAGGCTTTTCCGAAACGTAAGATGATTCGATGCTTCGTCGTCGGAAGGCACTTTTTTGCTGGCTCAGTAACTGTCAGGGTTTACGACATTACAACCGAATGTATTTGAAGACCGAGTTGTCACAGTCGCTAGATCTAAAGTGGATCCTACAACATTATTAGACCATTTACCCCACGGATTTACATCCACATTACACCATTACACAATACGATTAAAATTGTATGACCCACTACGACATACAATTTTAATATAAATAAGTCCACCAGAATATTATTGTTAAATGTATACATTTTGAATAATATGTCAATGGCCTTAACAACTTCAAACACTTTGATGAGCATTGGTCGTGACGGGTGCTTTGTGATAGCTGCTGTATTATTAACTTTATCCATTGTTGGAAAAACTGTTTATTTCATCTACATAACAGTTTTCATTTGTCATTGATGTGTGATGTCGCTAGAAATATTGTTTCACTGTATCACAGCGATGCGAAAGCGCGGTATTTACTCAAATATTGAGTATAATCACAATATTTTAGGTATTTCAATCCGACAGATATGCCGAATATTGAAACATTTATAGACTAAAGTGTTTTGGGTACCTTTTGGTGATTTTGACATTGGCACGAAAGGAAATGATAGTACGCTCCCGCGTAAAGGCACGAGGTCAGTGGCCTCGATTCGGGATGTCATGCTCTAATTCTAATTTTAAAATCCAGCTATCCTTATCGTTTTTATGACCAATGAAAGAGAGGTGATGAACGAATGATATTAATTTGAACGAATGATAACATAAAATAAGGGCATAGCTGTCAGTTTAAGAGATTTTTAAGTCGCATGTTAAGTGCACTTAAGTGCTCTCTAAAATTGTGCATTCGATACGGCCATAAGGTTCAAATTTGATGTTTGACAGCTCTAATATTAGGATGGCCATCTCATGTCCCTATTCAATCTTTAAAAGGTGAAAAGGAAGGAGTAACTTAAATTAAGGATTAGAGCGTGACAGTGTGAATCGGGGCCAGTGTGTTGTATGTACCAGGTGCATTTTCTATACAACCTGACACTTATGTTAAGGCGAGACCCTATTTGAAAAATCGTTCTTGGGCCCCTTTTTGAACTCGCGGATCTCACGTCTCGGAATATTTACAAAATCAAGAAAATTACAACCAACAGAAGAGTTTATCATTTAGCGGCGTGACTAAGTAGATTTTACAAATAATCAAGGAATCAAGCAAAAATAAATAATTAAAATCACCCCACATTCAAAATTTGCAAATCTGTTTTCTCAATATTTTCAGCGACAACAACATATATTGTTTGTATTTTTTGGGTGGCTATATTAATACCTAAACGGCGAAACTAACTAGTTTTTTAATTCGTTCACGAAAAAGAGAAAAGAGTTTAAGAAAAAACAATTTTTTCGCACGATTCCTGCACAGTGTCGGACGTAACCTCCGTGAAGCATCGTACGCTAATATGAACGTTATTTCAGTAGTGCGTCGGTTGAACTTTCAACTAAAGCGCGTTGAGTTGCTAATTTAGGATAGGGCCTCGCCTTAATTAGTGCTGCTCCACACTACGCGTGTCAACTGGCACACGTGCCAGATTTCATGTGTGCGACTTGCCACCTAAATCGACGGAGCGGTGGTATGATGATTGTCTTAGCCCTTTAGTTCATCATTTTCTATCATGTAAGGCAAACCCGTAGAATAAATTGAACAGGCTTTTAATACAAAATGCGTTCAGCGTAAATATTTTTCGATTTATTTCCGTGTTATGGGAAAACACCTACCCATTTTCCTGGTTCTCTCGGCGTGTCTATTTACAGAAAACCCTCGTCATGTCTTATTCATTACACTACACCTGTCTCACTCGAATACGACATTAAAATAGTTTTCCAAGCAAAAAAAAGTTATAGCAGGTTAAGGACGTATTTTTTTATATTAAATAAACAGCTTTCCAGTGTATCTTATGTCTACAGTCAGACTGCAATAGTTTTAATGCAGTCCGAATTCAGTTCTGCATCATTTCCTGCGCATTTCGATTGCTGTAATGTTATTTAACGACTAGCATGTGTCGACTAGCATCTTTCAAACGCAACGCTCCTTTTATGGCTATAAGCATTTTCAATAAGTACTGCATTTGGTTGGGTTTAGGAGAGGTTTACATTTGTGGCTTCTTGACAAGTGTTTTTATTCATTAGGAGATTTTTGTCATGTAGTGCATAGTGATAACATGTAATTTGTGGGTATCAGATAAAATCAACATTAATTTATATTTTGTAATGGATTTACCTTAAATGACATTTAATTTGATTAATATATTTTAATTATGACATTATTTTTTTACATTTACATTTAATTCTATAGGTATATTACATTGACAAAATACTGTGTTTTCTTTTCTATATTTTTTGTGTTGTATAATAGGTTTTTGCTGAACGTAAACTTTCATTTAAAACCTTGTATATACCAAAAATCTATGCAAATAAATCAAATTCAAATTTCAAACGATAATATACTTAGATGGTCTAACTGCATCATAAATGCTTCTCAACGGTGCAGTTGAAATTCAGACACTTTCAATGGCAAATCGACAAAGAAGTATAAACCGTTACATACTATTTGAGCTGTGGATATGCTATGTTGTTCGAATTTAAAAGTTTAAGACTAATAAGGTTCTATTTCACATAGAGAACCCAAGGCCGGACGGACTCCTCACTCAGACAGTCTGCATCTGAGTCAGACCATTCTTTCATAAACAATCGCGACCTTAGTTGTTTTGTTTATTGCTAAGAGAAATATTTCAACCGGCGGCGTTCTAAACGGCATTCTTAAAGGAATTTGCTATTTTTTTCTAAATTTATGAAACATGACTGGCGTTCGTAATAAAGATCTCGTTTTTGTTTTTGTTATAACGACTCAAATTTGTCTTTATTTGTTACATAATAAAATAAAATACGTAAGAAGAGTTAGGGCAGGTAGTCGTCAAACGTAGACGTTTGATGTTTTACGTTATTCCTTAAACGTTAGTATGGTTCCCGGCTTAAAAATAGGCTCACCCCGTATCTTCCCGTGAGTGCTGTATAAACTAGACTTAGAAGCTTGGGTTTAAACACTAAAAAAACACTAAGTTCGGCGTACCTTCATTTAGGTGCGAATCTTAATCCTACAATTTTGAGTAAATTAATTAATACAAATTAATTTAGCCTGGCAACTCTTCGATTATCATGACGTGAATTATTTGCTACACAAGATCGGTAGCACATAAATCTACACCCTAGATCTGAGGTGAACGAGTAAGGAAGTCACACAACTTAGTCAAAACCAAACAAGTTGACGTTTGCGTGGCGTGTCGTGGAGCTTTGTCAATATTTGCGCACTCGCAACCGGCTGAGACAAAGGAACAAAAGAGACGTTGCTACAGGAACGCTGAGGAAAAACAGACGTTGCTACAGGACCAACCGCCATTCGGGCGAATGCTATTAATAAAGCTACACTACGGAATTTTTCAAATCGTTTATTGTTTCCAACTTAGTAACTGACTAACCAGAATAGGGAATATGCACGATTTTTTTAATTCGTGATAAAAATATAATTTTTCAAATATCTTGCTCAGAAACAAAGTTATAAGACTTCAAAGTTGATGGTTAGACAGAGAGGACCGACGTGACATGTGACGTCATATGTCACGCGGGCCATACATCCGCCATAGAAAATTTTGTTTTCGTTAGAGGGACAGATATATTTGTTTAATAATGCTGTATCTAGTTTGTTTTTCGATCAATTTCGATTCTGTTTTGACGTATTATTTTGGTATACTTTCAGGTTAACTATGAAAAAAACTAATATTATTTTTTTATGCATATTCCCTATTGGCTCAAAGCGTTTTGTTTTCTGGTCTAACCTGTTATATTGAAACCATTTCATGCCGGCTTTAGCTTATTTACAATGTTTGAATTTTGGTGCTGAGTTCTGATAACGATAATAAACATATTCGTTTTGCCTAATATTTTAGGCTGTACTAAAATAAACACTGTTTTAATCAAATTTTATGTTTTTGTTTCAGGTAAAACTTTTCAATCTCTACTGTCAATACTTTTATATTGGGTAAGTTTGAAAACGAATTAACTGCATGAATTCCCCATTGGGAATACCAAAGACAGACGACTCCCCCCCTGTCTTTGGGATGCCATGATTTGGGCATACCAAATCAAAATAAAAAAACACTAAACAAAGATATCTAGACTTTTCTTACAAATATTTGCTTTGCCAGTATTGTACCCATAACCTCACCGGCTATATGCCAAAACATTCTTCAAATCCTCAAAATTATTAACTTGAGGTGGTCTAAATTTAAAGACATCGTAATAAACTAGAGATCATCAGTGCATGGGATGCATGCATGGCATGAAATAAGTAGGTGTTATTAGTTAGCCGGAGCGTAAATATTGTCACTTCCGATGCAAAGTGCAGAGTGCCTCAGAGCACCCACATGACACTATTACCGGAGCTTGCTTTCAGAGTTAAGCAGAATACATAATTAAGTTCCCAGTCCTCCTAGACAATGATCTGACTTTGTCTCCCTTGCTGAATTTCGCAAGATAATTCCGAAGATATGAAATTTATTCCACATGCGAAAATATCTCTAGTGATTTATTCAGCGACACTGTTTAGTGGAGCGTAGAATTGAAGATGTTTACTGTTTGTATGCTTACTGATGTGTAAGTAATATTTTCGATTTGAGAATTGTCATGAACACTTTATAACTCTAAACTACGTACCATCAAGACCTAATAACATTACATTAATATAGGATTATTTTCCGCCGTTTATTTTTCAGAAAATTCAAGTTTATTATTATTATTTTAATATTATTTTAATCTATGATGCCTACAGGGCAAGAGCAATATTCCACTTTTTTTTATGGACCTAATCGCTATTTCTACACGAGTGGTAATATTATAGCGGGCGCGGACTTGCGGGGGAGCAGAAGGCTCGTACCCCTTAGGAAATTTATGACAACGTACCTGGGGGCGCCCTCAGACGGGCTCGGACCTAGGCCCAGAACGTTGCCAGGGCGAAAAGCGCGTCGGAGAAGAATGACCCCTACCGGGTCTTACTGAATTAATTCTACTATTAGATCCGCGTCCCCGTCGGCGGGTGCGGTTACTACCTGAAGGGCATTCTGTTGTAGTGTTAGGCTTACACGCAATGGCAGCTTTAATCGCGACGGTGATATCATCGTCCGGATCTGTGAGAGCGTGTCTAGGACGACGCTTGAATCGCGTAATGGGATGCGGAAAGTAAATGGACGAATGAGTAACGGCCGAATTGAAATAAAGCCATATTCCACTAAAAGGAATTTTACGGCAAGTGCTTCTCATCTCAATCTTATCAACAACGCAAGTCAATTTTCCACGCACAAGTTGGGGAATCGAACGGGCAAAACAAATGGCATATAGTCTGAAGCTCTCAAGGAGATGAAATTCTGGGTCACTCGCTCATCCCTCACCCTCACAGATCAAATAGCCGCCCTTGTAAACGGAGAAGACAGGAATACTTACCAACCAAAAAATAAACAGGGAGTTGGAATCTTTTATGTGTATTATATTTGATTTTCTAAGAATCTGTAACGTTACAGACTAAAAATATTAATTAATACTCACAGTTTTAACCTCTACTCAATTTTTTACCATTTAAGCAGTTACAGGTGTACCTGTACATTCAACATTAAACATCACACTCACACTAATATTATAAATTTGAAAATATATTTGGATGTTTAGATGTTTGGATGTTTGATCCGCTTTCACGCCTTAACTACATAACGGATTTGGATGAAATTTGGAATGGAGATAGTTTGTACCTTGGATTAATACATAAGACTATTCACGGGAAAAAGTCTTATTCCCACGGGAAAATCTTACATAACGCGAGCGTAGCCGCGGGCGGACAACTAGCGTAACACATAAAGCGAAAATTAGTAAAGCTTCAGCCTTAAGACTTAAAGCGTTCATGTGTTGAACACGAAATACCCAAGACAAAACACCACAGACATCGTCCCGACTCACACATAGCACTGTGACTCCTACTTCCGCGTCGGATAAAGGATCTCCTGTCAATATTGTCTCTGGTTCAGCAGCTAACGGGGCGCAATATCCATCAATCATGGGAAGACAAAAACGAAAGCGCGGTGTCGATAGGGCACGACACTGCCGCCTCTCACTTTGTCATCGTCGCCGCTGACGGCGCCTCCCGTATCGATACTGACGACGATACATCATTATTTCATACAGCACTATTTATTGTACAGATTTTGCTAACGTGAGATACCGAGCTAGCTCCATTTGCAAAGATCTCCGTTCTAGGCATTGAGCTATTATTACTACGTATAGAGAAGACACCGCCCCATCTCAAGCGTTCCGTTCAACTGTGGCCAGCTGGCCACAGTTCACTCAGTTGCTTACTAGCTCTTGAGCGCTTCAGTCTTGTTTGTTTTAAAGCGAAAAAACGTGAAAAATCATCAAATATGCCCTCGTGTGTGTTATGATGTTACACTAATAATTCTAGTAATACGGCGAAGTGCAAAGGAACAACTTTCCATCGGTGAAAAACTAGATAATCATTTTTAAACTTAATTCGAGCAAAATATTTAGCGGACGCCATGTTGCGTCATTTGTCATAGATGAAACAATTAAGATGTGACATTTGGGTGTGTAACAAGAGTAGATCATAATAATATCTTTTACAGTGGAAAATGATAATCTTACACATTATTTAGTAATAAAATTAGTAGTAAATCAAGAAAGATGAAAAACAATTGTTTTTTTTTTATTGATCGTTTTCATTGATTGATTGTTTGTACAAGTAGATATTGTTTATTTATTACGAGATATTTTGTAACATTGTATTACTTCAAGGTTTCCACGTCTGGGCCGTAAAGATAGGGAAAAATTGATAAAGTTCATCGAATATTGTTTGTTTCGCAGAGTAAATTCAGTACTTATAACTAAAATAAATATTATAATTAAATTTATTTGTCAGACATCTTTAAATGTTCTCACTTAATTGAATAGGCAGAATATAAACAAAGTGTCGCGTCTTTGACGATGACATCGCATCTATGACTTATTAGCCGGCCCCCGCGCGCCTCGCACTGCCGCGCTTGTTGCATAGATTTTGTAGGCAGCGTCTTTTCTAGTACGTAGTACATTATACTTCAATGGTTCTAGGTAACCCGTTTTACAAAAAAATGTGTGGAAAGATTTTTCCTTTTATAAAAATCATTTTTGAAATATACTTTCCAAGATAATTTTAGCAAAGTACTTTTAGAAACTTTTAAGGGTACTGAACATATCACACACTTTTTTCTCTCTAGCCAATTTACCAAATCTATTTCAGTTTTTGTTTTCAAAAGGTATAGCGATAAATACAGGAATATTTTCCTAGAAATATCCAAGGCACATTCTGTTGTATTCCTAGAGCGGACATATTTTGTGGGATTTTGGCAAATACTTCGACGTCGCGACGGATTGAACGGCTCAAGGCTTTACGCCCACGTGGCCCGTATCAGAGCCCACAAGATTGGAATAACAGATGAGATTCATATTATTAGTATCAGCATTCGGATGATAGAAACTATTCTCTTGTTTTTTTTTCTCTGTAACAACGTCAGCTAGTTTTCTTTTGATGTCGTGAGACAAAGCTTGTATAAAGATAAAGATTTATACATAAATGTTTGTCTTATCAAGGGAAGTCTAAAAAGGTCCCGCCTCACCCGGATATAAGGAGCGGTCGCGACCTTTCAATACCATCCCTTTTGTCTCCTTTGATTGATGTCCTTGTTTCGCCATCTCAGGATTTTGGTACCTCTTGCTGACAATTTCTCAAGAGTCTTTTGTCTGTAAAATTTATCTATTCATTAACAAAGTGAAGAGAACAGACACTAATTGAAAACTCTTCATTTAAAATTTTGCTATAAGATGGGTGGGTGGGTTACTGTTTCAGTTTAGGATGAGAAGGAAAATTGGATGATTCTGACAGGATTAAATCATCGAATAACTAGCTGAAGACCTTTCTCGCTTAGGCACTTGCATTTTCTTTTGGATTTCTAAAGAATACTCACAAAATAAAAGTAAAAAGAATAGACTTGCTCACGTTTACCTTTTGGCAGCTTGGCTCTAAGACCAATTTATTCGTTAGCTTCTACTCATACTTGATCAAAGCGAGGTCCTTTGGTTAGGATATCCATGGGTACGATGTGGGCCGGTAACTGCGACCGTGCCAAACTACCGATGTGCTTTGTGTAGCGAGAAATAGAGCATGTTGGCCTGCGTACGTTGGCCCATTGCTGGCCCAACATTATTACACGAGCCGCATGCGAACAATTTAACGCATTGTTTGGTTTGAATTATTATATCAGCATAATTTGTTTAGCTACGACTGTTGCAATTTGTAATAGAGAATGAACATGATCCGAATTAACTAGCCGTATCCTATGCAAGTAGATGCTTCTATCTGTTTGGTTAGACTGTAAAAAACACATAAAGTACCCCTTGTTATGGAGTACATTTTATAACCCTTATAGAAGCAAAAGTAATGCACTTAAAAGTATTAAAGCTTAACGTTAATATCCAGTCGTTTCTCCGAACAGGCATAGCGATAACGTGTTATTCAATAATAAAGGTATTATGACGCTATAAATCGCAATTGGCTTTTACGTATAACGTACGGATAACATGGAGCGAATAGGCGCGTCTTAACGATTATAGGCAGAGCTAGTGGAATTAAATGCACACGGTGGCGGCGCACTCATAACAATTTCATAGGGTATCAACGCCACAGGCGGGATTAACCGGCAAAATCGCCTATATTGATAAATCTGGACGATCCGCCAGCCGGCCCCTCTATTTCGAAAATAAACAAAACGCCAATAGGAAAACTCGTTCCAGCAATGCACAAAAACTTTTCCTATTAAAGCTATATTGCGACAACTCACTAGTGCATTCCACATTGCTATGGCTCTGTTTAATTTTTAGCACGCAAACTTAAAAGTTTGTCTGTAAGTAAGTAAATAGACGCGCATTTGTACGAATTCTAATTCCCCCTTGTTTTAATCTAAGTAGGATATAATGTTTCTTTGCTTGACTCATAGTTAGCACTGTATTCTGCTGTTACAGATATTAAATTCTTCTTGTTTCGATAAAGAGGTCATAGACGGATCTACTTAGCCTGGGCAGCGGTCGGCACTTCTTCCCGTCCAAAATACCTGTGTTTGAGGACTAAGGTCTTTAATTAATAGATATATTGCCAGTAATAACCTATGGCATAGAGACGTAGTCGCTAACTATTAATCTCATGAACAAGCTCAGGATCGCTCAGCGTGCGATGGAAAGAGCTATGCTCGGAGTCAGTAAAATTCACGCTCTATGTGTGGAATAAATGGTATCCACTTTAAACTTGAACCAATATAATATGAGGGCTTTACATAATACGTTTTTGTTCTCGTCTAGTGGGATTATTTCTCCACAATTTTACATATTAGGTCCTTACATATGAAATTGGCGTTTTGTCGTACTGGCCACTTTGATCACAAATTTCTCCTATTTGGTTAGGAATTCGAAATTCAAATTTATACAGCTATTTCCACATGTAGTTGTGTTTCGTAAACCGTCATTCATTTGTTTTTTTACTTATCTTTTTTCTGTTTGCATCGCTCGATTTACAAAATGGAAAATTTGAAATATCGCGTTATTTACGAGTACGAGTTCCACCGTGGCACCAGTGCTGCGGAAACGGCTCGAAGGGTTAATGATGTGTATGGCGGTTGTGTCGCAAAAGAAAACACAGTGCGTTTTTGGTTCCAACGTTTTCGTTCTGAAAATTTCGACCTGCAAAACAAGCCCCGTGGACGGCCGGAGACCCAAGTTGATAATGAAGCATTGAAGGCTATTGTGGAAGCGGATCCATCGCAAACCACGTCCGAGTTAGCTGCAGGCTTCGGTGTTAGTGATAAAACTGTTTTAATCCACTTGAAGCAAATTGGGAAGATTAAAAAACTTGAAAGGTGGGTTCCTCACGACTTGAGTGAAGCAAACCGGCAAACGCGCGTCAACTGCTGCGTTACATTACTTGACCGGCACAATAACGAAGGGATTTTAAATCGAATCATTACCTGTGATGAAAAGTGGATTCTCTACGATAATCGGAAGCGCTCATCGCAATGGCTGGACCCTGGCAAGCCAGCCAAAGCCTGCTCCAAGCGAAAATTGACCAATAAAAAGTTACTTGTAAGCGTTTGGTGGACTAGCGCCGGTGTCGTTCATTACAGTTTTCTCAAATCTGGCCAGACGATTACGGCAGATGACTATTGTCAGCAATTGCAAACCATGATGGAAAAGCTAGCTGGTAAACAACCGAGGCTGGTCAATCGCTCTACGCCACTGCTGCTTCACGACAACGCTAGACCACACACTGCACAACAGACGGCTAGCAAATTAGAAGAGCTTCAATTGGAATGTCTAAGGCATCCACCGTACTCCCCGGACCTTGCTCCAACAGATTACCATTTTTTTCGAAATTTGGATAACTTCTTGCAAGGGAAAAAATTCAACTCAGATGGGGCAGTCCAAATCGCCTTCAAAGATTTTATTGATTCCCGTCCGAATGGTTTTTTTAGTAAAGGGATCAATGAACTACCTATGAGATGGCAAAAGTGCATAGATTACAATGGCTCATACTTTGATTAAATAAATATACTATATAAAAATTTTTCGACTTTTTGTTCCTCCCATACAAAACGCCAATTTCATATGTAAGGACCTAATATTTATGGTAATACAATTTTACTATATTGCTTCTAGGTTTAAGTAAGCACCCTTTCAAAATAAGGGCATAGTATTCAATTTGATGGAGTCTATTTTGTAGCTTATTCTTTTTATTATCCTCGGAGGAATTATTATCTACCGAGTACATACAGGAGTCTTGGGGTTCCTTTTTCAAAAGACTCTTTCCAAGGCTTTGTAAAAACCTTTGTCCTATTTAAAAAAGGTAAACATGAAGGCTCCTAATGACACTTATCCCCATAATTATCTACCTATACTGAGTGTTTTGTTGCGACCATTTGAACAGAGCCGAGTTCACCGCCACTTCAGGAACCATTTCTGTTTTCTATCGCATCCATTTACGGCTTTTGTTTTGCTATTTTATCGAGCTAATAAAACAGAAGTGCGGTTTTCTGCCGGCGCTGAGTTACGTCTCGCCAAGTTGCGCGGTTGCGTCGCGGTCGACGACTGTGGGGTCAATGCCCAGAGTATTTAATTGCAATCAATGTACGGCAATAACAGAAATACATTGTTTACTCCTTGTCACCAATAATTGGTAATTTAATTAATTTAAATTGATAGATATATCGACATTTAATAAAACTGATTTAATTACGGATAACGTGAACACAGAATATTATTCTACTGTCAACACAGCGTGAATAAATTACAACCCCTTCGGCCGCATACGAAACTTACTTTTAAAAATATTGAGCGCATTGGTAGATCACGAACTAAGCTGCAGCGGCGCTCCTTTTCTTAAAAAAAAAAATTTGCTTTCTCTGTTACTTACTATAGATACGAGTACGGGGTACGGTAAGCAAGTCTGTTAAAATTAATGTCCTCCTATAAATGTTTTTAATATCATTCACACAAGACAGCGCAGCGAGTTTCATAAACTCCAAACGGATTTTAAATACAATTACACCATTTATCACTGTATATTAAAATGCTCAGAGAAAAAAGGTGAAACATAGCTGAGGTTGCAGAAGAATCAAATTAAAAAGTTTCAGAGGGAAATGGCGACGTTACGTTTCCGTTGTTATTTTTCTGCAGACTTTTACGAAAGCCAGCTGCACCGGTTCTCTGGTAATTAGATTAGAATTCTGTGTTCTGTACTATGCACCCGAGACGGCTATAAGGTGCCGCTCTCTCATTAAACTTTGCTAACAGGAGCCAACAAGAAAATAGCACTTTTTATCTTCATTCAATTTGTTTTCCTGCAAATAATTTCAGCAACAGCTCGCTCGTTTTTTCATTTTATTATATAATCTAGAATTACAATCTCGTTATTTGCTTTAAATTCAACTTGCTTCTCCTTTTCCCAGTACAGTTTCAAACTAAATGAAAAGGTATTATTAAGCTCTCAAGCTTAGTTTGCGTCCCTTTAAATTCAAACTTCCATTACGAGTTGATGTTTCGGGTAATATTCAAATACTGGGGCGTTATGACCTGACCCTTGCGATTTAGGAGACATACGTGAACTAGTGTCATACCCCGTCGGTCGCTAATTCGACCGCTACCCGACATGTAATGTACGACTGTTTAAGGTTGCTATTAGATTTTATACCGCCATCATCGTCGCCATTACGGGCTCCTTCGAGAGTACCCCCTTACCTTCATTTAGGTTAGTGTTGCGTTCATGCCCTTTATTCATTATTCCTCGGACTGGCATTAGTTAGAAAAATGCGAGCCACTTAACTCTACTGCCGGTTTTCATGTTCTGCCAAAATGTTCCTCAATCAACGCCTTAATGTACTTGTTACAGGTTTCTCTTGAGCCTGTTGTTTAAAATTAACTCCTAAATGTAATGTACATATTACTTGCTTATATTGAACTTAGTCATAAAAGCAGTTCCATTTGTGCTGATAAATATTAATGTCTTTAAAAACACAAAAACGTTCTAAATCTAAATACAGAAGTATTTAGTATTTAGATAGTAGAAGTATTTAGATAAATAGAAATTTTGGTTAATGATTGAGATGAAAACTTTTCGGGGAAAAAACTACTTTTCAATAATAAGTATTAAACTAGCAAGAATTTTTGATAACCCACCAGAGGAAGTTCAAATATAAGCCCTTTCAACGTTTTTCAAAGTACAAAAGTATGTAAATACATGATTTCATCAAAACCATATTAGAAATTAAATTTAAGAAACGTCTGTCTGCAAACCAAATACAAATTATTCAGTACTCAACGGGGCATCATTATTTGAACAAGCTTAAAATGCTGTACAACTTTCGGAATGTCTCGCTATAAGGGATGAAATTTTCATCTGATAATGTACTGAAATTGTTACCATTGTTGGGCACTGTTATAAATAATTAAGTTCTCAAATTAGAAAAGTTGCTCAGAACAATCCCTGTAGATTTTATTGGTACTTCAGCAAAGTTTCACGTGTCTCAATTTATTTCGCATTAGTTTTGAATCCACTAAAGTAACCCGCAATCCTTCCGAGTAAACAATGGCGGGTGACACTCGTGAATGGAAATAACTTAACCCGCAGCGGCGCGGCGGTGTGGGCAAACAGATGCTTTAGGGGCACGTAAGAAGCGACAGAATCTCAACAAATGTCAATAACCCTCTTTGTTACCCAACACTAGCAGGAAATTGCAAACATTTCTACCAGCTCCTTATAAAGAGTTGGGAAGTGGCGGCTAAATAGACTCGAGATTTAATTCTATTAGGCAACGGCGATACCCGCGGAAAGCTCGTTTAAAACTACTGCGCTTTCATTTAACTTTACAATAGAAAAACTAAAAGTTTGTATCTGGCTACTACTTTGTTAGCAATCTCGGCGTGCAAGTTATCCGCCTTATCATCTGCTTCCAAATTTTCATTGAGAGGAATACGGCTTGTTCATTTCTGTCGGACGGCCGAGAAGTTGGTAAATTGACTTTGTTAAAAGCAAAAGTCCCTCGGTAGGCTGTCTATACAGAAGTAAGCTCACCTCGACAAGTCGGTTAATTGTCGTCGACTGGGCGTTGGGCGTTGTTGGGCTTTGTTTGCGTTGGCGCGGCGCCGGCTGTTTGCGAACCACCGCCCGATTGTCGCGCACATTATCTGCAATATTACCGAGCTTACTGATGACCCAGTCGAAGCACAGTTACATTTCCCGGTTCAATATTTGGTTTGAACCAGCTGCATTGGTCTTGGTGCTTAGTAAGCCGTCGAGCGAGTCCCAATAATCCTGGATTTCTATGTACAAACTCGTAAATTCTAAATACGAAGCGTTGCTATATAAAGGTATTTAAAATTTAAATAAGCTTTCTGGCATTATGTTAATGTTTAGACACCTTAACATACCATCAGCATACCTAAGTATTTACAGCTCCGTGTTTGATATTTAAAGGTGAAACTTACAGAATTATTTGGGATTGAATAAGGGAACGGGAACGGAGGCTCGCATCTTACCATTCATGAACACGAGGCCTGAACTTTCAATGTTCCATATAAATATAGTGTCTGGCAAGCTCCACATAACTATATTATAGACACACTGAACCACCGCACTTGCCCTACTTCTTAGTATGCGGCATACAAGAGTTTGAAGAGCACAGGAAAGTTTTTGATCAGATTCCCAAGTGTGCGTGAAGCGTAGAGAGACGTCGTCGCGTCGCAACAGAAGGCGTCACGTTTCGCAAAGTGCTGGTAGGTGTGATGAGAACTATGCGACAATTTCGACAGGTGAGAGATGGAACCGCCAAAACACATTAAACAAAGCCACCGAGCGAGCTAATGTAGATAAAACATTAATATGTATGAGACAACCTTGTTTGCGGTGGGGTTCAGATTTCCAGACACCTGCTCGATGAATAAAGAACGCAAACGCCGCCGCCCCAGTTAACTATTCTAGTTAAGTCTTGCGTGACTCGGCTTGATGCTATCAGCTCGATATCCAGCCCCTTCGTTATCAGTGGACTGGCTTTAAGGCAGGAAATAAAACATTCGTAGCAGTAGTAATTGGTGTGGAATGTGGTTTACCAAAGTTACTTTAGGCTGATTGCTGCAACGGGTCTCCGTTCCGTACAGTTTTCTTCACTAATTGTGTGGAGTAATCTTCTTTAAAATGCTAATAGGAGTTGCAGAACTAAATCCCGTTGCATCCACGCTTATAAAATTGCTTTTGTATAGTTCCGTGTGCGCAGTGGATTACTGCTAAGCCGTCTCTGCACGTTCACGTGAAAGCTAATGCTGGCTGCGCAAAGCTGTAGCGATGACGTGACGCAGTTTACCCGCACCACTTGCTCGGTGATTACACGGCTCTGCACAACCCATCTCCTTCACAAACAGCTGGGTCCGTGGACATCCGTCGTTCAGGGAATAGATGCCAAATGAGCCCTAACGTCCATTTTACCGGTAAATTGAATCCGAATAGCGCAGAATCTCGTTTGAACCCCCCAGTAAATAGCGACTTGTAAATAGGTAGGGACGTGGAAAACATTTAGGGACTCAATTCACCCTTTGCCTTTTCTACAAATTAAATGAGAATTTACCGGAAACGGCATTTAGTTTGTCTCTAAATTTACTAGTTGTAAAGCAGGAGCTTTTGAAAACTCGTCTAAATTGAATCTCAGACAATGAGGACGGTCGTCGGCTTCCGTTTCTCCCTCCCATTATTTCAAATGTGTTCGTCGACTGGTAAAACGAACTGAGATGAAACTCCTGGACATGAAAACTAAGCTTGAACATGAACAGGTTTTGTTTGACTAACAATACTTTGAATGTAATATCATATTCCTGTGTTTCCGCGGTGTTTGGTATTATACTCAACGTTAATTGCTTTTAGAACTTATTTTCTTTATGATTGCAGGTGAGTTTTAGAGAGTTTGATTCACTAATTATCGTTTCAAATGAAATTAGTTTTTGTGCCGGGTGAAGATATCAAGTATCATTTGGTTGGAATTGTCTCGTTGTATATGCACAATAAAGGTAACATCTTCCTGGGAATTGTGCCATTAAGCCCGGTATCTCTGCCTGAGTCGCGCTCGTCAGCAAGTTTCAGACCACTCGACTCTCCAATTCCATATAATTCTGATTGTTATGAAAGTTGGTTTTGTTGTGACTCTCGAATTGTAAGGATGTTAACTTTAACTGCTTGTGTTTTCAAGTGCCTACTTACATTTAAGTGTACCTACGCATTTTTATACCAAACTTATTCGAAATGATAAATATTCTTGTGTTATTCGACTCTAAGCTATTTCTATTAACATAATTTTATTCCATAGCTACTTGCATGCATTTATAATAATAAACTAGAAACAACACCCACAAAAGATAGCAGCAAGCTATATTAACTAGATATGTACCATATTATAGAATAACCACTATTATTAAAAAAACAAAAATCCCGACTGCGTGGAAAATTTAAATCTTTTGGCGCCAAAAATAGGCCATCTTGTTTTTTTTTATAAATTTGATGTACCCAGTGTCACTCTCACCAGTAAGACGAATCTAACGATACCTCTTTAGCTAAAATCCATCAAGCGGTTTATGCTGTAGAGCGTGCCAAAGAAATATACATACATACATACATACACTCGAAAAACATAACCCTCCTTCTAAAGCAGTCGGGTAAAAAGGTGTTGAAGTTAACCATTGTAGATATAAAAATAAAAGTAAACCATTAAACCATGTAAACCATTCAGTAGGTATGCATTTATTAAAGTTAGGAACAAATAGAACAGCATCGCTCGCCTTTGTCATTCATTTGTTATTGCAATAGTCTATCGCTATAACATCTGCAGTCGACAATCGAAAATTTGAATATCCGGCCCTGAGGCTGAATAGTCGTCTGTATTGGGTTTTACTATGTCATTTTAGTGCTTTACCTACAAAAATAGTTAAAATTGCGGCTAACATCCAGCAGACGTATTCCCAAGCCAATTTTCAAAGAAGAGACTTCTTTTATTCAAATTTTCAGCAAAGGCCGAATGGATTGCACCACGAAGCGGGTAAACCGGCGTTCACCTCTGCAACTGTATGTAACTCTTGCTAGCGGTGCAATAAATTTTATGCACCCAATTCCCCGTCGCCTCGAATTCGATTCGGTGCATCGCCACCCGAGTGCTCCGAACAGATAAATAGAGTTGTTCCGAAATAACAGTGTTAAATCATGTGTAAAACGCCTCTAGACGTTTCTTTGCTGTTTCTTTGAGAATGTAACATGCTGTAGATTGCCACTCATGTTCTTCTACGCTTAAATGTGATGGATGTTTCTGGTATAAATATGACGTTTTTGTAGCCAAGCGTACGTAATATAATTTCATATTTCACATGAAGCTAATGTATGAAAGGACTCGATTATATTCGCAGGGTGCTTATATCTGAATTAGTCTAAATTCCTGTCGGGACGCCTCTCCATCACCCAATTGTTCCCATGCCATTGTTTTCACTGAATGCCTTTTCGAAATATTGGTTCAGTGAATATGCTCGACGACTGGGCGAGTTACCCTATAGAAGGCCGGGCCCAGACCCTCGCCAAATTCGATGTGTGTATCCAGACGATTCTCTGTTGATTGCGAATCAAATGAAAGCACCCAATCAAACCCGAACGCGTTCTGGACGCCTCTGAATAATTTTTGGGTCTTCCGTTTTATTCTCGATTCGGCTGATATCCATATCGACAACTTATTGTAAGCGAGCTTTTTTCATACAGTGTAATTCATTCACTTTATGAGCAATTTCAAAATACGACGTCATGAAAATAAAATAGCGCTTGCACAATATTGCCGGATTCACCTCAGTAGTTACATTCCATATATTGGTCGAAGCCCGTTCGTAGAGTCACATTGCAGATGTAGTCGTTTCGCACAAATGCTACACAATATCCAGTTTCGATCGACTCGAATTCCAGTTGAGGGACATAAAGGGCAGCGACGACAAAGCGCTCGTATTTTGGAGAGAAATGAGTTCGAAATCAAAGAAATTAAATTTTGTATCTGCAAGAAGTCGACGCGCCTCGCGACGACGGCCGGCGCCGCTTTGTGCCAGACAATGCCCCGCGAATAGCGACTTCACTCATATTTCATCCGAATAACAATGACCGCTCTTTTGCTTTATCCAATATTCAATACTGGATCGAAGAATAAAAATGTTTCGACTGTTGGAATTTGCGAAGGAGCTTGGATATGCGCGCAGAATTTTAGATTATCTTCAAATAACTTTTGTCTCCTCTGCCTCGTAGTCTCGTCGCTTAAGCTTATACAATTTAGGTTCCGTTCTATGTCATCCCGTACATGGGCAAAGGCCTTCCTCCGTCCTCATTGTTGTTTTCGGCTCATTGTTACCCAAATTAAATAGAACACGGGAAACCTTTCCTGATTCTCATTAATAACCTCTAATTTACGATGTCGGAACAAAGAAATTTTTAGAGTCACATCGGAACCTCGTCAGGCCCAGGCCGCGGTCACCGTGCGGTCCGAACGTCGTTATCCATTCGTCGCCAGCTACAAGGGTCTGTTCCTCAGATTGCAAATTAAATTAGGACATGCGACCGACCGATCCTGTTTGCCTGCCTACCCTCTGACGTGTAAGTTTTAAAACGTTGCTTAATTCATGAACCCAAGTTTGTCCATTTAATTTGCATTTCCAAAGTGATGCTGGATGGTGCAACGATTTGCATTTACTCCCCCGCCGCGTGTGTTGTAATAAACATTATCGGAATTATGGAACTTGTCAGTCTAGAATAGAGCTGTATAAAACGCCGGATCAGCAGTAAAAATTGAGTTATTTATAGGTTTAAAAGATCCATTGGTGTTTACCAGCGGCGTCCATCGTCCCTCGTAAATCGTTTAAAGGTTGGGCGTTCTCCATCCTCAAGATGAATGCCCTTGTCTGGCTGATATATTTACTGTCCGCCACATGGCTCTCCACCCCTGCTCACTCTTTAACATGTATCTGCAGTTGCCTTAATAAATAGGCTTCATGAATAATAAAGCCGAACAGTAGGCGAAGTATTTGCCAAGTAATACCCAGACCATCTCTTGGTGAGCATAAGTAATCTCTGCAATAAATAAAAGGCGAAAACCCTGTGGCAAATATTTAGGGACGTCCCTACCTGGAACTTCAAATAAACGCAGACGTAGACTAAATGAAATTAAGTCAAATTGTCAGAATACCTTCACAAACTCTCTTCAAATGGACATAATAGGAAAATTCTTTGTAGATAGAATGGGAACGAACGAAGGACAGTTGAGGGTTACATTGTCTATGTGTTTACATGCTGGGCTCTGTCCATTAGCATAGAATATGTACTGAAGGCGAAGAGAGTAAATAACTTCATTTTGCACAAGTGGAGCCTCTAAATCCTTTTATGTTGTTCGTGAACATCGAGCGGATAGGGCGTAAGCGAATAAGTAATAGCATCTATATGCTTTTGTAAAGAAGCTCCGCGCGAAAGTAGCTGTGAATGTGCCGCATGTCATACACAAACGTCCTTTCATTTTTTTTTTTCATATTATATTTTGATGCTATTTGTCTTCTAGACGGTGAGTGGAATGAGACAATTTTTATCTTTTCATAGCGCAACTAGATTCAAGATGTCAAGTTTGCAATTTTACTTTTTAAATAACTGCGCCAGTGAGTGCAGTTTGTCGTATTTGTTTATTCATTTTGCCTTTTGCCTGCAATAAATAAGAATATATCGTAAAAAGTGCACTTTAAGTGCGTTTACAGTGTTTTTAGAGTTCCGTAACCAAAAAGGAACCCTTATAGTTTCGCCATGTCCGTCTGTCTGTCCGTCCGCGGCTTAGCTCAGAGACTCTTAGTACTAAATAGCTGTAATTTGGCATAGATATACAATTAATCGTGCCGACAAAGCTGAATAATAAAATTGAAAAAAAAAATATTCTAGGGTTTCTCTGGTACACGTGAAGTGGGGGTTATTTTTTTATTCACGACTACCTTATAGTATGAGGTAACGTTAGATGGTTTTTTTTTAATAATGTGAGTTTACTGAATCCATTTTTCGATGTAAGTGTACGTTTCAGAAAAGTGCTTAATTTTGTTAGAGTCAATTGTCCCAGCAGCATAACCGGAAATGTGAAAAAATTCACGGTAGTCGTGTATTGATGAATTTATAAGGAAAATTATCAACATCAAGTAGGTTTTACAGGTTATCGAATAATAGACCAACTTATAAAATGTACTAGTACAAGTTAAGAAATTCGGTACAAATGTCCATAGAAAAATATTTTGATGAATTTTAACTGTCTTAAACAGGTACTACCTAAATATAATAGTATAGGACAACTACGGAACCCTAAACTTTGAGTGGCCCAACTCGTGCTTGGCTGGTTATTTAATAATATCGGTTGTTAACTTTCTCTAAACTTATTTAATTTAATCATAAGCTGAAATAAGTAGCTTTTTTGTATCAGTAAAGATCCCGTAGAAGAGTGAGATACGACAGCCTATGTATTTCCTTAATGCTAACGGCGTCTTAAGTATAGCTCAAAACACCTAATAACTGTGGCAAAATGAAAATGACATACTAAATCTTCCTTCCATCCAAGTCAGCATACGTAAAGTGTGGCGCGGTGTGGCATATCACCCATAATTCATCTAAACCGCACTTTGCCCGCTTGCTCGAGTAATGTAACCGCACTTTAACGCTCGTAATCCGCTGTTACATCCTTCTATGAGTATTTTGATGCTTTTTTCGAATACCATTTATTTACAGATTATGTTAGTTTACGCTGTTTTCTTACAGAGTGAGTTTTTGTGAAGTAACGCGTAATGAAATGTTTTTTTGAGAATTCTTTGACGTAACCATTCATTCAATCAATCAGCTTATTGTAGTCCACTGCTGGACGTAGGCCTCCCTAAGGGCATGCCGCTTCCATTACTTATCAAATTGGATTTATAATAAAGCTCTTGCAGAATTTTACTTATATGGGTGGCAGTGTATTTTATTTTTCAATACACCTTGCTCGAAAATTTAACTTACGAAGGCAGTAAACTGTGCGGTAAACGCGTTTTACCGCACTAGTGCGATTTTATTAATTTTTTTTTTAATTCCTACGGTTATTATTCAGCCAGGATCATTTTGACAATAAAAAATATTAAAATCGGTTTATACAAAGAGAAAAGTATTTTATATTTTTTTATTTCAACAAATTGTATCAAAAAAATTATCAGCCAGTATTATTTTAATTATAAAAATAAAATTACCTCGATTTAACTAATAATATTCGTAAAGGCTGAATGTCTGCCAGAGCCTTTTCTCCGTAATTATGCTTATAAAAAAGAAACATACTATCGTTTTATAGTTGGCGCCAAGTTTGTAAAATTTTCATTTAATTGTTTTACATTGAATGTTGTTTTATGAGTGTTTTAATGTTGATATTTAATGATAAATGTGAACAGTAAGGATACTCAAACTGGGCGCGATATAACGAGCCCGAAGGGCAATACTAAAAGTAATGTCATTTCTCCCTTTTAGATTTTCCACCACTGATCTTTACACGATAACCAAAGTGTTAACAGTTAGACAGTTATTTATTCAACATACAATTTTAAAACAGCACTCCGAAATCCCATTAAATAACTCACTAATGTACAGAAAAAGGAAGAACATATGTCCAATTCAAGTTGTCTCCTCTAGTTTTGCTCAAAAGTTTTACATATTTTTAGGTCCATTTTTATACTTATAACAAAATTGATAACCAAATACAAAACTTTTCACTTACGAAATTTGAATGTAAAAAGAAAACTACTTCTTGGCTGCTAAATTTAGATTACTGTGACACTGAAGACCTTATAACTATTACTCCATAACTTTTTTACATACAAGCTTTCTTTCATGAACACCTCCAAAAACACATACCTACACAAATACACTACAGTTAATTGTAAGGAAAAAGTAATGTACAACGTTTGTTTCGGTGTAAATCGACCTCGTTACTAATACAAGTCAACTTGGTCGCGTGTAGACAGTTTTTGTTAGAGTTTAACATTTAATTTAATGGAAATTAGGTTTAGATGGTTAGTGGAGCTGGTTAAATCGCCTCTAACACAGGAGCGCTTTATTCACCACGCGCCGCCGATGGGTTATTATGAATTGTGCATAAAATTTCAAGCATACTTCAGGCACCCGTTATACACCTTGGGCACGATATTTTATTAAAACGAAAAGTCACGTAACTTGCACTTGAGTTTTATTTTATTTCTTTACAAAGATAATTGGCAGTGTTTCTGTTGCATAAAAACGGCTTGATTTAAAGTTCTACGACACAACCACGGAATAAATAGTGCTAACCTTTGTTGTTATTACTTACACTCACTAAAATCAATTATAACTGCATAAGATGAATAAAATGCCACGGTCTCGTCTTACGTTTCAGTACCTGGTTGACCGAGCTTAGCTCGTTTTTTATTTTTGTAAGACACCTAAGCATTTAGATTAATTACTTTACTTACTTTATGCGTTCAGACGAAACAATACCTCGTATTTTTAAATTTTTTCGCGCGGATTCTTTTTTTTTCTCCGTTTTGGCATAATGCTAGTTGCATTTGCATATTGCCACTTCTCTGAGCTACGTATGAAATAAAAGGCGGCGCTAGTAGTAATACAAAATTCAACCATAGATAGGGTGTATTCCGAATGAAACAGTCAGCGCCGTTAGCGATTAGATAATTAATAATAATAGGGGTTTCACCCGCTATACCCGGGTTACTATAGGAAAAGCTCTGAGAGATTACATATTTTAAAAACTATTTAATATCATTAAGTTAAATTAGAGTATGTAGAGTCTGTCTAATAAGTTATTATACTTGGGATTTTTTTGGGAAATTAATTAAAGGCAACTCTGAAAAAAGTATGTAAGTACAATAACCTGTTAGACTTTGTAATTATGAAATAAGAGGTGAAGTTATTCTTTTTCTGTTTAAAGCAATCGCCCACTCGCCTGTTGACAGTAATTTGGTACGCGCTTTGAGAGTGCTAAAATCGATTTCAGCGTGTTTCGGAACGCAGCAGGGTGTGACAAGCAAAAAGAGTACTATACACCTTTGTACAATTATATTAAAATGAGTGTTCAAAAACTCTAACTAATAAATAAAGTGTTATGTGCAAATAAGATTTGGTCTAAAGGTCTTAGTAACTGGACCATAAAACTTCCCAAAAAAATACCTAATGACGATTCGCGGCACAGAGTTCTGTGATTCGCGGACCGATTAAGTACGTTTTTGAATGAACGAATGCCTTCGTTCTAGAAAATATTAATGTCTGTGGTTAATGTTTTTTAATCTTCAGTATTTATTTTCTTATTTGCTTGGTAATGTTTGTACCACGGGTTTGCATATCGCCAGGTACTACGAGCAAGATAAGGATACTCGGAAACTGCTACAACAATTTCGATGAAATTTAGCATTATATGGGGTTTCGGGAGCGATAAATCGATCTAGCTAGGTTTAATTTTTAGTAAAAATAGACAAAAAATTTACAATAAATTAAGATCGGAATTTGGATAGAATTCAGAAAGGAAAATAAATTATTATTCCCATGCCTAACAGTGGTAAAGGCAGCGCTAGTAGTAATATAAAATTTAATTTGTTGAGGTTGCGTGGATTAAATAACGTCTCCGTGGATAAAATAGCATTTTCCATTTCTGTGTTACATATCTGAAAAAGTAACTGAAAATACTTTTAAATGCTTTTTTAGAAGAAAATTTCGTCACTATGTGAGTTGTAGTGCCATCTGTTGCAGAACTTTCGGTGTAAGAAAAACGAAGTGATTTTCTGTAAAGGTATTTTAATTGAACTAAGTAAATGAAAAAATAAGTAATAACAACGACGATGACGGTAAGTAATAAATAAAAAAAACATACCTACCTATAAAAAATGCTCTATCTGTTGGAAAAAATTTAGACCATGAAAAAATAAGGTACTAAATGAGAAATTTTTATTTCTGTCATTTTTGTATTTAAATAACTAAATAAAAGAATTAAAAAGTTAAAAACAAACAAAAAAAGAAACATGAACAAAAAAATAAAAAAGTACATTCATGTGGATTCGATCGTCTGACCTTCGGTTTCATTGCCTCCCGGTTCCCCAACAGAGCCGCCGCGTCGTTATGGATAGCGGTGATATTAACCTTCTCTTTTAATGATATGGCGTACAAAATCTTTGAAGCCCGAAAACATAGGGAAATCCTGTTTAACCAAAAACAAAAGCTAGCTAGATCGATTTATCGCCCTCGAGACCCCCTATATACCAAATTTCATCGAAATCGTAGCAGCCGTTTCCGAGATTCTCATTATATATATAGATATATAGGTATATACAAGAATTGCTCGTTTAAAGTATAAGATAATCGCTCAATAAACCTGCAAAACAATTCCCTATCCTCGTGAAAACAAATAAGATTTCACAATCTTCTCTCACAATAACATTATTCTCCAGCTTGAATTACTATTGAGATTTTCTCCTATTTGATATAACTCTTTACTTTTCTTTTCGTTTTTCGGTGAAGGAAAACATCGTGATGAAACCTGCACACTCCTGCGAAGAAATTCAAAGGTTGTGTGTGAAGTCGATCAACCCGCACTAGGCCAGCGTGGCCGACTAAAGCCTAATCGCCCTTATTCAGGGCAGGCTCGAGCCCCTTGGTGGGGACGTATATGAGCTGTTGATGATGAAACATACAAAAAGGTAAAAAAGGCATCTTCCTTTTTGTTCAAGAGTCCCGAAAGAAACCACTCAACTGAAACAACAAAAGGTGGGGCTTCACTGATGACGATCAGTGTGACTGCGGCGACACGCAAACTATGGAACACCTGTTGTCTTGCCTTAACTGTCCTGTTTCTTGCTCTATACAAGATGTAAATGAGGCCAATGATAAGGCAGTAGCTCTAGCCAATTTTTGGGTTGGACTGGTTTAACCCCCATCGACACGAAAAAAAAGAAAGAAAGAGCTGAAACATTACGTAGTATTTTTAAGACAGTGAGGTTTTTTGTACAATTATAAAATACTTATTCCCTAGTCTAGGTTTAGGGATCCCTATTGTAAGGTACTGAATGAAACTGTAGACTGTATTACAAAAGCGCTGGTTACTTTAGAAAAAATAAATAACACAGTCATTAAAGTCGTAGTTGAATGTTTGAGTAAGGTGAGGTGACTCAGTGACCCTATTATTGGTCAGTTAACAAAGACAGTTGAATTACACGAGACAGTTAAATCCAGCATTGATGCTTCAACAAAGGTTTTCTACGACTTCGATACACCTTTGCTAGTGATCCATACAGTAAAGATTTTATTCAAATATTTGTGTTTAGTTTACACAATTATAATTTAAATGAAAAAGCTCGAAACCTGTCACGGAATTCGTCTTGAAGTTATCTGATTTCTTCGGCCGAGATCTCAAGCCTTTGAAATTCCAATTTTCTCGCCTTATTTTCTTTTTAAAATATAAATATAATATTTATTTTTGAGATCTTTCCTTTGAAAGGGACTGTGAACCGATTTCAGGAAAAAATACGAAAATAATTTGTGCAAATTGTGAAAATCTATTATATTACTCGTGTTTAAACAAAATAAAGCTTAAGATAAAACGCAACAACCATTTAAAATCATTATTAAAATACAAAAAAAGCGACGTAATCTGTCATAAATAAAAAATATATTAGGTCAATTATTTCCAAGCCTTGTCGTATCTTGTCCGAGTCACATTGTAACGTTACATATAGGACTGAATTATAGATAACCATGTAGATAAGTAACTACATTGTAAAGCTGGGAATGTAAGCGGAAGTTCTCGACCCTTGTCATGCCGCCACATATATGTCCGACTTCATTTCGCGTCTTTTACTCCCTCGACACTTCTGCTAACTCAACGCAATACAACTGCCTACCTTGTTGGATCATGGCAAAATCTGATCAAACGCTTCAAGGTCGAAATTGGGTTGGAGGCTACAGTAAATAAGGATAGATTTTGATTAGATCCCTTTACCCTGACAAGCGTGCAATCTATGTACATATAATCCAGCACCATAAACTGTATAGTAGTTTTAAGCAGGGAAATCTCTCAAGATTGCTCAATCGACAATTTTTCTTTCTGTGTAGTTGGCAGGGTTGCTGACAGACCCACCAGCCGGACCTGCGCAAAATTATTCCAGCTTAGAATAACAATCGCGTACTTTTTATTTAATTTAACTTGACTTTAAAAAATATAACAAATGCTTAGTGTTCAGTATTGATCTTTGCTCTATTAAAAATTTATAAAATTAACGTTAAAAAAAAATTGCTTCATTATCATAATTTCGTTGACGGACCGACGACGCGTCGCAACGTCATAAGCTCTGGTGTCAGAGTTGTTGGTCTACCAAAAGCCTCTGAGATCATACGCCGTTTTTAAAACAATCAGGTGATTCAAATAAACCTTTTTAACAGGGCACTGCCTCACAAAGTAAAATCGAAATGCTCTGACAGCTAGAACACTTTCCATAGAAACTCGTGTTGAATAGAATAAGGACACTTAGCATATCGATCGTACCAGTTCCTTCAATAACTTTTGTTACTATGTAATATTAAAGTAGCTTAAATGGCCTGACGAAAGATTGTAAGTAAGAAAACATTAATAAGCATTCATATTTTAAACATCTTTTCATACACCCGATACATCTCCACACGATATATCAAATTTTGAAAGGATTAACGGAACCTCGTCCTCGCCTCAGATAAAATTATGACTGTCACAGCTTTTGAAAGAATATAATGGTTTTTAGCATAATTATTTTATAAGGTACAAAATTTTCACTTGAATTACGCTTAAATTATCAACTCATTTTAAGGTGACTTAACAGCCCTATTAATAAACTCCGTTTAATCTACGAAACTCCTAAAATTAGATTAATTTTATCACTGAATACTTTGAATAGAGATGTCTATAAATCCACGGACAACGTAATGATGATGATGATGATGCTGTCCAGGCTATGACCAACAGCGCATCAGCAAATATAGATTTAATAACTGTCATTTTACGACCTAATATTCCCCGACTTTTTTACATCGAGAACCATCTGCCAACCCTCATTTCATCCGACAACAGTGTGGGCGGAATTCTGTCCTGTGACGTAATAAATTCCCTCCCTCGTATGATTCATAAAGATACAGTGGAATAGCCCCGGTATGACGTAATAAAAACATTCCTCCAGGAATTAAGTCCTTTGCATAAAATATTTGATGTCCGAATATTTCTGAATATCCGCACTACATAAACAACCGATCGTGTCCCGTTTCTCATCCCCGACTTAACCCTTTCGAGTATCCATGGCTGTGATATGTGGATGGAATATTTGATGGTCCCTAACAGAAATATTTTACGTTTTACTAAAATTTTCCCTTTTTTACAAGTAGCTAGATAGCTATATACAGACCACCCGAAACCGATGAAGTTTTCTCCTTTGTTGACTGTTCTATTCTATATCATAAGGAAGCAACACCATTTGATACCGATAACATAACATAAATATTGTTCAATTCATATGTAAGTAGGTTTATTCCAAGCGCTTATTGAGGAATCCTGTACACACTTACGAAGAAATTCAAAGGTTGTGTTGTAGTCGACCAACCCGCACTGGGCCAGCATGGTAGACTAAAGCCTAATCGCCTTTTTTCAACTGCTCGTAATTTGTCTGTAGGTACTAAATAGCTTTTGAAATGCTTTTAAGATATTATGGTCTGTTTTGTGAATGCAATGCTCTGAATTTTATACACACAAATAAAATCTGAATAAATTTTTAGAGCTAGAACAAACGTTTTAATTCTGTGAAAATAATTAATCTCCCATCATGAAGAAGAGGAGCAGTTATAAAATTCAGCAGAATTCAAATTCAGTCTTAAATTTAGCAGTTCTCAGTGTGACGAGAAAAGTGTTTGTCACTGAATACATTCTTCATAAAAGTTGCAATTCCAATTAATTTAGGTATGTATTGGCCTCGATTCGGGATGTCACGCTCTAATCCTTAATTTAAGTTAATCCGTCCTTTTTACCTTTTAAAGATTGAAAAGGAATAGGAGATGGCAATCCTAATATTAGAGCTGTCAAATATCGAATTTGATCCTTATGGAATTTTAGAGAGCACTTAAAACATGCGACTTAAAAATCTCTTAAACTGACAGCTATGCCCTTATTTTAAGTTATCATTCGTTCAAATTAATATCATTCGTTCATCACCTCTCTTTCATAGGTCATAAAAACGAAAAGGATAGCTGGATTTTAAAATTAGAATTAGAGCATGACATCCCGTATCGAGGCCATTATAACGCGATTCAACTGCTTTTTACTGTGACTTAAATATAGTTACCGTATAGTTTAACCATACGAGGGTTTAGTGTGCGCTCCCTGTGATCCGAACAAAGCTCTGCTTATCCCTTTTGATTGAGAGCGTGATTTTAATGTTTAAGTTAAGTAGCTCTGAAAGATATTACTGAAAAAAGTGTACAGCGGCCTATGTAGAATTTTCCGGCCAAATCAACTAAGACACTCGTATCTTCCTCTTAGGAACAAATACATTTTGCACTATCTGTAATACAAGATACTTAAGCCAAGTAAATAAATCAACATGAAAAATAAACACAAGTAACTATGCCCACTCTTATCAGTTGACGTTCTTTAAAATAACCAATACTGAGCAAAACACATATATCATTTCGATTCTATTTAATGGTACATTATACTCCTAATGAGATTGAAATTTGTAGATGTTCTCAGTCGAATAAAAAGAATTACATGCCTAAAGCAAAGATAACAGGCTGGAACGTTTCGTTACGATGATTGGAATAGAGAACAGAGCTTCACAGATTGAATTAGACGGCCTCTGGGCGGGACATAAATAAATATGGATGTGGAATAACAGACAGGAAACGTTGATGGCAGCACGTGTTTGCTTTTATCCAAATTGGATTGTATGTACGTCCAACGCCTAACCTTTCGTACACTATTCGGTTTTTCGTCTTGCACTGAATTTGTCTGAAACCATCGATTCGAGAAGAAGTAGGTAACCAAAGCAGAAGTGCGTTTAAAAACAACCTCGTTGTTTTTTTTTTTAAAGCAGTTTTCGGTATCTTAAAAAACGACGCTAAAAATAGTATCGACGATTTATTATTGATGAACGTGCCGACTTTACCTTTATCAAATATTTTAAGGACTAATAGTTTTAAAGTTCATTAGTGCCATACCACAGAATAATATAGTACTAACCGACCATTACATCAGAAATAGAACACTATCTAGCAACGCAGCACGCACTGGGAAAATCATTATGCATTGCCATTCTCAGCTGTCTGCTGGCTTAAATCTAAACATATATCCAGATGCATCGAATCACGTTATGCTAATCGTAATGCATTTGCATAATTTTCAAGCATAATTACATGTGCTGCACCCGACGAGACGGTCCAATTATATAAAGGCTGCTGGTATATTTTACTATTTATACAACATATTCCTGACACTTTTATTTACTAATATTTATTTATTAAATTATGAGCTGTTGATGATGATGATACCATTATGATTTTGCATTGTTCGTTTCATTTCATCCTTACTGCTTTAACTAAGGGCATATAAGCTCGAGTCACTTGTTCATTTTCATAAAACCTATGTCCAATATTATAATCATAAATGCTTAGATAAATGTCTTCCAAAGCCTTACGCACATTCGATTTCAAATTAAAAACAAACTCAACAACAACGGAAAGAACATTTCAATAATAAACTGTTTTATTACGAAATATCCTCGACGTATTATTTTGGCTAATGGCTCGCGCGAGGCCTCGCGCGACAACAAAAGTTGAAAATGTTGCAAACGCCATTTATTTTGGCTTCCCTTGAATAGCGCACTTCTTATAATTTCGGTTTCCTAATAACAAATTGTTGGGGTTGCTTCGTGTGGCGCGGGAGGGGCGCAATTTATTTTTCGGTCGCGATCCAATTATTTTTGGGCACGGTAGTGGGGCATAAATCCAGTGGCTGGCCAGGCTCGGCCCTTGCCCGCACGCACCGCATACCTTGTAATAGTTTCGAGGGTTGACTAATGCGATAACCCCAGAGATTTATGTTGTTTCACGGGATAATTGACAAGCCTAAACCAGCAATTCTGTTGACATGCAATAAAGGCACTAATTTCCATGACAAAGTAGATCATAGCTCCCCATACAAAGACGTACAGCTGCTACTTTTTTGTATTTTTTGTATTTAATTGTTTGTTTTCGTCTTTTACAGGTAAAAAAATTAATGAAGACAAATGGAAGATTTAATTATCAACGTGGAAGTAAGTACAAGAACAGTTTTTCAGAATTTGAAGAGGGAAAATGTGGTGTTAACAGCGGCACAAAATTTACGAAACGATTGCCTAAATCTTTGTTTGTTTTATGCATAAGTCGAGTGTTTTTCTTCATAACGTAATTACAGCCTGTAAAAAATACCCTTAAAGGTCAAAAGTAGCTTTGTTGAAATAGCGAAAATTAATTATTTGCGCGAACGCTTTGGGTAAATTTTACCCATTTGACTTAATTAGTGAGTAAGGTAATGGGGTTTATAATCTCCATTAATAATGTCGCTCGGCGCTGGGTTAACTCTCGATTCCGCGTTTAAGCCGGCCGATAGTCGATTAAAGTCTCTATTACACGAACATTTTCATAAAACCGAACGCTACTCAATGAACGCTCTAGTCAGATTCTAGATTTTTATTGAAACTCTCTTCTCGCGTGATTCCGAACGATACCTATTAGAGAAGTAATAAATTCACCATATTAGTGTATAAATAAATCAATAGCTTACATAAATTGTAAGCCAAAAAGAGAATAATTTTCTATGTATCTCGGCACGCGTTTACCGATTATATTATTCAGATTCAGATAATTTATTCATGAACAATATCAATTGTGTTTGAAATAAAAATTGGCTATATGTAACTAAAACAAAGACATGTCAAACTAATTTACAAAATTCACATAACGAAATTACACCCACTAAAAGAACACCTTGTAAAATAAATAAATATATCATCAATAAAAACAAAAATGAATGTCATAAAAATTAAAACGTAAGTCACAAAAGCTATAAAACAAAAATAATTATTTTAAAAGTTCCCGTCAAAAATCTTCCACATTGTAGCAACACTTCTCCAACAGAATGCTTTTTAATTTGTGTTATTGTTTAAGGGATAAGAGTTTCTTAGACTCTGCATAAGATACAAGTTTTGATACCTTTTCCATAATAAAAATGCAGAATAATACCATTAGGACCCCTTTATGAGTGTGCCAATTAGGTACCAGGCGCACGAGGTAATGCGTAGGGCCTATTAATCGTGAACGCCGTCTTATTACGCAGCTAATTACCTATTTATTCGCAATTGGCTGGTTTAACAGCCTATAACGTCCTCTAGCGAGGTCTCCTTATAAAGGCTCGTCTACAGCATGCCAGTAAATGCCAGAAGTGGCCACTTTTAACAATTACGACCTATATAACTTATTGATTATATTTAGGACTATAAAACAATAACTAAAATATACTTATAACCCTTCTACTGTCATTAAACACATAATAATTTCGATTGAAGTCACTGACAATAAGTAAATGATTTATTTCAATTGGTGGCGCTACTGTAGCTGATGTTAAATCTTAAAGCCTTCCAACTTATACTTTTTATTCGTATAATAAAATTGTAACTGGCTGATGTCTGAACATAGAAGACACTTATATAAAAAATATATGAGGGGATAATAATTAATTATGGTAGAAGAAAACAATTATATTTAGATTTTTGGTTGGTCTGTCTGTATGTTTGCACGTGCATCAATCCAAAATTACTGAACGAAATTGGATACAGGTTTCATGGATAATAAGAATCTCGGAAACGGCTGCAATTAACGATTTCGGTGAAATTTTGTATATATGGGGTATCGGGGGCGATAAATCGATCTAGCTAGATTTCATTCTTAGTGAAAGGGTTTTCCGCGTCTTTTCAGGCATTAAAATATTTCTATGCAATATCATTAGAACAGACAGGTAATTTCGCCATCTTCGATAACGTTATGTTAGCTCGGTCGGGAAACCGCGTATCTTTTAAGGCTATAATTTTGTGTTGGAATCCTTAAGTATTTTCTTTATTCATGTTTTTTTTTTAATTTATTACTTACTTTTTTTTCGTTTAGTTCTTTTTATAACAGAGGAATCGAAATTTCCATATATTTTTCTTACACCGAAAGTTCTCCAACAGATGGCACTTCAACTCCCATAGTGACGAAATGTTTTTTTTATTCACTATGAAATAAAATAAGGGTTATGAGTTAAGAAACCAGATGTTCCACGAGCAAAGCTCGGTCGTCCAGGTACTTAATATATAGTAAGCAAGCTCAACCTCCTCAGTGTACTGGCATGGCTTACTAGAATGTTGTAGATAAACCTTTACTCTCTCGGCTGCGGCTAACCCATCGAGACTCGTCAAGTGCAGAGTGAAAAGAAATCTACCATCTAAACTCATAAAACCAGGCTAAGAGAATAAACTGCATCATTTTAAACAAATATTACGAAGAGAAAAATTACATTTACAGTAAATGAAAATAACCAAATTCTTAAGTTGCTCCTAGTCTTATTTAATAAGCAACAAATAATGAACTTTATGAAAATGATGGGATCCAAGTTGCTAATTTGATTACGTCGAAGTTACGGACAGGTAAGTAAATAAGTCACGTCCAATTCAAGTGATTTCCTATGGATCCATTTATCTCCAAGTAGCTCGGCCATAAAAAAACCATTTGAATCAGTAGTGGGTACAATAGGGTTTAGGGAAAGGGCTTAAATTTTTTCGACAGTTCCCAGCGGCGCGCCACCGCGCGTTCCCTACAACTTTTATGAGCTGGCTGCGCTAGCAACCCTATTTTTCGCTTTTCTTTTTTTGCGGGACGCGACGAAATCGCATTTTAGTCTGGCCAGCCGGTATTTTGCACGTTTCGATCTGTGACAAAACTAGGAAAATAAAGATTTCACACCTGCATTCGAGCCGTGCAGTTTACTTTTGCAAAACAATGAAGAATGGAGAAGCGACATCGATAGGTGTATCGGTTTGGCACATAGCTCAATTTATTAATTTCTTTTCTCTCAATTTTTTTTTTCAAATCTTATTCTATTCTTAACATATATTTTTCTTTAGAGTTGTTTAGCAAGAGGATGTTAACTTGCGCATAAAATGAAATGAATAGTTAATTAACTTTTGGATGTTACATTTCTAGTTTTGTTATTACATTTTCATTTGATTTGTAAGTGTAAAATTCTATTTCCTAGAGAGGGTAAAATTATTTATTTTTAATACAGTTGACTACCCAATAGTTAACACGGCTATCAAGATAGAAATATCTACGCCTACATTCTACACAATGTGCACTGACTTTAATCAGGCAGTAGCGGTGGAATAAAACTGCGCGAGATAAGATCCTATTGTGGTTATGAAAGCGCCATCTAACGGAAACTATGCGAACAATACAGTGCCACGCCACATTTCTATCCTGAAAACAAGAGACCAACACTTTTTATTGTGCATTAAATTGGAACACCTGCGCATCCATTTACACAACTATGCTTTGTGTCAGTCTGTGTTTTTATTCTTGAATTGCAATAGGTCCGGCTATTTCTGATGCTGGAATTTTGCATTGGAAAATCGTTTTTAAAAACAATGTTTTCTGCTTCTGAATGTTGGTGTTAGTTTTATTTTCATTTGGTACTCGGAGGATAATGTTTTCCGAGTGTGTATGTATGTCTATTACTTTGGAATAGCTTGGATTGTAACATTATTGAGATTTTGTTAAATAATACCTTGATTTTATAAGCAACAAACTATGACAGATATTGAGAAATCCACCCAGAATCGGAAAGTTATAAATTTTTATAAAATTCTATATTTTTTTAAGGCAAGGATCTTGAAGTAATGGTGCTCTACCTTACGCAATCAAAGTTATATAAGAGCTTGTTTACTTTTGTTTGAGTTACTGGCCTATTTTTTAACTAAAGATGTTTAATTTTCATTTAACCGATTTCGTTAATCCTATAAAGAATTCATAATTTATAATAAAACTAGCTGAAACGGCTGACGTTGTCCTATATGAATAATTATTGTCAAATGATTACATAATACTTACAATATATAAATTTATTTTGATCTCAATAGTGTTATCCTGAAATATAGGTATATTTTATTTAGTACTGAGGCACAATATGTTTGCTTATTTATAGGATAAGATGTAAACTCATACTTTTTTATTTGTAATTTTCTCTTAATTTGCGACAAAGAACTAATGTTGTTAAGTAGTAACCACTTAGAATTATATAGATATCTGTGTATGTTGTGGTTACCTATAACTAAATGAGCATCTAACACTTTTGTGCTTTAAAATATTATTTGTAAAGATGCATCATTCGTCGGTAATCCTATAACAATAAATAAATAAAATATAGTATAAAAATAATTATGACCAAAAAAATGTAACATAACATAATAAAAATCACGCTCATATCACCAAAGGGGTGAGAGCTTTAGTGGGCTTCCAAGCACTGGCAATATTTTTGTGTTAAGATTCGGCATAAGCGATCTTCATGTGTTTTAGGGCACCTAGTGACAAGTCGCCAGCCTGTCGCAAAACTGGCAATAAAACTAAACTAAAAAAATGTATGAGTATATAAACATATAATATTACTATGTTCAAGTATTCATTCTTGAAGGATCTAATTCAAAGATTAAGACTAATTGGAGCATACCTCGTGTATCGTTATAGAGCCAAAGAGTCTGAATGTAGGTACCTATAAAAGAATTTTTCATAAATATATTTGCTATTTATTGGATGTAGAGCTTTTCATATTGGAAAAATATTATAGAAATCCTCTAGGATTTCAATGAAATATAAAAAAAAGTCTCGATACCTGATTAGGTACTCACTTAATATTATTTTCTGTTAAACAAATACAAATTTACTGAAATAACTGTAAAATATGTCTAAGTTTTGGCATTCCTAGACATGATTAAAACATTCTGTCTTAAAATAAGAATGAAAAATGCAAGGCTTTTTGCTTTTTTCCCTAGAAGCGGTAACGATGGCGGAATAGACTCATCTGCCTGGATCTCGTGGGTCGGAAATCGGGATTAGTTCCTGAGATATTCCCAGTTTTATCTCTTCTTCCCTCACGAACAATTGATTTGAATTTGAACTAGGAAAAAGTATGGAAATACAGGTCGGTAGCGCACAGAAATAAGGACACATTAACTAAGAATAAAAGGTGTCAAAAATGTTCCATTCTAAAAAATTATGAGCTGGTACGTTAATTTAGTTTACTAATTTCTTTAAATTAGTATAGTAGTTAGTCAAAATCTTGTAAATTAGGGACCAACATTTTAGTTTTAAATTCCAACAAAAAAAAGTTTTCATTTTTTACCAACCTACACCTAACTCGATAGCTTTAAGTAGTTAAGGTAGCATTGTCTCTCATTTTATTATGAACCGTCATTCTCTATAATCTGGTGTCGCCCGGGTCGTCGCGTCATTTGCTGTCAGATTCAACCCATTTAATAGATTGGACCCAATTTCCAGGACCCGGGATCGTACGGTCGTGACAAGACCTGTCAATTACACCAGAGGTTCACTGGGTTCACTGCCCCAGAAACTGTAAATAGTACAGATGAATTACTTCTAGTAAGAAGAAAATCATGCTACTAAGATGGAACGAAAATTAACTAAATCTCGGCTATACCTATAGCTATTTGGCGACATTGGGTGTATTCCGAATCAGATTTCACGGCTCAAAGTAAAAAAAGTATGTACAGCTGTGAAAACAGCACTTTTCGCATGGCTAGTACCCAAAATAAGAAAAGGCATGCGAATTTTAAAAAATGGAGATGTAAATAGGCACATGATATTAAAAAAATACAAAAAAGAATGTTTGATATTACAAATAAATACAAGGCACGTTAATTTTACATTTAAACATTAAACATTTAACTTTTAAAAATAAATAAACAATATGTCTAAAGTAGGATTTTTAATTGAACGGAATAATCTGACATATGGTGGGTTGCCGCTTTTTTGAGAAAAAAATATAGTGTTGTGCTAAAAAGATATGATTCAATCACTCATCTGGGCCACGTTTCACGAAGCAACAATTTACTAGTAACAAGTTACAATTTGATATTCATTGCGTAGCCAATTCGCCAAAACTGGAAGCCCTTATCGTTTTACCTCATTGTCTACGCAATGTACATCAAATTGTACTTGTAATTTGTAACTTGTAGCTTCATGAAACGGCTCCCTGGTGATATGGTCACTAAGTAATGTGGACTCCTGGGGGAAGGACTAATGTCCTATAACACAGGTTTAAACTTAGTTTAGGCAACAGCCCTCCACAAAAATTGTATCTCCTGTGCTGAAATGTACATACTTAGTTTTGTGGTGTGGAGATAAAACATTTTTTTATTTGTATTATGTAAAACTAAGTCTATGTCAAAGTAAGTATGCTTAAGCTAAATAGATAGATAGATAGAAGTCATTTATTCATGCAAGTTATCTCTTAGAAATATAAAAAAAACACTAATTACTTTTATTACCTACCTATATAAAAAGCCTGACTGTTGTTACCAGTAATACTAAAACCAACTCACCAATTCTGATGGATTCCAACTATTGCGAACTGCATGATATGTAGACGAAGTCTATGTTTATAGGCTGGGGTAACAAGCATTTTTTTATATTTAATAGTGTGAATGATTCAACTCACTTGAGTTAGAATTGAACTGAAAACATCACTAAGATTATGGAGCTGGCAACATTATTTTTCTGTCTAATGTCAAATTACTCCGTTCAATTAAAAATCCTACTTTAAGTCGAATTTGACATTGCGCTTACGAGAATTTCGCTCTGGAGCATGGGCGCCGTTAGCGGAAGATGGCGACGGTCATGACGCAATCCGTGACGTCACAATGGCTGCCGTAATCCCACTGACAGTGATTCAGTACGCGGTTTTGGGTACTCAAAGTGATTTCAGCGCAAATCGGAACGCGGCCATTATTAACCCACTTTTACGTCAAAATTATAGTACGAGTTATTTCTTAGCTGCGATGTTTTATTTCATGCAAGGTCTGTGTGTGACATCCGATAACTTAATTTTCAGTGCAACCACAGCTGGTTGACGGTTAGTTGATATTAATTTACACAGCTTCTCCCGTTCCTTGAATCAAACGTTAAAAGGCTAATTAGTTTGTCTTACTAATAGGCTGACAGAGCTTACATGATATCTATCTACATGATGTGATTCTTCTTCTTAGCGAGTCGATGGCAAGTCGAATTTTATAACGTTGTAGCCCAGAATGTGGCCACTTGGAAGGCGGATTGCGTGGCGTCCATCAAATCTGGTGGCAGGGCACGCAGGGCATGATGTCAGGTGGGCCATTGTCTGTACTTCTCCGCACACACAGTTCAATTCAGTACCCACCTAGACATGCTATCTTTACTCCGGCTGACCTGAGTCCGAAGTCTATTTAAAGACTTCCAGATCGGCCACGACAGCTGATGTCCGGGTGGGAGATTCTCAGATGGTGTGACAAAGGGGCTAGGAAGGGAGACTCTGCGGCGCCAGAGGCTGCATTTTGCCTGTGGCAGGTCGTTGGTCAGTGGTTCGACACACTTTTTTATATTTGATATGTTTCATCATATGTAAGGAGATGACTGACCTCAGATACCATGTCTCAGAATTTATCGAGTCGCCAGGCTCTTTGACTCGACTATGAGAATGCTGTATTCTATCCTACTGTTTTTCTCAAACGAGGCACTTTTTTCAAAGGATTTCACGCGCAAGGGGACCCTCTTTAGATTTCCACACAAACAGCTTGTTAAAGTCCGACAAAGTTGTTGTTTTGTCATGCTAAACCGGGTAAAAAGACGCCTGGATTGTGAAGGATTGTGAAAGGAATAATGGGTGCCAGAATTGGCAGAATTTGCCAAGTTCTTCTAAGTAAAAGATTTCTCGGTTGAATTGCTCTTGTGTTAGTTAGAAACTGAAGTGTGATGTCTGTCTAACCATTTGTAAGATAAGTATCTATTAATGTAGTACCTTATCTTTTTTTTGTAAGTATAATAACTAATGATAATCATTAATTCTTAAATTAATTTATATTTTTATACGTACGTATTTACTTTATTTCAAGGAAATAATATAATACGCTTGCCTAACTTTACGAAAACTCTCAACTCGTTATTATTTGCGATTACTTTATTATTATAATACTAGCTTTCTGCCCGTGGCTACGCTCGCGTTTAGTAAGATTTTCCGGTGGGAATACGACTTTTTACCATAAAAAGTATCCTATGTGTTAATCCAGGGTACAAACTATCTCAATTCCAAATCCGTTTAGTAGTTAAGGCGTAAAAGCGGAACAAACATCCAAACATATTTTCACATTTATAAATATTAGTGTGATGTAATAACTTTTTTTTTGTGCCGTGTAGTGACGGCAGAGTAGAATACATTTGTCACCAACCCCTACTCTTCCCGTGGGTGTCGTAAGAGGCGACTTAGGGACTACACATTGAACAGGGAACGGGCAGCAGCGCTCTCAGATACAGTAACCTTTTAATCTGCGATCTCCAACTAAACCCGCCTGCCAAGCGTGGAGATTATGGCAAAACCCTCCACTTAAGTGGAGGAGGCTCACAGTCCAGCAGCGGACTGTAACGGGCCGTTGATTTGATTTGAATAACCTTTTACTTCGGTTTACGTCGTCGTAGTCTAGTTTATTTTTCCTTTACTTATCCGTTGCCACTTACTACGTTTTAGAACATAATGAAAATTATAATATTGTCAAAAATCAAACAAATAACTTTACGGGTTCGTGCCTGATGAAAATTTGTTTTAAAGCAAAGGCAAGGTATTAATATTCTTAAAAAATCTTTCTCGGCATCGTTTTGTGTAAACTTTGTAATCAGCCCTTGTCAGAGGGCAGGAGGGGCAAAAAGGACGAGAGGGAAGGAATGAGGTCGATGATGTAAGGAGGGGGTTGCGTTAAGATTTGTGATTTAGCAAGTGAAAATCTCCTGATGTTAAAATTGTAAAATTAAGAAAAGTTGATTGTTTGAGTTTTAATTATTGAAAGCTTTAAACCAACACCCCCCCGCGCTCCGCCGCCTTTTGACCAAAATCGAAAATAACTAAAGAGGCTAGAGGGGCATAATTTCGGAAGAGTGAGTAAGCATCAAGATAACTATCTAAATAAATGAATAAATAACTTACAACCCTTTGATATATTTTGTATATTTGTAGCAAAAACGGTACAGATAAACAAAATTTAATTTAATTCAAAACAAATTCGTTTTAAATTAAAAAAATAATCATACTAAATATTTTTACGTAAGATTCAGTCACCTAACCTACATTTAGCAATATCGCAGCCCGGTCATTATGATAAATAACAATTATAATCCTTTCGGTCGGGTGTAACTCGAAACTTTCACGGCCGATCATTTGTCCAAAGAATCCGGAACACATCCTGACCCAGGATTATTCCTCTCTGTCTCTCCTACCCCCGGCTTACTCCACACATTTTTGGCAAAACCCTTGCTTAGCTGTAATATACCAACATAGTTTATCTTCATGTATCACCGTCATCCGGAGTTGCAGATGGGGATTCCGAGTAATTCGGGAGATAATTATCACTTTGAACTTCAATTAGGAACAAAGTACGCACAGCCATTAGAGCACGTTAGAGATGTAGGTATATACTACGTGCGTACTTGAAGCAAGTTGTGCTACAAACTTGGTATACTTACCACAAATTGAAGATTCCACAGTGAATGTGAGTGAACATGAAAATTAGACGTGGTGAAGGAAGTGAGATTGATACAGGAATCTTAGCAGTGAACCCTTAAAGCAATTTTAATTCTTAGTTCCACGCATAGGTACTGCAGTATTTTTGTGCGACCTTATCGGGGTTATTGTGAATATTAACATAAAAATAAATACTTGCACTTGTTAATAATTAATTTTTTCAACTTTTAAGAAAGTGAATAAAAGATTATCTCTGAATCCGTATATACGAGTAGTAACTAACAAAATAAGCAAACAATTGGCCACACGGTGACAATGACAACTGACAGTTTTTCAATTTTCTAGCAAAGCCGGCTCCTGTTGATGTATTTTTTGGGTGCCAACGCCGGCAGCGAAGGCTCTGCCGTACCAATATTTTATACCATCGTTAAATGTACTGCACTGAGAAAAGCCAGGTATGGACCATATTCTATGGCAGCAAAAATTTATAATAAGCTCCCAAAAATACTGCGTGATGAAGAAAATATAATAAAGTTTAAGACAAATTTAAAAAACCGCCTAATTGATAAAACTTTTTATACATTAAAAGAATATTTCGACTGTGAACTATAAAAATAACTGTACGGATACTCTAAGAGCACGGATTATAATATTACAATTAAGTTAGCTTTAAGTTTTTTTATATTTTTTGTCTCCTAATGTTGTTATGCCCGACAGGGTCCATGTTTTTAAGAACTTCACGAGTATTATTATTATTAACCACCTGAAATGTACACATGGTATGCAATAAAGAATTTGAATTTGAATTTTCACGTGGTAATTCACGTAGTATAGTCGTCAAAGTAACGAACTCATCATAAACGAAATATTTAGACTAGATGCTAGAAGTGGGGCGGTTACGTATATGAAAATAAATTTGTATCTGTACCTGCCCATGCGGCCAGCTTATTGGTCCGACTTCGGGTTCAGGTTAGGTTAGTTAGAATTACAATTCTCAGAGACATCTCGAGTTTCCGAATTCCCTCGGGGCCTCTTGAATTTTGCCGCCCTCAAGCCACCCGCCGCACATTATTAACTAATTTCCTCGAGACAAATCTACGCGTTCCAAATTGCTTTAAAAATATTTCCATTTTCAATTCTCATTTCTGCCGCATTCAAGTGGAAGTACATTCAGAAACTTTAATTACGCGGGCCTCTGTTTTAGCTGAATTCGCGCTGAAATAGTGGCTAATGAATTCTTAGTCTGAACAATGAATCCCATCAACAACCTAAAATTTAATGTTGAGTTCTGAGTAATTGTTTGAAAAAGATTTGAGATGCCGGCGGTTTTTTTATTGATATTCTTGACATAGATTGGGTTCAGAAGATATTTTACAAAGTATCATCATCAGCAGCTCATATACGTCCACACTGAGGGGCTCGAACCTACCCTGAATTAGTTGACGCTGGCCCAGTGCGGGTTGGTCGACAAAGTATAAAGTATATTTACATGAAATATTGGATGAAAGTGGAAAAGCACCAAGTTCAAATGATTTTATTCAGTGCTTTTCTTAATTAATCGAAAAGATTGAAGATGAAGTCAGTAAAATATTCATTTCTCTATCGCTTTATTGTGCTCTATTCCAGAAATCTACAAGTCCTATCGTTTTATAATGAAACGGGTGAATATCTAGGTTTCCTAGGCAGGATCCAGTCGGTCTGGAAGGCATCCAACTGTGCCAATTGTGTGAGGAACCGTGAAGCGTCTTCGTAATGAGAATTGCCGCGTCTCAAAATTAATTGGACCCTTCATTTTAATGCAGATGTAATTAAGTCTGTGTAGCGTGTTTGTGTGGAAATTATTCATCTTATTTTTGTAGGTTGTTGAAATCTAAATTAACGACTCTCTTGTCAAGTAAATAAGCATGTTTTCCTCGTTTCGATTTTCTTTATATAAAACATTTTCATTAGCTATGTTTTTTCTCTCTCGTCTTTCGTTGCATCTTTCTTAAACAAACGCTGAGTTGCTACACTTATTTTTCTCTTTTGTACATTCCATTTCTTATAACATTGCTATTCCGACATTGTTACAAAGCAATTTGAAGTCCAAATACATTAGATACATTAACAGATTAATAATCACATTTCATATTGACTACTTACATAAACTACGCGAACCTATTTTACATAAAAAAATAAAAATTATAGATTAAGGTAGAGGCACTTGTCGATGTGTTATCTGGTGTAAGTGGCACTTAACCGTTTTCGTCAAGTAATCATCTTTAGCTACTTCCTTATTTTTCAAGATATCAAAAAAATACCTGTCATGCTCTCTTGTTAAGAGAAACTTTCAAAGTACCTTCACAAATAACGCTTACCTGCTCTGAGGACGATTCTTGTACTTTAGTACTTTGAAGTACCTATAGTCTCACCAGCGCAGCGGCTAGTTCCCACAAAATTCTTCTAAATAATAACAATTCCTGTAACCGAAAGAACTCTTTTGCAATTGCCTCTGGGGGGCAAGTATTAAAAGAACATAACTTGAATTGGCGAGCTTGCCCGCGGGCGGCTACGGGGAAGACCTCGGCTCGGCGGTATCTGCAGAACCCCTGGGTTGGGGCTAGCCCCAACCCGCTACATTATTGAAAATGTAGCTGTCTAGAGCCTTGCGTATCACAAATACGCGTATCGCGTATAGAACACAGTGATTTATTAGGCCATCCATTAGAATTATAGGCGAGCTTATAGGCATACATATAAGATAATATCGTCCCCCACTTACCGAAGTTACGACAAGCAATCGACATTATTGTGTTGTTTTCGGTTAGCGAGTCGTTTCTGTTGTTTACGTTAAAGTGAATTGTACCAGTTCTATTTGTGGCTTTTCCAACGTTGGTTTTTAATTATTTACTACCGACTGTGTCCATATTTTTTCTCATTACGAAGATTCCGGGTTTGAATCCCAGTGGGAACACCGTCAAACAAAAATCTCTTTGTGAGACTTTTTCAAGTTTGGTTAGGACATTAGAGACTGAATCACCTGATTGTCCCAAAAAGAAAGATGATTCTGTGACCAGTGCAGCATTACTGCAGGTTTTTAATAACCTTTTTGGTACGGTTCTTTTTTCTTTTGGCCGGTTTTTATGTCACATTTTCAAATTTAAAATTTTGTTGGTTTGACCTTTTTCTAAATTGTTTATTGTTTTCTCAGTTGTCGTCTGTCAGGAAATGGAAACGTTTGATCCCTTGGACGTGGTTGAATTTTACGAAATAAATATCTGGAAATGATATAAAACCTTGGGACACAGTGTTATTATCGTCTCTTGCTAATGCGATAATTTTTGGGACAGGCTCCTACTTTAACCTACTTTTACGTTGGCCGGGTAAGTCTTGTGCTGTCTTCCTCCTGGTTTTTATCGACGTACTTTTCTCTTTCCTTGTCTTGGTCGGATGGCGATTATTTCCTTGTACATCTTTACAGTGTATTTCCGGTCTCTGCGGCACACACACGAGGGTCCCTCCGTGCCTTTCTCGTTCACTCGCCGTGGTTCCGGACCCCTGAGGCCACCGGGCGTTGGACGTGCCTGGACCCCTGCGTTGTGCGCGCCCGCGCCCGTGCCAGCTGAGTGCCGCAGACCCGCGCTCCGGCGTCCCCCCTGGGACTGCCCATCATTTTTTAGCCTTTTTTTGTATCTGTTTTTTTGTATCGATTTTGTATGCGGATTTTGCCAAATTTAAATTCTTTTTCTAAATTCTAAAAAGGCCCTTTAGGTTTCTCTGGCCCTCCTTTTTTTGGTTCCTGTTTGGTAATTACTCTCCGGGGCACTCCGCGGTTTTGGTACACCTTCCTGCATCGATACACCACAACACAACACTAGTTCAGCGACACTACATCGCCGGAGTCCCCTCAGGACTCGACTCTCGGCTCATGCTTGGCAATTTCTAGGCCTTTTCAAATTTATATTATACCGTTCGGACAAATTCAACCAACTCTTTCTCTGTTCACCTAAATTTCACGTTTCGCCTGTGGTCGTCGACCACAGGTTAGCTAGCTTTCTTTTTTAACGCTACAAATGGCGCCCGAACATAAATTTATCTGTAAATTTCGTTTATATTCCGGTCTTCCCCTAATTTTTTTCCCCTTTACTTGTTTTTCCTTGTCTAGTTTTTTTACCCGCCCGCAGAACTCGTGGGGCTATTTACGAGCCTCTTGTATGCAAAGAAGTGTACACTGGGTGCTGTCCACGAGTAGCCAAGACTGTATGCCGTGGGTTGGCCGACAGTTGCGGTAATCGTGTGACGTATCTTTGGTGCCTTCAATTTGTCCATACTAAGACGCGGTCGTTGAAATAGTCCCCGAATATCTTTTCGTGTTTATCCAGTTTCCCCGCACGAGGGTTCATAAATTTTGAAATAGACCCTCTTTTCCATGTTCCCCTGGAACATTATTTTTCTAAATTCTAAAAGCCTTCAGGCAAACGTGTACCAACTTTTCTTCTCATCATTTGGCTTAAATTCACCTTTTGGCATCTTTTTTTCTTTTGAATGTCACTAAGTTTACTACTTCATACGCCTTTTTGTGTTTTTGGTGTGTGTGTGTGTATGTCTGGCCAGATTGATCTATCTTAGTGTTAGTTTGTAGGTATAGGTTAGGTATAGGTTATATCTTAGTGTTAGTTTTTAGGTATTTAGGTTATACGGAATTGACGCAACCAACATGTGGTCAGGTTTTCGAGCTGCCATAGGCCTCTGACCTGGCCCATGTTGCGTCATTCCGCTGGGATTGAGCCGGGGCAAAATTTTGTCCCGAAGCGCGCTTTTTTTGTCGCGGCAGGACGGTGACCGCTGCTTTGCGCAGTCCGCCTCTTAAGGCTATCGTCAGGTCCTTTTTAATTTTTTGTCAGGGTCGAGTTCGAACCCCGACCTCGTCTTTGACGGCGTTGGTTGCCTACCAACTGCGCCGTCGAGCCCTTTTTCCGAGCCGATCCGAGTGTTTCCGATGTTCGTCGGCGTCTGACGTGTTTCGGGATGAACACGATGACGTGGGCGAGCGTCGGCCCTCGTTTGATAGCTCTTTGTTTACAAGTCATCTGTCAGTTTTCGCGCACGATCGATTTGAAGTTTTTCTTCTCTTGCCGCCGATTACGGGCGTAACTGACAGTTTCGACTTGTAAACTTTTTACCAGTAGTTCAAAAACTACTTGTTGATATTTTGTATAGTTTTTAGTTTTAGCATTTAGGTGCGTAAATAATATCGTTTGTAGGCGCGCTTATGTTTTAAAACTTAGTGACATTCCAACATTCCGATATTCCAACATATCCTAATTTCCAAATTTCCCTTTCTATCCTTTACGTATCATACATTTTCCTCCTGGCTCGGGGATACCACTTCATCGGTGTTTCCTTCGGTTGTCTCCACCTTTTTCTGTTGTGGTTGACAACTTTCCTTTTTCTTTCTCCAAGCCATTTCCGTCCTCCTTTTTTTCTTCTGGTGGATTGACTTGGCTTCTTTTGGGACACCGGTGGTTTCTTATCCTGGGGCCAGTGAGTCGTTTATGAGCCGCTCGTGCTGGGAACATGACGTGTTCGTTGGTTTATAGTGATAGGGTAGAGTGTCGATAAATTTTTATCGATAATTTTTGTCCTTTGATAGTTGACTTTGAACAATTCGGCTATTGTTCTAGGGTGGTCAACTTCCTTCGAGGGTTGCCATCTCGAAGATTTTTTTTTCCCTCTTTCGAGTTGGAGGATTTTTTTCTGGTGAAGGGATGTCTGCAGCATTACTGCAGGTTTTTAATAACCTTTTTGGTACGGTTCTTTTTTCTTTTGGCCGGTTTTTATGTCACATTTTCAAATTTAAAATTTTGTTGGTTTGACCTTTTTCTAAATTGTTTATTGTTTTCTCAGTTGTCGTCTGTCAGGAAATGGAAACGTTTGATCCCTTGGACGTGGTTGAATTTTACGAAATAAATATCTGGAAATGATATAAAACCTTGGGACACAGTGTTATTATCGTCTCTTGCTAATGCGATAATTTTTGGGACAGGCTCCTACTTTAACCTACTTTTACGTTGGCCGGGTAAGTCTTGTGCTGTCTTCCTCCTGGTTTTTATCGACGTACTTTTCTCTTTCCTTGTCTTGGTCGGATGGCGATTATTTCCTTGTACATCTTTACAGTGTATTTCCGGTCTCTGCGGCACACACACGAGGGTCCCTCCGTGCCTTTCTCGTTCACTCGCCGTGGTTCCGGACCCCTGAGGCCACCGGGCGTTGGACGTGCCTGGACCCCTGCGTTGTGCGCGCCCGCGCCCGTGCCAGCTGAGTGCCGCAGACCCGCGCTCCGGCGTCCCCCCTGGGACTGCCCATCATTTTTTAGCCTTTTTTTGTATCTGTTTTTTTGTATCGATTTTGTATGCGGATTTTGCCAAATTTAAATTCTTTTTCTAAATTCTAAAAAGGCCCTTTAGGTTTCTCTGGCCCTCCTTTTTTTGGTTCCTGTTTGGTAATTACTCTCCGGGGCACTCCGCGGTTTTGGTACACCTTCCTGCATCGATACACCACAACACAACACTAGTTCAGCGACACTACATCGCCGGAGTCCCCTCAGGACTCGACTCTCGGCTCATGCTTGGCAATTTCTAGGCCTTTTCAAATTTATATTATACCGTTCGGACAAATTCAACCAACTCTTTCTCTGTTCACCTAAATTTCACGTTTCGCCTGTGGTCGTCGACCACAGGTTAGCTAGCTTTCTTTTTTAACGCTACACCAGCTACTATCTACTATCTGCAGACGTAGTTGTTACACGAGGCTACTCTATATCACTGACTTAAAGGTTTTTATTGTCGACATTACAACTTACAACCCACACGACGCAGAAGAACCACTACAAAGTTCAGCACAAACTTTTCACTGATATACAGCTGATTTTCTATCTTTATGTCCTTGTTCAAAAACCGCCACTGGCAAACATGTTGGTAAAAATTGGGACAAGTCATAACATGTTAGAAATGTGTGTCCCGATAAAGTTACCCGGAGGCCCCCAGGGGGACATTACTGCTAAGTACCGATGTCTGCGCCTCCCGCCGTACTTATCGTTTTTCATATCATCCTACAAATGTTTGCATAGCATTGTTGATGTCTTTCTACAAATGTAATGTAGCAATCGTAGGGTAATGTAAAAGTAATCAACCATCGTGAGTCACTTCAATCATTTATTTTAAGTAGCTTCATTTTCTTATACGGTAAATTAGTCGATATTTTTGTAGTAAAATACACTAAAATTCGAAAATTTAAAACTCTTCTCTTCGGCCATTTCCACGACTGATTAAAAAATTGCTGAAATTATTATAAGTGCTATTTTTAAAAAATCAATTGCTGTTCGTTTGTCTCGCTAAAACTCGAGAATGGCTGGACCGATTTGGCTAATTTTGATCTTGAAATATTTGTAGAAGTTCAGGGAAGGTTTAAACTGTGAGAAGAATAAATACTGAGTAACAGAAAAATAACAGAATAGTAACAGAATAATAATGAGTAACTTCAATTTAGTTTTCCAATACAAAATGGTCAAGGGTAGGTATAGGGTAGGTGATGTCGGTTGTCGACCTTACAACCCACACGATGAAGAAGAAGGGTAGATATAAGGTAGATGCAGCACAATGAAGAAGAAGGGTAGGTATAAGGTAGATGTCTGCCGGGTCAACTAGTTTTATACGAGTATATTAAAAGCATGATAATCTAGGTTAGCCAGCTTTGTAATGTATTCTAGACTGTTGTCCTTAAATAGCATTTTTACATAATGCCACTGACGTGCTCATTAAAATTACTAAAGAACATCCTAAAATAAACGTAGCTGACTTCGTTCTAAAATTTCAAATAGGTAGCAACACAGTTATACATCTAGGGCAGTAATGCGTTACGGCACTGCATAATACCTTGTAAGCTGAGACCCTCCCGGCTCCCTCTGTTTACGCGATAATTGAGGCTGGGTCTACCCTATTGTGCTACAAATTTTGTTTTTCCTTTCCCTGTCGAGTTATATACCTACAGTAGAGAAAAATGGGAAAAGGCGGGGGCATTTTATAACCATAAAACTATTGAAAATGGCTGCTAGGGCTGTCACGCCAGCTTCACTCTGTCGTTACATGGTATCCCTTCCGGGCATATTCCCCTTACAGTACGATTGTACAAGATGATTTTTATACACAGAGAAACGGTAACAATTTTGATGTTTGAAAATAAGGATGTTTTTCTTTTTGACATATAAATATAAATCGATTAACTTGATCAATGGTCAATATAAACCGTGTAATTTTTACTACAGTACTCATTATAATATTGTTGTAGTAACAAATTCTACGTTAACCTCAAATAAAAATAAAGCGTAGAGTTTTAACGAAGAATGTGTCCTTAAATTTAGTTGTTTTTTTTTATCTTTTTGTAAAATACAACCATTTATTTTTCACTTTCACTTTATTTTTAAAGATTTTTCGAAAATTTGTATTTATTCTGTTTTACATCATCATTTTCATCATCATAATTTTGGTTACAATCCGTGAATACAATTGTATACAAACCCCTTGTCGCTCTGCCGTACCTGTTCGTATTGAAAGCTGAGAGCTCTTGGTGACTCCCCTTACATTCCTTAATGCGCGGAACATTATTTGTAGCGACATTTACCCCATACTAAACCTTTACGCGCAGTGAAGCCGGCCGTACAATTTACCATAATATTGTATTGTTAATAGTCAACCTGCGTGCCCGTTTTCGGTCCGGCGGGTTTTACCGATTTTCTTATAGTTATGTCGGCTATGTGCACCGGAAAATCGTAATCGTGCGGCAAATCATAAGGTAAAAATAAAAAAAATCACAAGATAAAAGTTATCTTTGATCGTGTGGCAGCGCAAGATGGAATATATTGTGCCAGGATATTATTATCCTGGCAAACATCCACAAAACGGATCAACTAAGAATCTCTGATTTTTTAGCTTTAAGAAATAATAATTATAATAATAATATTATTATTATTATAATTATTATTTCTTTTTCTTTTATTTTCTTTTTTAATTATAATAATAACAATATTATTATTACAATTATTATTTCTTAAAGCTAAAAAATCAGAGATTCTTAGTTGATCCGTTTTGTGGATGTTTTAATTTAGTAACTTATTTTAGGGTAGCTTTTAGACTATGTATGGACACATTATGAACTTATTGGTATTTGCTACGATTAAACTCATTTATACTTGCCAGTCCAGTAACAAATTAACTTGGTCCGTCGATTAAACTGGGCAAATAATAAGTAGCTGTCAAAATAGACCGGGCTGCTGTTTTTTGTTTTTGTTCCTATTTACTTCTTACACGTTACACACAAGAAATATACACAGAAGAGAAACTTACACTTATTACTTACCTAAGTGTAAATTATAAATTCTAAAACATCATCATTATAATTAATTTATTGTGAAAACAATAATTTGGGTTCGATTTATATTTATGTATAATCTCTACCACCTTTTGAATACTAAATCAATTCAATTCTCCAAATAAACAAGATCAAAATGTATTCCACATTATTTTGTCACATTTGCAATTCTGGTAATGGTCCGATTACAATGCATCACTTAATATAACAAACAAGCATTTGTGTTCTGTCCGAAATATCATTCCATGTAATCGGAATTGTTCACATTTGCTGTAAATACTAAAGTCCTTACTGATATAATGCGAAGATATATTTTAATGTTTGAGCTTCTTTCACTATCCTTTTTGATATTATGAAAACGTTAACAAGGTACTACGAAAGGTAAGTAAGGTAGGTTAGGTATTGTTTAAAAAATATATATTTTTGCACTGTTCCTTCTTCCTTAGTCACCATTAAAGTGACAAGAAAATAGAGAAGATACAAGCTCTTTTTTAGGGTTCCATAGTCAAAAAAGAACCCTTATAGTTTCGCCATGTCCATCTGTCCGTCCGCGGCTTAGCTCAGAGACTCTTAGTACTAGAAGGCTGTAATTTGGCATGGATATACATATTAGCCATTCCGACAAAGCTGAAGAATAAAATCTTGAAAAAAAATCTTTAGGGTTCCTCTGGTACACGTGAAGTGGGGGTTACTTTTTTATTCATGACTACCGTATAGTGTGAGGTATCGTTGAATAGGTTTTTTAAACATAATGGGGGTTTCCTAAAACCATTTTTCGATGCTAGTGTACATTTCAGAAAAAAATTATAATTGCTTATTTTTGTTAGAGTCAACCCCCCCACCAGCAAAACCGTTGTATTTGGAAATGAGAAAAAAATCAGGGTAGTAGTGTATATGACTAATTTAAAAGGAAAAGTAACATCAAGTAGGCTTTACAGGTTATCAAATAATAGATCACTTATAAAATGTACTTGTACAAGTACTACAAATATCTTAGGAAAATATTTTGATGAATGTTATCTGTCTTAAGCAGGTACCTAAGTAGTATTGGATAACTACGGAACCCTACACTTTGCGTGACCCGACACGTCCTTGGCCGGTTTTTTTTGCTGTCTTAGTCTCACCCAGGTCACGGTGTAAAGTTGTCACTTGCTAAGTCAAGGATGGAACTCTTACCCAGTCTTTCTTTGAATACGCTAAGGTTATACGATTCCAAGAGAGAATATTCCACTCCTTATAAATTTTGCCAGCTACAGCAATATCCCTAGAGTAAAATTGATTTACTGTCTAAATTGCGTATTTGTCGCGAGGAGACGCGCGTTTAAAACACAATCAATGGAGTGATGACATCAGCCGCCTCTGCTAATCCCATTACCTCTATGCTCAAAACAGCTGATACAAGTAGATGAACTAGAAGAATATTAACGCTTTTAATACCGATGAAAACTGAACCTAGAAAAACTTAACTAAACCTTCACAGAAGTAGGACTTGATTAGAAAACTCGATAGGTACTGAAGTAGTACACTTTTTGTTTGGGTACTATGTACGTACAGTGGGATGTTAGGATATGTATTTACAACATTTACGACAATTAATAAACATTCTTTCAGTTTTAAGGCGTTATTTTCATTTGGTTGCAACATACTAATCTGTACATTTTTTTTTTGTTTCATAATAGATTTTTTGGGCAACTTAATATTTAGTCGTACGTCAAACTCAGGAATTAATGTTTATGCCGCAGACCGTCCATATCGGACCTCGTCAGATATTCGATAAAGAAAGAATAAATATTAATTGGCGACAAACAGAAAGAAAGATGTAGAAGAAAACCTGAAAAAGAGAAACCTGCACACACCTGCGAAGAAATTAATAGTTCACATGTGTGTGAAGTCGACTAACTCTCATTGAGCCAGCGTGGACCTGATCATTCGAATTCAAGGTAGGATCAAATCCATCAGTGGGGGCGTATATGAAAAAACAATGAAAATACCACCGGCGCCTGGTAATCCGGTGGCAGAAGGTAGTTAGTGGGATCAGAGAGAGGAGGCCTGAGCACACCCTCCGCTAAAGACCTCGCTAGGCATATAGGTAGATGCTCCATTCTATGAAGTTCTCAACGCCATCAATAAATACACCTAATTGTTCCAAAAGTAGAATGATTCCTTGCTTTAGGCAGTCGTGAGTCCCGGTCCTTTTCTCAATTTTATCTTAATATGGCTCAAAATCTATGCGGTAACGAACAACAGGTCTAGTTAGGTCATGGAAGGGTGACAATATTTAATTTAGAGTGTTTTCAGTGTTTTGAAAGACACGTTAAGCCGTTGTGGCTACTATCACAGAAAACAACCAGTTAAGCTAAATTAAAGGCCATTTTGCTGCTGGGAAGCCCTGAAAACAGGATAAGTTGGTCTCGCCACTAAACTGACAACCTACACAGTATCCATTCATACGTCAATTTCATGCTTCATCCGCCCATTATTAAGAATAATATTCCTTTAAGCCAATATATATTTGCGTTAGATTAAAACGACTTACTTCTAGGTAGTCGATCAGCTGGCGTAACATTCTTCTACGGCGTAGCAATTGTAGCTGTTTCTCTTCTCAGCTTTATGATACTCGTAGCTGCAACGATCAGCTATGGCGTAACATTCTTCTACGGCGTAGCAATTGTAGCTGTTTTTCTTCTCAGCTTTATGATAGTCGTAGCTGCAACGATCAGCTATGGCGTAACATTCTTCTACGGCGTAGCAATAGGGTATTTGACTACTTCTTTTTTATTATATAAATCCAAACTTGTTAGTTTCTGCTATCAAAAACTAAAATAATTTTTGTTCTATCTTTAAAATTGACCGAGTTATAAAGGTTTGAAATTCAAAATTAGACAGAGAGGCACTTACTAGCATGTGACGTCACTTGCTAGTAACGCCATTTAATTTCCATTAAAAAATCGTTTTTGAAACTTTAAAAAATCACTGGTAATTTATTTTTTCAACCGATTCTGTCTTTTTCTCCGCGAATCGTCTGCCACTAATCTATATTTTAAAATTAATTCATAAAATATGGTAAATTTAGGAACAGTCAAATACCCTATTAAAGCTGTTTCTCTTCTCAGATTTATGATACTCGTAGCTGCAACGTTCAGCTACGGCGTAACACTCTTCTACGGCGTAGCAATAGGGGATCGGACTACTTTTTTTTTATTTTATAAATCCAAACTTCTTAGTTTCTGCTATCGAACACTAAAATAATTTTTGCTCTATCATTAAAATTTACCAAATTATAAAGGTTTGAAATTCAAGATTAGACAGAGAGGCACACACCCACTTGTGACGTCATTTGTTAGGAACGCCATATTATTATAATCTCCATACAAAAAATCGTTTTTGAAAGAGACAGACATATTGAAACATTAAAAAATCACTGTAAATTCGTTATTCAACCGATTCTGTTTTTTTCTTCGCGAATTGTCTGCTACTAATCTATATTTTAAAAATAATTCATAAAATATGGTGAACAGTCCGATACCCTATTGTAGCTGTGTTTCTTTTCTCAACTTTATCATACTCGTAGCTACAACCATCGCTAACGTACTTACCAATATTTAAAGTCGACGGAAATCTGCGGGCTGCGTGTTCCTTGTTTCGTGGTCTTACAATATTAGCATATAAATGAAATGCTAGGCCATTTTCCTCGGCTAAACGAGGGCCGCGCGCGACCTCTCCGCGATTAAGTTTTTAAGATAGTGAAAATAGCTGAATCAAACCACCCACAAACAATCAAACTTAAGACGCCGCGATAAAGCCCAAATTTGCATATAAATAGCTCGTTTGAGATTATTTTTAGTGTTACTACAATGAACCCTTTCAATTGGTTCAAATATTTTGACAATGAAGTCATTTCAATGTCGCCACAACCTGAAATTAAAATATGTGTAGTATCCATTACAACTCTTTTATAAATATGTTGTTTAGGTACTAATTAATAATAACTAGGTAATATACTTTTAGTTTTTTTGTTGTCATGAAATACTTTAAAAATACATACTTAAATATTCGCTTTATTAGTGACTTCAAAAGACTTCTCCAAAAAAACGAATGATCCGCCTTTCACGGAATATACGTCCAGACAAAGGCCTACGGCTTATAATTCCCCGTCTTGAAATTACACAGTACACAATATCCTATGTCGAACTTCAAATATATTATTTACAAACTTTCACATACATATTCTATTTCAGAAAACTCACAAGTAACGTTCCTGTAAAGGTCATTGAATGTCAGTAAAAGGTCATACTAAATATTCAAACAGCACAACAAGCAAGTGTCTTTCACCAACTCATATTATTTAACACGCCAACTTTATTAACTAAATCACTAAGCAAAACAATCTAGTTAAGCGAAGTTAAGTCACGTTTAGTTTTAGACGTTCGGAAACGATCGCTCTCTCTATCCATCTTGTGAAACTGCTGTGTAGTTAGAAGGGAATGGCAATAGTTCCTGAACTGTAGCTATCGTAAATCTCAACAGCGATCGTGGAGCGAACTTCAGTGTTGCCAAACCGTGATGTATCGGCGTTGAAAATGGGATAAAACATTTGTTATATGTCATAACTTCTGAGGGAAATATAAGGTAGATAAAACTCGATCCACAAATTATTTCAATAAAAGATTGAAAAATGAATAAGGAAATCAAAATTACCAAGTATCTTGTCTAGTAAAATTATAATTTTTCCCAGCCCTTTGCAAATCATAAAAAAATCACCTTAAAAACGTAACTCCCTGTAACAACTACCCAGTTGTAGATACAGTACAAATAAAATTTACAGTTAAATTATCACTTAAAAATAAGTGGTTAGGTTAAGTTAGGTGATATAACATAGATAATTCGTTGGATATAACCTAAACTTGGCCTGAGGTTATATTCAATAAATTATTTAAGTTAAATCAGACCTGGCAACACTGGAGTAAAGTTTGATGGCCGGGGGACTAAACGATAAAGTAAGAAAGCGTCGTAAAGCCATTAACAAAAGCGATAGAGCGTCTTATTCGAAGGAGAATGCTCGATTATTGATCCCATTAAACTATAGTGGCTTTGGTCCCAGGAGTGTTGTTATACTGCAATCTACGGAATGAGACTTCGGGTATTTAATATTAAGGATATTGGTTCGCCAAATCCGAAGTGGAGTCAACGCCCGCGACATCGGTCTATTCCCGTTATGCACGATATTTTGTCCCCTTTAACGTGGACAGTGGGAAGTCAATAATTCTTTTCTTTCCCGTTAGCGACGTCACAGCGAAATAATTCCCTCCCCATTGTCCAAGTGGCACATGACGAGTAGCTTGAATTTATAAGATAACACAAACCTCAAGTTTTTTTATAAGGGTCTGTAAAATTCCGTTTAGCACTGAAGGCAAGTCCTTTGAACGTTAACAGTGGGAATAGACCGTGTTATCTAGTTTATTGCCCGAGTGTATCGCAGGTTCCCGAGGCACCTCCGTCTGTGACGTGATGAAATCTAAAGTTTGCGTGTGAAGTCGGCAAATATGCGCACCTGGACTAGAACTCTCCTCTACTCCTCGTTTGAATCGAACTGATAATCTCTATTTGAAATTTCTATTTCCTAGTGAGTGGATAGAATCCCTTTAGGAAGTTCTGCGTATTTCTGGAACACATTTTTCAGACAATTATAAAATACCTATAGTTCAGTATTGGCTCATATAAATACTTACTGCTTCGAAGAACATTATGTTGTACGTAATAATTGTAATTGAGAATAAACAGTTTTTTAATAGCTTTTGAAGTACGTCTTTAGAAACAGTCTCACATAGTCAGAACCCAGAACCTCCAGATTGAGAGCCAATGATCTGACCAAACAGGCCGGCCGCTACGCAAACAGATCGGTTACATTACCTTACAAGTTGGGATTTAACTACAAACGCCTTAAAAAACTTTTGCACATTTATCAAAACTAATTTAAAAGTTATCAAATTCATTATAATACATTCTAGTAAAGTTATTTGTATTGCCAAATGAAAATAACTATATTCCCGTAATATAAAACAAAGATATTAACTTACATTATAGGTATATTTCATGTCATCGGTATGTAAATAAACGCTTATTTGTTTTGAAATTGAATATTGTAACGGAGACTTATAAAATACTATCACGAAATACAAAAGACCCACACTTATGAAGAAATCACAGTTTGGGTCTCCGTTTATCCTCACAATAATCCCAAGAGGCGCAAGCGTGTACTAAGCCTGCTCATATTTTATTAAAACTTAATACAAAGCGATACGATTTCTATAGCATTGAATAGATTCGTTGAAAATGTACTCGTATATTGAAATAATTTTATTCAAATAGGTAAGTATGAAATATAGGTAGAATAAAATTATAAGAAGACCTTCGTATCTTATTAAAATATAATTCAATACTAACAATCCGTTTTAGCTTCGCGTAAGTATGTACATAGTAATAGCATAGCATTCTATTCTTTTTTTTCTATTATTGATGTTATAAGACAACGCCAATTTTCTAGAACGTAGGCCAATTTCGCCTTCTAAGCCAAATAAAATATAAATCGATGAGATATCAAATACTACTGCTACACGTAGTAAGCGTATACTTTATTATTTAAAGCCTTACACTACAAGCCACACGATAATAAGGAAACCAGGACAAAGGTCATATTACGACCAAAGCGCTACACATAATGACGTGGTGCACCTACTGCAGTTTATAAGGTTGAATTTACCAAGTTATAGAGAAAGTAATTATCCAATACATGTCTAAGGATAGGACAGAACTAAATTGGTTGACAAAGCTTTCAGATAAAGTACGCTAAAGTTACAACAGGCAAGTCACATCTGTTGCAGAATTTACAAGCACCGAATTTTAATAAATCTAAAAACAAAATCAAAAGTCGAAGTTATTTATATTACATAGAATAGGATCACCTAATTATTAAAGATCACATTGTACAAACATAGTAAAGTTTGACCGGGCCGGAAATGATGGCACGATGATCTTTATAATGCCTGCTGTACACGCTCGATGAACACAACGAAACAATGAGATGCATTGACGGTTATAAAAAAATATAGCAGTACGCCTCGTTTTAATAAACGATAAATGTATTATCATAAGTAAGCCGTGTGGTGACGGCAGAGTAGAATACATTTGTCACCAACCCCTACTCTTCCCGTGGGTGTCGTAAGAGGCGACTTAGGGACTACACATTGAACAGGGAACGGGCAGCAACCTTTCTCTGATACAGTAACCTTTTAATCTGCGATCTCCAACCCGCCTGCCAAGCGTGGAGATTATGGCAAAACCCTCCACTTAAGTGGAGGAGGCTCATAGTCCAGCAGGCGACTGTAACGGGCCGTTGATTTATTTATTTAACGATTTATTGTACACAATAATAACAAAAATAGAAATACATTTGAAAAAACGACAACAGGCCTGCTTATTTCTAGAGAAATATCTTCCAGCAGACCTACGGAAGAGAAAAGAGATAGTAAGACGCAGATAAAACGTGCACAACTTTATAAAACACAAAAGAACAAGACAATCACAAGAATTACTTATATAATATTATGTAAATATACATAAACTAACACAATATGATACTAAAGTATATACCCAAAAATATAAAATATAATATATTTTTTTTAAATACAATAAATATAACAATAAATATAATACTTAAATAAATATAATGGATCAATCTGACAGCGAAAGATAATGCTCTTTAACTCGCTTTTTAAATAAAGAGATAGTGCTACAATCATGGACAGTATATGGTAGAGAGTTCCACAGTTGATTGAGTTGATTTTGATTTTTGATTGATTGATTATATCGGTGTCTCAAAAAGGCGCCTGATTGAACCTGAATATAAAGAGTTGAACATAGAGTATCCGTCAAATTGTAGACTGGCCGATTGTAAATAATCCCGATTAGAAAAATAATTCCAGTTTCGGTCGTGACCAAATTGCGAATAGCTTAAACAAGTTATGTTAATAGTTATACTAGTGGTATCTACTCGCAGAGTTAGAGTTAGAAACAAACATTAGATAAGTAAGTAAACTAAGTCGATATTCCGATATCTGAGCAATACTGTAGAGAGAACCCACTGTAGTCTGATCTTATCTGTATCGGCTGGAGTTATTGTCTTATTCCTCGGGGCAATACTAGTGGAATTACATTTTACTATTCGCGGTTTCGCAATATCACGTTTATGTAACTATGATGACTTGAAATACTCGTAGTGTGATGTTCAGTACAGCTGTTTATGATTACACGAGTAGTCAAGTGCGTTTTAGAGAAACTTTACATAATGCGAATTTATTATGTACATTTCAACGAATTATAAGGCTGTGTGGCATGCCCAGGGCACTTTTATGCATTAACAATGTTCGAGTTTCAAGTAAACACAAGCTATCTTTATAGCTTAAGTTGATACTGATACTTAAGAAAATAACTTAAAGTTACACTTTACAAACAGTGCCATTTAGTAGATGTAAAGTGAGGTCATAGTTAAGACTTTCAATGCTTTAAAATGTGGTTTGCAACTGTCTCTTACGTTAAGGCTGCAAATCGACCGAATATGTTTTATGCTTTGAACACAGTTTTTTTTTGCAAGAGTTTCCCCAAAAAATAATTCCAAATCTTAAATTCGATGAAACGAATCCGTGGTATGTAGCCATCACTGTATCCCAATTAGCAATTTTATTGACTTTATAAAGTGCGTAAGAAAATTTGTTAAGCTAATAATTAAGCTAAGCTAATTTTCTATTCCATTCTGTTGAGTTGTGTGTGAAAACACAACTCAACAGAATTAAATTTCTAGGTCATTTTGTTGCCAATATGCAATCCTAAGAATTTTGTTACTTCTGTATAACTAATATAAAAAAAAGAAAAAGAAAAAGAGAAAGTTTTAGAGGATTACGTTGATAGTAATGTATTATCTTAGTTTTTTGTAAGCTTAAAGGAAATATCATGCTGACTCCGCACAAATCGATGAATTTCCCGCGCGTTTTAAGCCTGAAATTATTCAGTAAGTTCATCATGAATTAAATTATACTTTTTTTATTAACTTAAAAACGATGCGCTGCTGTGTACAAGAATAAGATATACTATCACTAAACTAAGTCAACCACAACTTGTATCTACACACATTATACTTGTCTAATACTCAAACAATAATGCCGAACGATGACTAACTTCAGAAGCTTGTAATGCTAATCGCTGTGAATTGGCCAGTTTCTACAGGAATTCATCCGGACTGAGCAGGAATTATCCAGACAGTAGGTTTCTCGAGACGGAATCCACACGGTCGACGTAACTCGATGAAGGGACGTCTGCGACCGATCACAGAGGTAATATGTCACGTGCCTTCAAACGTGACTCCTTGAGCCGTGAGACTAGCAACCAATGGTCGATTTCATGCGACAATTACTATAATTGTATCGCCATACGACCTAATAGGGCTCACGGAAGATCAGCGCCGTAGCCTACCTTGCTAGGCTACGGCTTTTGCTGAGTGAAGCCCTTTTTGTCTGCGTGTCGCAACACAGGGGTCATTCTTTATTTATTTATTTATTTATTTAACAATTTAAACATTCATTAGTCATTAGTTTTTAGTCATTCTTTAAACTGTGTTGTTTTGTATTATCTATGTTTTCTGTTGCATTATGTACTGTATTTTTTATGTATGTGTTCTGTGTTGTGATGTCCTACAAATAAATGATTCTGATTCTAATATATAAAAAGATTAATATTAAAGTTGTACAAAAACACCGAACCGGAAGCAGTCTGTGTGATTGTAATTTTAAAATCCAGCTATCATTTTCGTTTTTATGACCAATGAAAGAAATGAAATTAATTCAGTTCAGTTGAACGAATTATATTATTTTCAATTAATGATAACCTAATAACCTAATAAGCATAGCTGCCAAATTAAGAATTTTCGAAAAGGTCTAAAATTTCGAAATGATTACCTCCTTTCCTATTTTAATCATTAAATAAAAAGCGAAAAAGACGAATGAACTTAAATTAAGAACTAGAACGTGACATCTTGAATTAGTCCCATTAGCTCTACACTTGGTGCAAAACGCGTATGATATATTGTCATAGTTTTCAGCTCATGTTTTTATTAGATATGGGAATTTATCATAGCACTCGGGCCTCTTTTTTATCGCAAATACGACGACGGTCGCCAAAAACTATTAGATTCTGTCAAATATATTTCTTAAGGATTCATGCAGTCTACTATTTAACTTATTATACATGACATGTCATAGATGTACAAAATAAGGTGTCGATGTCGTTCTGTTCGTAACCAGCCAATCGGGCCAATAAGAAGACGCCAGGTGTCGTGAGGCTCCAATAAGTGCCTTGCATTGCCTGCTGGACCAGACAACGCCTTGTTTCACGCCGAACTGCTTTCGAACAAGCGTTGAATTGAATCAAAGTGGTCCAACTTTGTCGATAGCCCATTGCAACTACAGCGCACGACTTTGATCAAAGTGCCAGTCTAATAATATCTTCGTCACAGAAACACGCATTTGCATAAATGTTCGCTTGTATGTATATTTATTGTTAAATTGAGTTTGTGTCTTTTATTTAAAATACAAAGCTTTGTTTTATAAGCCAGTCATTATTTGGCGGATGAAAAACTCTGACAACATGTTTTACTCTGCAATTACGACATACATTTCAGCAATAATATACACTTCAACATAGTCAAGTGAACGTACATCGGCGCAGTTAAAAGTAAATGGGACCGATATTCAGAAAGCAAGTACGCATTCGACGTATCTTTTAACAATTATTACACAACATTTTGTGAATTTATACGTTGTGAAGAGCCATTAAGTATTTGGCAAGCAGGCTGGAGCGCTGTTTGGTGGAGCTCGTTTATCACGTCGCTGTGTTGGTAAATCACACTCTCCCAGCAATTTATTGTCATTTTCAATGTACTTGCATATTTTATGATTAAAGTACTCTGTATTTGATTGATTTTCAATTAAGTCGTTATTGGCCGAAATATTCCGTATATGTGCATATTCACATACTTGATAAATGTTTCTAATATGAATTTGAGCTTGACCATGAATTATTAAATTGTCATGTGGATTACCCGAGGACACAGTGCCACACAGCCTGACAGCCCTAAATGCGTTGCTAATTCGATAAACACATCCTTAGTAATAGAAAACAAAGAAGAGAAATGATCACTCTCGCTGGATATCGCGAACTTTTCTTCACGTGACAAGAACACAATTTGGTAATCGTGCTAAAAGCCTCCTCACATAAATGATGCAAAGAATCCATTGAACAACGCAAATTGAATTCATTCTGATCATCCATCACAGTCCTCGTGAGTCCTCAATTTTATTTTTATTCTGTGTTAGAAAAAACCTCTCAACGTTAAGCACGAAAAATATTTTAATGTCGCTCTTAATTTTGTAGGCGTAACAAATTGTCGGTTTTGTGAACTTGACGCTTCTTTGTTGGTTATGTGGGTCGTAGTAGTAAACCTTCAAATACTAAAGATTAATTAGAAGAAAAGAACGCAGAAGTATTTGAATAAACTTTGTTTTAAATTTAAAAATCGATCATATTATGGTTAAATATAAATTACTTCTAGTATTACCCGTATGCATCCGATTCCTTAATCGAAGTTGGTAAGATAGGACTGCGTAGCGCGCCCCGCCTACTCAATTACTTTTGCATCGCTCTATTACCTAAAATATATAATTGCAAACTTGATCTTCATCGCAAGGGCGGGGACAGGGGTGCAGGCAGCGCAGACGGGAGCCGATAGTAATAGTTTATTTGCAAAATAAGCTGTGATAGTTTTTATTACATGACGGCCGCCAGAAGGGGGCCGATGAGGCGCTTGCCTAGGGCGCTGGCAACCTTTAATCCGCCTCTGACTAATTGTTCTAGATATAGACAGATAGATACATAGATAGAATTCCAGGTTACAATAACGCTGAATACTACACCTACATTCCGAGAGATTCCAATTAGATTCCTACGTGCGTCACGGTTTACCTTGCCCAAGGAATGGTATTACCCAATCCTTTGGCGTGCCTTCTTGTTATCAATAAGGAAATCCAATTTTCTTGAAGGCAGCTGTGTCAGAAACAGAGAGAGCTGACACATCATTACGTGACGGGACCTACGGAACCTTTTGACGCCGAGGAATATTATATATGTCTTAGGATGATTTGATAATTCGAATTTTCGCGATATGCATAAGGATATTGTGAAAACACGGATAATTAGCCAATAATGGTGAAAACATTTCTCAATCTTACTGGAAAATGATAGGGTTTTTACAAAAACACGAGTCGCTTTAGTAACATTGAATATCCTTAATTCTGATTGGCTAGATTTTTGCTTACTGACTAAATCTTATTCTGATTGGTTCCTAGTTTTACCCTGACGTCAACGTCAACCAAGCAAAAGAGGTAACGTTTTGGGCGCTCCGACCGGATAATCAACGTTCTTGTTTCATAATAGCTAACGTTTTGTTTTGCAATATCACTAGAGAAACTCATTTTTTACACTCATTATAATACCGATGTATTATCAGATTTTCAGCGCTGTCAGCGATCAGAAAAGCAAAAATCGTATGAGTTTTGCCTGCTGACAGTAGTTCGGAACGCGATTACGGGTGCTTTAATCTATTTCAGCGCGTCTTGGAACGCAGGGGATATGATACTGGGGGCGGCGCGGCGGAAGCACGCGTTTGTTCGTGCTTGGTGTGAAATTCTAGGCAGTAAATTGTACTTTGTGCGTATGTTTTTCTCATGGGCGAAAGTGAAATGCTGTTTATATTTAAATAAAAATATCGCAACACTTTGAACTGGGGTTTATAAAATGGTGACAGATTTTGAACTGATATGACCGACCAGTCGTGGTATAGTGACAAATAACGGTAGGTATAAATACACCAGAATTACGTATATTTTCCTCTGGTAATATATGAAAATAAACGTGTGAGCATATTACGATCTTTTAGTTCTATTTTTGTTTTATTATTTTTCCAACAGACTGGTAAAATACTGAGAAGAACATCTATAGCAGGAAGAGTTTCGGTCGAAATTGATGATCACATTGTGTTTATGTTCTTTTATACCTTTACGATACACTCATACTGCCAGGTTTATTGTTTTGTTTTTCTTTTCCTGTAAACTGACATAATTCATCGTCACCGAACCCATTCATGCCAGATATTGTTATAGAGATAATCTGGTAGGCGGTAGACGCTTCGAGAGTAAATTTCACCTCAACTACTGCTGCAAGGTAAATAAAGAAAAAAAATTTTTTGAGACTCATCAATAGTGTTCGTATATCATTTACATACACAGTTTTAGAAATTCACGCTCTACAAAGCGTTCGCTCACAAGAAACTACTGCTAAAACAAAGTTTATCATTTTTTTTATAAGATTCGTATTACCTATGTTTTTAGGTGACCAAGCGAGCGCGAAGCGTTGCCGATTCAACTTGGCCAAAATTACTTTTGTATGTCCATCTGTCTGTTTGTTCCCCTCCACAGGACGCGTTTCTCAACCGATTTTCGTGAAAATTTGTGAAGAAGTTCGATAAATATATAGAATATTTTTTTCAAAATAGAGGACATATGGGGGTTGAAATCGTAAAAAAAACATATTTCAGCCATTATGAAAAAAAAACTCACGAGGTCTACAGGTCACAGAACCACTAGTTTTTGTTGTGACAGGTTGCCATGCCAGCCTAAAGGCTGAAAATAAAAAAAGAAGGTTGAAAGATTGCCAGGCTAAAGCCTATGTAATAAACTTAAGTCCCTTCATACGGCACTTATCATCACTGACGGTATGTTAAGCATGTCTGCTTTGCTACTTTTGAATATACACGTAAATACAACCTTTTGAAAAATTATACTGTCAAGGATGCATCGTCTAACAAAATATGTACATACTTAAGACTTCGAACGTGCAAACTTGTTGACTCCATCGCATAATGTAAATAGCTTTTTCTTGGCCGGGAGAGTCAAAGACGACCTCCAGCCCTGGGCTATGTCTCCTCACAACCTTGCTTTTGACGTGTCCCGTCTTTAACTAAAGCTAAAATAAAACCAACTTTTATGTTACGATGTTCCATCACAGGATTTTATATAGTTACTGATTCTGAACTTGCCTATAGAACTGATGTAACGAGGTCAAGATTTTTTAAAGAAATGCGTTAATGTGATTCCGATAGATTGATGAGAATTATAATTTACAAGTCAAATACAAAGAGTATCGGCATTAAAACTTTAGGTTCATTGATCTTTCTCTGAAAATAATATACGTTTCATATAATTCTGAAATAATAAATACTGATTCCATTCAATTTACTTTCATTATCTATAAAGTTAGGACCAAGAATCAGTAGTAAACTTCAACTTCTTACGGAAAATTTACTTCATGATAAAATTGAATTGCGTTATGTTTTTTTCATTTTGTAGCACCCACGTTCCGTTTTGTGTGTCTATTAATTTTAATATTGGCTTTACGACCGGGGTCGTGGGGGATTAGCGTAAATAGGAACGCAGGGTAAATTAAGACGACGCGACGTGGCTTACATTGTTTAATTCTCTTATTACACAAAAATAAAAGCTTTTTAGCTTACACTTTGGTTTGACATGCTCTAACAAGACAACTAAATATTATACTTAATACATAGTAAAACGGAAACAAAATTAAACATCGTATCCTGTGAGTCGAAAATTCAATGACCAACCACATAAGCCATGGTGGCAGTTTTGTTTATAAAGTGACATATATGACACTTTTAGATTCAACCGTTCAACCAAACTAGCATTTATGCTACGATTTAAATCAACTACAAAGAAATATGCCACAACACTTAATGAAGGACAATTAAACTATTATATAGACGGAAAATTGACACTGGACAAATGTACTATGCTTGCTAGATCAATACATTTCTATAACCTACTGCTAAAGGTCTTTAAAACACGGGCAAGATAAAAGGAGTTAAAACAAAACTGAAGGGAGCCTTGTTTCTTGACTTTCACGAGGAAAAAATCATGGAACGACGACGACGCGTACGCAAACATGTTTGCTTAATTATTCTCAAATTTTACATACAGAGGGAGAAATGCTTGCGGGATTTTATATTACGAACTCATCGCAAGGCATACAGACTCCATAAGCATAATATTATAAATTGTACCTATTACATTTTGATTTATTTAACATAATCGATTACAAGTTTTATGGTGGTAAATGTACTTCACAGAAACAAAACACTTATGACGTAGTCTTCTTTCATAATCATCATGAAAAAAACCCGAACGAAGCCACAGTCTTTACTTTTTAAATACTGGACACTTAATATTTAACTTGTGCCTTAAAATAAGTACCTAAAATATTAGGTATACCACACATGGTCCGCTCTATCTTTCGAACATTTTTGTATTCTATAAAACATAAGACGTATATAGATAAACAATGTTTATATTTCCGTCCCTACCCACACCCCCGACCCGTCTCTAGTTACCAAAGCGCCCCGGGCGGTAATCCATCTTCTCATTTTTGTGTTGTTACGGAAAGACATCTCCATAATTATTCTCCAATTTCAATACAGTCTCGGTTCCATGAGGGGAGAATGTTTTACGATTCCAACTTAATGACCCTGTTTATTCCGACCAACGGATTATTTATAACCTAGAGCTTGTGGGAGGGAGACAGGTTTGATGATGCGCCATTCAGATTCAATTGAATTCGAATTTAATTTCATTCATTATTTTCATTTTTCAGATGTCGTAATATGAGCCATGTCAAAGATCTTTTGCAGTTAAATAATCCACACGATATGATGAAAAATAAAAAAAATTAAAAAATGCCTTTATTTAAAGAAGATTTAACAAAGCCATTTTTCGGAATATTTCGATTATCAATTAAAATATAAATAAATTCTATCTTATTAAAAAAAAGTTGGTTTCAAAACTTAGAAATGAACACTTATCTAATGATGATTTACTTTCACTGCCTGCAATGAGGAAGAAAACACGAGTTCATGTTAAAAAATATTCACATCTAATTTAATGCATGTTGGAAATCAAAGTCTAAAATCTGATGACCGCGCGGTTTTGTTTGAGTATGCCAACTTTTTTGTCGTCTGTCACTGATTGTCAGTATATGTTTCTTGTTAAGAAGTTGCTCAGTTTTATGGACGCTTTACGAGTATTTTTGTAACACCCTATTAAATAAAAAAGCTCAGTTTTCTAAAATAGAAAAGCAAACAAAAACATTTTATAACATAATCCATCACAAGCCAATCCAATGGGTGAAAAATTGTGTGGGGTCGACGTCACACTACCTATACCTATAGATACATGGAGGTTCATACATACAGCGCATACAGCCTGTGCATACAGCCGTCAACGCATTACGCAGACAAATTGCGCGTCCACGGTCGATCGCGCGTTGACGCATGGCGTGACGTCACTTGACGTGTGGAGTCAAAGCGTCATTACTTATCAGCATCATTATAACAGCTTCGTGAGCGGTAGAGAGTTCAGTTTGTCATTACAAAAGTTCTCAGTTCGAATCCCAGTAGAGAAACTGTGGTCATTCAATGAGACTGTCCCCAGCTTGGTTAAGACATGTAGGTTAAACCATCTGATTGTCAAAAAAGAAAGGTAACTTTATAATTTGGAAAGAAATTTAAGCCGTGGTAAAAATTGTCGTTGCACGAGCCATGTCACAGTGGCCTTTGGTGGTTCTATACTACAACACTGATCCCCACACGAAAAAGAAGATTTGAAGTCGTTTCAAGATTGTTTATCCTTGATCTAGTACCTAAACCAACAGAATATCCGATCCCGAATTAGGGCGATCAGGCCGTAGTCGACCACGTTGGCCCAGTGCAGGAGTGTGCAGGTTTCTTCACGATGTTTTTCTTCACCGCTCTTACGCTCGACTAAGGCCTAATCGCCCTAATTCAGGGTAGGCTTGAGCCCCTCGGTGGGGACGTATATGAGCTGTTGATGAAGAGCATCGAATAAAAATAAATTAAAAATAAATGAAACTTGAGTTTGAGATTCGAAAGAACTTTGGTGGGATCGAACCCACGTCTCCCGGACTAACCAACGGGAGGTAGCCACTAACCAACGATGCTCTCTCACGTATTATTTATTATTGTAATAATATAACCGTTGCAGTGATGGATACGTTGCCGTTCCTCTTGGCGACCACCTGACGTGGAATTTCATTTAAAGAATATCCTGAACATCCTGTCTCCGCTCTTGTTAATATTGTTGGCCATGAATCACCTTGGGAGTTATGAGAATGAAATATTTTCATAAATGTTAGGGGACGTTATTAGAGGTGCAGTTTTCTGAGTAGCCAATATTAAAGTGTATTTGTTATCTCACTTTTAACCAAAAGTAAGCTTGAGGTCCTTGGTAGGGATATTATATGTGCTGATAACAACAAAATCAGCTTTTGTGTACTTTTTCTGCCCTTGTTAAATAAGGCTCTATGTTGATTTTCATGATCATTATCTGCATCTTATGTTTAACTCTAAAATGCAAAATAATTTTCTCGTAGTATTATATCCTAAACTTTTACTGATATAAGTACTATCTCGTGACGTCATAATATGTCATGATTACCCATGATTTTCTGTGTAAGGTCTTGTTTTAACACAATTTTAAATACAAACCATCCGTTCAATAAGATGAAGAATAGTACAACTTATTGTCTCGTCTAGTCAGTTGTTTCAATTTTCACTTGTGTAGACTTCGTTGCTACGACTCGTAGCATAATTGCTACGCCGCCGTAGCTCGTCTACGAGTTAGTATCTTCAATCACTACTGCGCTGTGAATTATTAATTAATCTTGTCACGCGCACCTTTTACTATTCTGTCCTCAAATTGGGTCATATGTAGATTGATTTATTATATATCAAACCTTTCTTATATAACATTTAAGGTTAGGGTTAGAATTATATAACATTTAATTTGGAACGTGGGAAACTGAATGGTGTAGGCACTGGGCAGCGCAGGACCGGTCATAGTAAAGATCCTTGGGGCATGATGTCCAGCCGTGGACGACTTTCAACTGAAATAATAATGATGATGAACATTTTAGGTGGCGATTATTTATAGTAGTTTTTTTTAGTTACATATTGTTTTTATTTGGAACTAATAAATAATTCTGCATGTTTTTCTCGTATTTACCTAAAGTGCAAGTTCTAAAATATTTAAGAATAAATTGAAATCGTATTTGCTGAAAAAAATATTTTACGTCATAGATGACTATTTTGAATGAGAAATATTATTATGTTTATTATTGTTTTGTTTATATTGATGAATTTATTGGAATTGTTTTATTTAAATTATTATTTTTAATTGTATTTTCTTGTTATTTAAATTATTATTTTTCAACACCATTTTTTTTTATATTTATAGTTCCAATCACAAAAAATATACTTTTGCCTTCTTAACCATATTATTATTTGTGCACTGATTTATGTTTGTTGTTGTTACAGGAGCAGTCACACAAGTCGTACCGGCCGCTGACTGTACTCACGTTTCGATGGAACTATGCGGTCCACGGCCTGCAGCCGGCCGGCTACCACCTCGTCAACTTGCTTCTACATGCACTCGTCTCACTACTATACTACAGGTAACTAAAGAAAACTTTGACTATAGTTATATCTTAAAACATTGTTTTTTTTACGATTTAAATGGTACTTGTAGAAAAGTATTTAAAAATTGAACAGCGAATTAAAATAAATCATAAATTAATAAATATCCCCTGGCCCCTGATCTACAAAACCGCTTGCCAAATTTAATCAAACTTAGCTAATTAAATCAAATCAGCCAGCATGTTCAGAAGGCACACAAACAGACGGACGACACATCAAACTTATATATAACCTCTTTGTGTGTCAGGGGTTTAAAAAGAAAAAAATATAAATTGAGTTTATACTTAAACTCAAGATGGAGCTAGACAGCAATTTTCTGAAACAACACAGTTCTGTAATATTGTTGCTCTCGCGTACGAGATCAATAACATCTGACTGAGAGAATTATTATGGCCGAGTTGGCAGCTTAATTGGCAGCGGAAATATTATAGATATCCTGTCTATACCTACATCTCTGTATACGTCTATCTATTAGCTACAATACAAACACACTTTATTGATACTAAATAATAAACCGACGTACGATAAACATAAAACATGAAATCAACAAGCTCCCGCCCACCTACTCTACCTGCGTTTAGCTTGAGTATTTTTCTTTGTAATAAAGCAATTTTAGTTTCCAGGTATTAAAACACGCATAACTCAAAGTGGGCCTATAATAACAACCCCAATTTTAGCGCCAGAAACTCTAACGAAAATGAACGAAATTTGAAGCAAACTGACCTCGGCTTAATAGGGGATTGATTAAAATTTATCAGAGCCCTACAACTTGGTGTAAATGCCCTTCATATTCGCGTAAGTTGAAATTAATTAATATGAAAGTCCAATCAGAGTCAGCTGCGCCGTTAACCCTTAATTGTTAATTGAATTGAGAAACTTTTAATTGTTAGGACTCAATAATCCAGTCATTGGCGCGAAACCGGTGGCGCTTAATTTATTCAATGCGATATACCGCTATCGGCCTTCAGTGTTTACGCCACCGTCGTCGTCGAGAGTATTTTAATTCACTTTTTATGTTCAGCGAAATCATAACAAAGCTATCTGAACGCTGAGAATGGCGCGGCCTTTAATGTTTAATGTATATGGAGGATTATACAGATGAGATTGGATTCTAGAAGTGCCGCCGCCACCAAACCTACGTCTGACTAATGAGATAGCTCGCCGCTCGTAAGCATAATTCAAACTGAAGTAATTCTAACTTATAGTGCTTCAAGCATTAGCAAATGAGTGTAATATACGCGCCATACAAACCAGCGCTTCAAGAGAAATGATTGCTCCGGCAAGTTTAAATGCCGGGCTTAGAATTCGATGATAGTTAATTCCTAATGCTAACGTACGATGGTAAGCGGATGCCGTATATTGGAGCGCTAATAAGTGGGTGGCGAACATCCAAACTTCCCGGTCGTGAGCGACCCATTGCGTAGAGCAGTCTCATTGCTCCAATTAGAACATAAATGTGAGCTTCAAAAGACTTTTCCAATTTTAATTATTATTTTCACAAAAGGGAATTAATTATAGCTTTTGTCCAGTGATGAATATATTCTGATTGATATCATGATGATTTCTGACTATTCATTACCGTTTAGCTAATTTTGTAACGTCTGGTTTTTAAAAGTACTTTCTATTAATTAATCTGATAAATTCAGTAGTCTAAACCGAATTAAACAAACACAAAAAGGCGTTCTTCTTTGAAGAAATTGTCTTTTTTATTTAGGACACCTCGTTGGGGTGACATCTTGCTGGCAGTTTTATCTTTAATTTTGAATTCATTTTCAAATTTAGATTCTTTACGTTTCGATTTTGTCTTTTTTCTGCCAAATTCTTCACTTCGTGTCCTGATCTCCGAAAGTACATACCTAAACCTTTTCTACTATACTCTACTATTTGTCAGTTAATATAATATATAAATAATATCTTCTTTTCCTTGGACTGTGCCCTGGTTATTGCCACATAACCCTCTACAACACTCTTCGTGTAGTGCTCAGCAGCTGCGTGGCAGCTGCTGGGCCATAGTACCTAAGCCATACCAGAGGCCTTTTACGACAAATCTGACGCCAGGGTTTGTGAGGCTGGTCATTGACCTTATAAACATGCTATTCTGATGATGACCCTCAAAAGCTCTAGAAGAAATCAATAGTTCGGCAAAATCAACCGAACTTGAATTCTCTAGGTTTTCAATATAATAATGCTACGGTATTATACAAACACAAACAGCACTAACAATTTTGGGTGAGCAAACTTTCGAGCTAACTTAATCAGTCAACCAATTGTCGTCAATTTACTGTAGCTATTGCAAAAGAAAACATTGGTTTTAGTAATTTGAATTCTAGAGTAAAATCCACTCAAACTCTAAACTCTAAATAATTTTTGACAAGTAACTGGGTAACAACATAAATAAAACATTTTTTAAATATTATATTTGAATGACAAAGAATAGCGGTAATTCCTTCTTTTTACGAATACTTAAATTGATTAATTTATAAGTAGGAAATTAGTATATTACAAACGTCTTCATCGTTTTTCTTTTTACATTTATTGGCGTTTAGTTTAAAACATTTAACTTTATACTTTACTATTCACTTTTTATAGTTTAAGTTAGAGTTTTATACAAAAAACAAAACTTATATCCTTTAGTTAAACTACCGTTCGAAATCATCCTAAAATATATACATCGCAAAATCGTATCACTAATACTAATTAGAAGCAATAAACGGCATCCCCAGCAGTGGGGGAGTAAGCAAAGCAAACTGTTGGAGCAGAGTTAAGCCAGTTTTAATCAGGCCCGGTCCGAACCCTTAGTTACTACTAATTACAGATACTAGCCTGTCCACCACGAACTTAGCCCGGCTTATGCTCGATATCCAATTTGTCCCCTTAATCCTATTAGAGATTTTCGAGCTCTGATTATCATCGGACTACTCAACTCCAACGAATGTATTTACAAACTATCGGTGGAGTAAAAGTACTTTGGTTATAAGTTCTAGGTGCAGAATTAGACGTTATTAGATGGCGTGGTAATTAGAGGCTTGAAAGTCTTTTATGACTGTAGAAATGAATGGTACATTGTAATTAGTAAACTTATAGCCAAGAAAAGTATAACTTAACTAGCTTTTTAATTTGATAACTCCAAAATAAATAAAACATATTTCATACGACAGTATTAAAAATTTTTATCAGAATTTATTTATCAAAGAGTTGAAAAAAGGTAATCATCTAAAATATTTTCCTAATAATTATTAGGATGGGGATTATTTTTTAGTAGTGAAATTTCAGATATTACTAAAAATAATTACTTTTCATGCAGTAGCTGATTATATTTACGCTTTGGTTTATTAAGTTTTTTAATTAATTAATATTTTTATTAAGTCCCACATATTTAATTATTAATTATGCACATAACATTCGTGTAAATTTTAAAAACTGGCGCCGCTTGCCTCTTTATCTTATATTATTCGGTCGCTAATACAAAAAGACTAATAGGTGCTATAATCCTAAAAACAGCAGAATCTTCGTCTGATAAGTAAATAATACTTGGATTCTCTTAACCCGTGCTGACAAAAGCTCCTTTATAACCAAAAATAGCTTGCCAAGACTCGAGTGCTTTTAAGGCATTACTAATTCACTAAGCGCTTACAATGAAGCGAGGAGTACCAACGCCAAATGTATATGTCGCAGATGGATTGTTAAACGAACTGCTTTACGAAACCACTAGCTGTTTTGTAAAACCATGCCATTGCACTACGTTTAACAAAACTGCTACCCAGGTTTAGATGTATTGTAAAATGGCTTGTCTGCTGTCAGACTAATCCAGTCCAAAATTTGTCACTTGAACGACGGCTTTTTCAAGTTTCCGCTCTGACTTTTATAAAACTGATAACTTTTATATTGAAATTGTCCCTAAGATCACTGTTTTGACAATTCTAAGTCTATGGTTTTAACTTAGTTCGGCACCTCTTCATTAGTATCACAAATTTTGACGAATGATCTCAGGGGCCATTATTGTTGTTATGACATACAGAGCCTCGTGCGACAAAATTTAGAACTAAAACTACTATCGAACGTTTTTCACGCCATTTTACAAAATATGTGACAGTTTACCCGCTGCTTCGATGAATGCTAAACAATTATGCAATTTGCCGTGTTCAAGTTCAGTAACGTAGAATCAGCTGTTTTACCATTCTTTAATTCTTAATTTTATTATAGATTTTGAATCACTACCACTCACTTGGTTCCTAGTACCCGACAATCTTGTATTATTCAGTTAATCTTAATTTGGTATCTAGCCTTCGCGTTATTGGCCTAAGTGTATAACTCTTACCTGACTTGAGACTACAATTCACAGAAACAAGGGATTAGCATTTAAGACTAGGTACTTTAAGCATCTATACCTACGTCTTAATTATCTCTAAAACATTAACCTAGTTGAAGAAGTTGAAATTTCTCCAAAGTAGGTATCAGCCATCGTAGGCTTTGAAGAACACGGCATTAGCGAGAGTCGGTTGGATTTCACATTCACCGCTCTGAGCGACACTTCTCTGTGTACGTCTGATGAGAGCATGTTTCATTTGCAAAGATCTGAAGATGCCTCTCTTGTCTTAGACATGATCACAACTTGAAAACTTCAAAGCGACCTACGCACAGCCTTCATACCGTTATACGCTGGCAGGTTTCTTGGGTAAGCTACAGAACAGACGCGATAGTAAGACAGACACATAATTGACGTGTTGAATAAATAATCCTAACATTTCCATCTTATTTTTTTTATATATTACCTCTCTGTTAAAATTAAAATCAAATATTTCGACGTCAAAGCTAACAAATACCAAGGACAAGGAAAGCTTGTTCATGGTTCTTTTAGAAACCTGCCTGACCAATCACTCTTATTATTTCTAATTTCTAATGATTACTGATAATGATGATCTAGCTAATGTAGTTGGATAGGTCAGGCTGTCTGGACAATTAATCATTCGGTTTTTTTCTGAAAGTTACCAGTATCCAAATCAATAAAAAAAATATGTAAATAAAATATTAGAATCCAATCCCGCATCATAGGATGACCTGGCAATATATACGTATAAGTGCGTATTATATGTAATTTCTTCTTGTGATTCCAGTAGAAATGCACGAAAGAGCATTCGAGTGAGACTCAATAACGAGTTCATCTCGTCTAACAAGAGCACCAACTAGAGGGTTTACAACGCAAACTCCAGCTAATCTCATACATCTCTCAGCTAGTTTTATTTAGTATTGTATACAACGTGCCCGCTCTTAACTTAGGAACATAAAGATTTCAGATATAATCAAGTACTAGGCCACAATAGACGACTGTTGCTGTGCAATTTTATACTTTTTCATCTCTCATGCTCTGAAAGTAGTCCAATAAAGCAATAGTAAGTAAGGATGTAAGTTGAAATTGAAATTGGAACCTTACTTTTTACTATTTACATAGAAAATTGCACACAAAAAATGGCATAGGAATAGACAACACAGAAGACATATACAGCCAAGATAATTCTTTAGTGTTATACCTAATACTTAATTAAAATAGCTTATAAAAAAAATAAAAACGATTCAACATTCTAGCGGTGCTAAATAGATATTGAAGCAACTGTTTAGACCAGAAATAGTTCACGAAATAAATTGAATTTATTTAACTTCGCAGACTCGCCAGTTGCCTAGATTTACTTATGGAAGAACCATTCCATGTATCATTTGCCTGAATTTGAAGGTAATTCCATTATAAGTTCGATGTTGCCTGAAATTTGGAACTGCAAATAATGCGGCCTAAAAGTTTGCCTCGCTACACTAATATGATTGGTGCGCGAACGGCACTAAACACATCGCAACTTTTAAGTGGCACACAAAAGTTTGCCACACACTATGCAAAATATTACGTTACTTATATTTTTAAAGTATAATTGGATATAATATTTGTGGGCATCCTTATTTACTTTTGATTTTTGCTATGAAAATAGAAAGACGGCTAGATGGAGGTCGTGGGTTGGTGGCAGGTTTTAAGGGATGACTATTTCTAGCACAGCAATGGAGTATGTTGATGATGATAATAATTATAGATTATAAATAAAAAAGATCAACGAAAAAAAATTAAACCTTAAGCAAGGTACACAAACATGTGAACGACATTTCAGAAGAAGCATCCAATGCAAGAATAACAAATAATCCAATGCAACAATAACAAATACGCCTAATTGACACAGACGTCGATGCAAAATAACCCCAAAATGTCATTTAAGTCTCGTCGGGAAAGTTTGTAACCGTAGGAAAATTCGTAACCTCATAATTCCGCAATATCAAACATTCATACAAATCACTGAAGCAGACAGAGAACGCAACACGCGAGGTCCTATTAGGTTAACATGTTTTCCTTGATTTCTCTTGAATATTTTCCTTGTTTTTTATTAGGTAACTACTTTCTATTTTTTGGTTCGCAAATTTGATGTTTTCCTGCAGTATCTTATCTACATGTCAAACATTTAAACTACCATTTATATATTTTTAGAAATGTTAGCTCTAGGGTGACTTGAACAGACGTCTACTAAAAAACACAAAATTATGTAAAATCATCGGTAGATATATACGGATATGTATACCTGGCTTCGAGACCTGGTTATATTGAACCCTTACACAAAAGCAAAATGTACGTGGGAATTTTCTCAATATTGTCTAAAGGAATGCCAAAACAGGGAAATGTGCTTACATAAAAAAGGAAGCCGTTTGGCCCACTCACGCCATAATGAACCGGCCGGAGCAACTTTTTACCGCCGAGTTAAATTAGTTTTTCATGACGCCACCGCACACTGGGCCACAGACTAAAAAATTTGGACGCAGTAGTCTCGTCAGCCCTAATTACTCTACATATTCTTAATGTATACGTAATGTGTCCCCCACGAATTTAATGTGACTTTTTCTAGCAGGTATAAGCCAAATAACAAATTTTACTTTAGAAAATCGACATTCACAAAACCCCATCTGTTTTACCCTAGTGTATTTCATTATTATCTGTCCGTATCATCAACAACGTATATACGTCCCAGCCGAGAAGCTCCAGCCTACCCGGATTTAGGACGATCAGGCCTTGGACAACCACGCTGGCCCAGTGCGTATCTACGTATACGTTATTATAACAAGATGCTTCAATAACATGGTGCAAATAGATAGAATACCTTTGATTTTCAAAATCACACTAACATTATAAATGTGAAAATATATTTGGATGTTTGTTTCTCTTTCACGCCTAAACTACTGGACGGATTTGGATGAAATTTAGAATAAAGATAGTTTGTACTCTGGATTAACACATAGGATACTTTTTACCGGGAAAAGTTGTACTCCCATGGGAAAATCTTGCAGAATGCGAGCGTAGCTGCGGGCGGACAGCTAGTATACTACATTGTTTACTCCGTTAAAAGTTTCCCGATATTCAGTCCTTTTCCAGCCGCAATGTCATAACCTCATAACTTCCCTTAATTGCGTTCGCCCTTTGTCTTATCACATGTGTCTCATTAATTACATTCAGTAATTAATTTACTCATAATGGCAGTATCGCTGAGAAACAATTAAGTAATTTGCTAATTAAAACTCTGCTTTGTGCTTGTACCCCGGTGTAACTGACAGATCTGCTAGTGAAGAGTCTTCGATTTCACTTCCACATTACCTATCTATTAGATTGATTAAACTGATACTGGAACTTAGAACACGTTCGTAATTCGAAATCGAAATCATCTGACAAACGTCAAAACTCCAACTTGATCCTACATGGAGCTACTTTTGTTGTTTTCATTCCAGAAAATCTTTATAAAAAACCGGCCAAGTGCGTTTATTTTGCTGGTTTCTTATTTTATTTGACACGTTGCGCCATCTTTAGCAACATTTTGTATTACCCTATAGATAAACACTTTTAGGTTTTCACGGTTGTTAATCGTGGTAATAACCCGGTAGATATGTGTGTTTTACCCTATAGATTTTGTAAGTATAGAATCTTGTATGAATACGAGCCTTTAAATGCTTTTGATAGAGCTAACTTGAAAGTATTTTGATAGTATTTGATATTAATTTTAACTTGATACTTCCACACGTTCCTGAGAAAAGGGATCTTGATAGACAGACAGACGGACAACGAAGTAAGGTCCTGTAAAGGTTTTATTTTTATTTTTGAGGTACGGAACCCTAAAATATTCGACATTGTGAATTTAACCACCTCAAATATTGTAAATACTCACCCAATGGATGGCTTGTTTTAAAACACTTTTGTACGTGTCGTTTTGATTGATTGCGGCATACGCCATTACGCCCGTCGCACTTCACTTTAAAACAAATTCATTTTGCAGTAGAGTATCGATAAAAATATCAACAAACGAATAATTTTCTGTTTTTATCTATTAGAATTTTTGGTGAGAGATTTTTGCAAATTCTGCTTGGTCTGTCACATAGCAATATTGTCCGCGCTTTCCATGGCATAACAAATAACGAAGTTACACACATACACATTGAATCGTCACATCTGTTAAATATTACCATATTGATTGCTGAAGTTGATTGCTTACCATCAAATGGCTTCATCTTGTTTGTCCATTTGATTCACATCAAAAACAAGCATAAAATAAATATTTCAATTTTGATTTACACACCTAACAGTCTCGAATACGTTTATCAGTGTTGCAATTATTTATATTCGTAAATCAAATTTTGTGTTTGAGTTCGGTGATTAATATTGCTCATTCAACGCAATTTCGCCGGCTTTTACGAGCTTAAATAAGAGGAAGCCGTTTATGTACAGTAAGGATGATTTAAGCAACATTTTGTCCTGGTTAAGCGCAGAATTATTAAGATTTCTCGGACTCGCAGTCAGGACAAAGAATTTTATTTTCCTACACCCAGTCCAGCTCGATCCTGCAGTTGCAAACTTCTAAGAAATTTCTTTCTGCTGGTACATAAATCGAGAGAATGCAGCTAAAATTCTAAAACTCAGGGGAACGGAGTGTTACTTCAAGTTTGTAGTTCACACTTTTCAAGAACAGTGCAGAATCGTGGTGCAGAACAAGTTTAAAAAAAGTATCTGCTGAAAACTTCATCGTTTGGTGTCAGGGGATTAAGTGGCGGATAGACTTGCCAGATACACTGAGTACACTTGAAGTTTTTATGGCTCTAAAAGCTTGCTATTACCCTGCAACAGGCACACCTGAACAACAGGCACGGCCGGTTTTGTTACGTTACGAGTTGATGTAAGATATTAAAAAAAGTTCATACTTGTACAACTACTCCCAAAACCACCGCAAGGCCTTGTCTCGCTTAAATAAATTATATCAAAATAAATTAAATTTGACTCCAGTATCTATAAGTACTTAAAAATGTTTGTTTATTATATAGGACATATTTTAAGACTAAAAACTAAACATAGACTAGATCGTCAACATAGACATTGATCGACTAAAAAGACATATTTACATGGTTACATGGTGCATGTCTAATTTAATAGATAATGTTATAATCAAGTAAACAGATGTCGGCACATGATGTAGCGTTCCTCGAAGAGGCTCATTACTGTTAGCTCAACAAACTACCTATAAATGTTTTCCCACTAACTCTGCAAGAGATTTAGCGAGTTCGCAAAAAGTCACTAACGAGTGCCTTAATTCCGACAGAAGTTGGAGAAGTTAGTTGGATGCTGCTGGACGAAGGACCACCTTCCCGCTCCTGATCTCAATTAGTTTGAGTTCGGTTACGATCGAACGCCTGCTGCGACATTGCACAAACTTACACCAAAGCCCCCAATTCACACAATTATTGGCTCTCCTCTCCACCCACCAAACAAACATAAAGAACGACTGTCCCCGCACCATCAGCAAATTAAAAAATATTCACAAAGTTTTGCCACCGAAGTTTCAAGTTCGGACCTTTTTCGGCTTGGGACTGTCCAACTTTTTGGAGCAGTGAAACTTCTTCCAAACGTTTTGATAAAAGTTGCGCACCAAAAATTGAGTACGCAGTTTTACAATAATGAAAGTCATCCATCATCTTTCGGTCTACGATCTTCGGCTCCACATAAATCTGTCAATTTGCAATTATAATCGAGTTTAAAACGGGCGACTTACGGTGACTGATGATTTTGGGTCCAGTGAATTTCATGAGCGAACGAACAAAAATGAAGGGGCTATTTTCAATTCCGAACTAGAAATCTCATATTTTGAGGAAGTGAAACGTGCTGGTGTTTGAAAAAGGTATTACGTGGCCGGTCTATTCATTCGAGAAATGAATGCAGCCATTGGACCAAAGCATGCGTAGGGAGCCACAAACTTTTCTGTACAGATAGATGTACTGCTGGCTACCATAGCGCCGGCGACAACGACGTCTTGCTTTAATACACATTACGTCAAACCCCCTTTCATATAATTTGAGTCGAGAGAAATAGGGCGCAATGAACATTGAACAGGGTGGTAAATGACACCGAGTCGATTTGGTTAACCTGTGAATGCCAGATACGGTACAATTACGCTTTGTTAGCGCTGGTATTGTTCCACGTTTTCCTCCGGCTTTAAAAATATTCGTCATTAAAATTTCTGCGGCATTTTTAATGAAACAATTCTTTTCTTACAATTTGACGTCGTTTGTTGAAATAAAAGTATCAAGCAAGTCGTAATTAAGCCGGCACCAACTCTACCGCGAAAAAAGGAGATCTGTGTACAGACGTTTTTCACCGTGCTTACATTTAAACTAAACCTTACTTAACTTTAAACTTTGGGGTATTTTATTCAGCCAGCAATAACTTCGTATTAACAAAGCAAAAATACTAAGTAATTGTTGTAATTAACATATTTTGAGACCATATTGTAATTAACATGTTTTTTACAAGATTTTTTAGAAAAATTTAAATACAACATAACAAACCCAAACAAATATTTGTCTATGAAGGCATTATTATTTGCAGAACCTTTGTTTTGTAACAAATAACAAAACACCTTGTTTAAACATTAACCGTATACAAATATTTAGAAGATTCGGGGTCATTGTAGACACCCTCAGGGATCCTCAGGGACGTGGAAATTTTTGTGTAATGAACGGTGTAACGCAACTGGACCAAACGACACACGTCCAGAGACTTATAGTAGCCCAGTACGTGTCCATAGGGGAGTAGAAAAAGCGGCTAGGATAGTAAGACAATGGCTAAGACAGTGAAACAATGTTAACTTGTTTAAAGCCAAAGATTGCAATATTGCTACAGAAGAATCTCTAGCTATTTATCTCGCCATAAAATAACTATACCCTGATACTCGTATGGAAACAGTAGATTTCAGTCTCAGTTTATCAGGTTAAGTGCGTTGTATGTTGATGTGGATTGAAATTAAAATGATTATATGTTAACTCACAATCAACTGATAACTTATCAAAAGGTCAAATATAATGAACCAATGTATCCACGTGGATTTATTAATATGTAGTCGAAAAAAAGCTCTTGACATACATCGCTGTAGCTGATGAGATGACATGCTACGCCGTAGCCCGTAGCGACGTAGACAATTTCTACGACATGAACCTCGTGGTTCTACGAAAAACAATTTAATCAATTTACAACTCTTTTGATATGCACTGTCTCACTTTAGGCCGTAAGGATTCCTCTGAGCAAGGTTGTCAAATATCAAAGTTGATTGTCACCAACAACTGTTTGATTTGTGTTAAGTTATTAAAGAACTTGAATTTAAATGTAGCCTATATACCTACCTATAGTAGCAATCTACTTTGCTGACTACGCAGTAGGGAGCAAATTGGACGGCTCTATTGCCACTACCGACATCACCGACGCTCTGCCGCCTAGTATAAGAACATCCCCGATACCAGGGTCTGTTGTCTTGCTGACCTACTTGTTGTTTGCAGGGTGTGCGTGATGTTCCTGCCCGAGTTCGCGAGCTTCGTCGCCGCCATCTTGTTTGCAGTGCACCCTATACATACGGAAGCGGTGAGTTATCTTTATTTATTATTATATTAATCGTAGTTGGCAGTGTCTACTTTCTACGGCAAGGGTGTCGAGATTCCCGGTCAGGCAAATATTAGAATTATAAACGGTAATCCTTGAACACACAGCAGGACAGAAGGACTATGGACATCTCTCGGCTAAATGACTGAATGAATCGTTTTAACTATAGGAATAGGATGTTAGTTTCGTCATTAAATTCTTCTCGGTGATTTCACTACACTACACAATACATGTTATTCATCTATTCTCATGGATATTTCCTCTAAGTAGTTCAGATATCATATAAATTATGATAATTAGTAGAATTTAGTCCTAGTCGCGTTACTAAGGCCGTATTCTCGACGACCGCGTCGCGCGGAGTGGAGCGGCAACGCTGAACCGCTCGCCGCTGCCGTCGAGAACAGTTCAATATACTCGTAAAACTATGCTTTTGAAAGCGCCGTTCCCGCCCCGCGGTCGCCGCCGCCCCGCCACCCGCTGTCGTCGAGAATACGGCCTTATAGATTTTTCTCTAAAAGTTTTCAACATAATTATTGCTTTTGCTATAGATTTTGTTGTTGTTGCGGAGGGAACGAGCCTACCACCTGCTCCCCATTCCCCCCCCCCCCCCTTCGGCACTCCCCTCACTCGGTAAAGTTGCCTCGGGCTAAGACTCCCTTTACCTTCATCATACTTCATACTAATATTATAAATGCAAAATTATGTTTGTTTATTTCTTGCTTTATCCTTATCTCTCTCAGCAATATAGCAAAAGATCGACGTAATTTTTGTAGAGATTGTTTATAAGCCGGAAAGTCTTAAAGAAGATTTTTGTTTTTTATTACGAGAATTCCCGGCGACTAATTTCAGTTAAATTCAGATAATTCTTCATTTTTGTCTGTTATCACTTATCATACAAAAAAAAATCTTATAATTTTATCCTGAATAGGAAAGAAAGGTCCACCTAAATTAGTTAGTTCAACACGGTACTTTCGCACCCAAAAGCCACTTATTTATTTCGGCGTTCAGATATTTCCTTATTCTTAATTACGAGATACTAATAGGTAAGTGAAACCACAACCTGCCTAATTATTACGGTCTGTTTATTCAAGGAAAACTTAGAGCCAATCCAGAAATAAACAATCTCAGCTTCGTGACCTTTATTATTCATGTTATCCTCGAATTTAATGAAGATAAGATAAATAACCACTCACCATTGAAATAAAACACGTGGGAAGGCCACATCTTAGGTATAACTATTCCGTTAAATATTGTCGTATCTTAACAAAGGAAAATAAAGAAAATTAAAAATCTTTATAAGACATCTTTATAATTAACAAATGTTGTCGCCGAGGAATCGCAACACTATGAAGACGTTCAATATGGCAACACCACGGTGTCGTGATTGGTCCCTTTTAAGTTTTTTAATTCTTTATTTATTTTGGAGAGAACGGCTGTGATTGGTGCATTAATTTGACTCCCTCCATGAGGCCAGGTGGGACTCTTTTTTCACTTCTCGGAGAGCCTTGCAAAGCAACACCTGGGTAAGCTGAATCGCTGACTGGTTGATAAGAGCTATAGGTATTTCAAAGAATGTGTATCAATAAGGGGCTACCTAACTGCGCACTAGCGCTACTTCGAAAAAAAATCATAACTCCGAAAAAACTAAATATATTAAAAAAGTGGACGATCATTTTAAAGTGAAGGTATTTATAGAAATACCGAATTTTATAAAATCTTATACGGTATAGTAAGAGATAGCGAAAGTGCTAAAAACGGCCGTTATTAGCACTTTCGCTATCTGTTACTACAATTAACAATAGATAACTGAATTTATCATTTCTAAAAATACAACAAGACTAATGAAACAATTTGATCGTTCATATTTTTGTTATTTTGTGTTTTCACTAAGTTATGATTTTTTATCCCAGTGGCGCTAGTGTTCACATAGGGTACTTAGTTCATTAATGGTTTGTCTATAATGTAAATATGTATTTGGGCTGAATAAATTAAACTGTTATCTGTTACTTACTGTGTATCTCTTTTACAAATACTAGTTGTAGATACAGGTCATGCAACAAGTTATTAGCGCTGATCTTCTACGTAATCATTTTTCCTCTCCCTTACTCTATTTATTTTTATGCGTTACCTTGCGGTCCCCTTAACTATCCAATATAAAATACTAGTCTGCACGAATTTCCTTGTCTTTCTTACTCCCTTCATTCCTCCTATATTTTACTTACTTGTGCTGTAACTAAGTACAATTAATTACGAATATTTTCTTAAAGTTAGTCTACTTCGTGAAAACTCATATTGAAATGTACATTAATTACTTGTTGGAATACCAAGATCACAGAAGAAACGAAAAATAAATCATAAAGTGTTTGAAAAATATCTATCTTCTTCATTTGTTCCATATCAAAATATCCTGAAAATATACTTCAACACCGACATGAAAAATGTTATTTTGTATGCAACAATGCCGTATTTTATCCCGGGAAATATCTATGGAGAGAGCGTTTGAAAAGATGAATAACTTTGTTTTGAAAACACTTCCTGTGTTTCTTGTACACGTGCGGGCAGTTTTTTCAATTTTTTCTGTGTTAAGATAAAAGAGATAAAAGTACGTGGGATACTCAGAAAGTTTTGCGAAAATCAAAAATAAATTTCAATAACTAAATATTTTTTTATTAAATCTTTGGTAAGTACTCTCTACTAGCCTCTATACAAAGTTTTATGCGTTTGAACCAGTTTTCGAAACACTTTTTCCAGTCCGCCGCAGACACCTCGTTTTACAGCCTACTCGAACGCTGACAGCGCATCTTTCGGCGACGAAAATTGTATCCCTTTGAGCTAATCTTTTATTGTCGGGAATAAAAAAAAGTCACGAGGTGCTAGATTAGGGCTGTATGGAGGGTAACCCAGGAGTTTGATCGGCGGTGTGCTGTCCAGGAAGTCCCTCGTTTTGAGCGCGGTGTGCGCGGGCGCGTTGACGTGGTGGAGCAGTAGTCCGCGGAGCCCTGTGTTTGGTCGCTTGTTGCTCACAACAGAGAAAACTTCTGCCAAGCATTTGGTAGTATACCATTCGGCGATGATGCTTCTTTGGTTCCGTAAAGGAATTGACACCAAGTAGCGCAGTCAAATTTAAAAAACTCGCGATCAAAATCTTCCCCACGCTTCTAGATCGCTTCACTGTGGTAGGCGTTGATTCGTTTTGAAACACCCAAACCGTCGACTGACGCTTCGTTTCTGACTCGTATTGATAAATCTAGGATTCATCACATGTAATAATGTAAACACGCCGAGACGAGTCTGCTTTAAATTTGTTTATCATATCACGGCACCATTCCACCCGGGCTTCTGAGCATCGGTGAGGTTGTGCAGAACCATGAGTAGCGTTCAATTTGTTCCGTTTAAGAAACTGTATTGTTTAAAAAAACAAAATACTTCGTTGTTAATTTACTAAAAATTTGTTAATATTCGTCGGAAGGATTTCTTGCATTGATTTAACATTACAAAATCTGTGTCACTTTCTATTAAATTATATTTGTTTCTAGTTACATTCTCTTCAGTTTACTCGCGACATTACTCATTTATCTTCTATTCGAAAGTCTATGAACCGGTTTTCTGAGCGCGAGCATACAGAGCGCAAATACGAAACCATATTTTATGTTATGTCAAATATCGGGCTCACTAGATGGCGAACGGGTTCTCAGCGCGAATTCCTCGAATGGTATTTTTAGAGTTATATTATGTAATGAATATAATTTGTCTCCTCATATATAGCAGAGACGTTTGCGATGGTTGGGGCAGTGGAACCCTCCCGCTTGCCACGTCGCGTTCTACTTGGTGCTGTTGCAAATGCAAAGAGAGCCGTAGGGAGACCTTTGTTGCGATTCAAGGACATGGCCGCTTTTGGGATAGAACAGCAAGGCTGGGAGAGGACAGCCGTGGACAGAGACAAACGGCGTTAAAGCGTGGGGGACGGGCGGCAGACTCATGACGACGCCTCGTTTACTGTCTTGGCTCAAAAAAGAGCAAAACGTCACCAAGCTGCATCGTTCCCTTCTGCGGGTGACGAGTACATCTGCAAAGCCTGCGGACGTCATTGTCGTTCCCGTATTGGCACTGTTTGAATCGTCTGCAATAGACATCAAGGCCAATGATGATGACATAGCTAAGATCCTTTTGGGTGACTATTGAATACATCTGCATATATACACCCGTGAGATTCGGATACCTTGTAATTGAATTAACGATTATATTTAACTTTATTATACTTATTTTAAAAGCAACCTCAACCACTGTTTTAACATAACTCGTTCCTTCGGTTTTTATGATATACGGAAGCTGAATTTTATCAGCGCTGGTATAAGTAGGTAGGTACTTCACGTCAAATAGGTCCTAGAACTAGCGCTAAGTCAGTTAGGTAAAAAGAAAGAAAAATGTTATGTACACTTTGAGCTCATAGAGTGATTTGTATAATATACTTAATTAAATTATTAATTTGGCTTTGATTTAAGTTAATACCATTGATCTGCCCTCAGCTAAGCCCGTGTGGTTGCCGGATCATTTTCATGTAGACAATGAAATGCATTTTCGTGGTTTATAGTTACATCATATCTGTATTAATAATAGTTATTTTTTCATCCAAATCTATACTTTGATTATCCAGACATTAATCATCAACATACAAGATATAGAGATATAGAGCGTCGGTGGTCTAGTGGATAGGGCCACTGCCTTCCGTCTGGGAGACGCGGGTTCGATCCCCACTACGTACCAATGTGTTTTCGAATTTCGAATTCATATGTACGTTTATTCGACGCATTTACGGTGAAGGAAAACATTGTGATGAATCCTTCACTCACACACTCCAGTGAATAAATTCAAGGGTTCTGTGTGAAGTCAACCAACCCGCACTGGACCAGCATGGTCGACTAAGGCCTAATCGCCCAAAGGGTAGACTCGAGCTCCTCGGTGGGGATGTATGTGAGCTGTTGATGATGATGATGATACAAGATATTAGTAGGACATTATTATTGTGTACCCTTTCTCGTTTTTGATAACAATTGCGCAGTGCAGTTCTCTTTACTTTTGCGTGTTTCTTACAGTATCGTAAAGTACCCAAATTATAAAAGTCAACTCCTAGATTTTCATGCACGATAAATTAAGTGAAACGTGTATGTACAAAATTATACTCAGCGTCGATAATTTTCACAAAAATAGTACGTACAAAATTAATTTAATTGCTGTATTTCTTCCAATGCTAGGTATTTCGTGTAGATCACTCTCGTTGCTTCTTTCCATTAAGTGAAGAGACTGAGGTCACAAATGACCCATCAAACAACCAAAAAGTAAAAATTGTACCTACCTTCAGAGGTCACAGAAGACCCATCAAACAACAAAAAGCAAAAATTCTACCTACCTTCTAAGTTCACTGATGACCCATCAAACAACAAAAGTGCAATAAATATTCCTACCTCCTGTGTCAAAGATGACCCATGAAACAACAAAAAAGTAAAAATTGTACTTACCTTCAGAGATCAGAATCAGAACCAGAAACATTTATTTGTAGGATATCACAACACAAAACACATACATAAAGAATAGTACACAATGCAACAGAAATGAAATGAAAAATACAAACACAACATACTTACAAAATTGCCCCTGTGCTGCGACACCCAGACAAAAAGGTCACAGATGATCCATCAAACAACAAAAAAGCAAAAATTCTACCTACCTTCAGAGATCACAGATGACCCATCAAACAACAAAAATGACAAAAATAATCCTACCTTCTGAGGTCACAGATGACCCATCAAACAACAAAAAAGCAAAAATTCTACCTACCTTCTAAGGTCACTGATGACCCATCAAAGAACAAAAATGCAAAAAATATTCCTACCTCCTGAGATCACAGATGACCCATGAAACAACAAAAAAAAAAAAAAAACTACCTACCTTCTGTCACCTTTAACCTAAAGCAAGCAATAATATATTAATTTTTCTTTGCATAAGTAATCTTGTTATATAGGGTGTAAATGACAGGCCTCCATGAATTGATACAGTACGTCTTCCGCCCAGGAGACGCGGGCTGGATCTCGATATGTACCAATAATGTTTTCGAATTTCTAATTCATTTGTACGTTCATTCGACGCTCTTACGGTGAAGGAAAACATTGTGATGAAGCCTGCATATTTCTGCGAAGAAATATAGCGGTTGTGCGTGAAGTCAACCAACCCACACTGGGCCAGCTTGGTCGACTAAGGCCTGATCACCCTAGTTCAGGGAAACCTAGACCCCCTCGGTGGGGACGTATATGAGCTGTTGATCATAACTAAGTAAACTAGAAAAAAAACGGACATTAAAAAGTAATTTTCTGAGAATAAATTGCGGTGAAATAAGATTCAGAATGTTTAATGTATGAAATTTGTTGAAACCTGTCATTCACACCATGTATAATTAAAACAACAATGTAACTGAAATGCATCATCAGCAAAGTATAAGGGCGAAACGAAATGAGAATCAGAGCCAAAATGAATCTGCTTCCGACACTTGATTGGGCGAAATTCGTACCGAAATTAAACGTTTCGGAAATAACAATTTGGGACAGATCCCGCGGGCATTTTTTTTTAATCTCGACAGTTATTTTTCCTCTTTGTCATTTGCTTTTTGACGAGCCTCGCTTCGGTGTTTGTTTTTTTAAACTCCAGTATTTTTTTGTTAAGTTAATCGATTTTAATCGGCTCTATGTTTGTAGCGAGTGATTTTGGGTGTATGGCAAAAAAAAATTACTTACCTCATTTTTTCTAATCTAACTTCGACAGGTACAGTCTACAAAAAATTTGACGTTGGAACTAATTTCTCAAAATCAAAGGTGGTACTTTCGTTTACCTATAAGTATTTTATAAATAGATAATAATCAATTTATTACAATAATGTATTTTAGTTATATTCTTAAACAATACAATAATTGTAGGTAATGAAACAACATCACCATACATAATTGAGCATAAAACCAAACTGATACCATACGTTTGCTGATAACTGTGACCAGTGTGGCCGTACTTAGTCTATTCTATTCCATTCATAATACTCTTGTCAATTTAATTCTATATTAGTAACTAATTTATTTTATTAATTACTGCACAACAAAAAAAGCTTTTTTTCGATCATTTACGAAATTTCTAGGAAAATAACGTTAGGTAAGTACTACATTTTTATAAGTCAGTGGTCGCCTTGGTTACCTATAGCCGCAGTAATACTTTTACCAGATGAACGATAGGTAACGAGTGATAAATATGTTAACCATTCGTAACCTACTGAAGTAAACCTGTAAAGCGGCATATAACTTAGGTATACCTACCTATATAATAAAGGTATAATTAGATTCATTAATAACGATCAAGCCTTAGACACAAGCCTATATTGTTAGGCCTGGTTTTCACCAAAGCGGAGAGGAGATGTGTTTGAATAACCAATCAGATTGCGTTATTTCCACATCTCCTCTCCGCTTAGCTTCAATAACGAAATCTGATTGGTTATACATCTCCTTTGTTCTCCGCTTTGGTGGAAACCGGGCCTTAGACTTGAGTCTGGACACACAAACTATGATTTTTAAGTTTTCTTAAATATAATTATATCAACCCCTATCCGTGAAAAATATTTCTTGAGCTTTATGGCCTGAACATTACGCGATGGCATACTGCAGCGCACCGGTGGTGGGCAGTCGTCCACGTTTTATGTCAGGACCCGACGGATGCAGTCATTCCGCGGTTTACGTCCAGCCCGTAAACCGGCCATCTTTCTTTATTCTTTATTCCTACCCTCGCTTTCCAATTAGAAACAGAAAACAGTAAATAGAGAACAGTGGAACACCCGTTAGCGTCGCCTTCGGTTTGAACGAACGACCCCTTGTTTACAGACGCCGTTTGAACGCAAGCGATAAATTCAAGTTTTTATGTTTTACAGGCAAACGAATGTGAAGTTAACTTGGTTGAACTTAAACGCTACTTTTTATCTACGTAGGTCGTTCGTTTTTAACTAGATTCGTTCTTAGTGAATGGATACTGTGTGTATAGGGTTGCCAGATGTCCGGATAAAGCCGGACAAAGTCTGGCTTTTTGGTTGCGTGTCCGGCCAGAGAGACGATATCCGGCTTTTTAAATTATACCATTTTATTGCTGTTTCATTAAAATTTAAGGAGATTTGATGGTAAATAATAAAAAAGCCAAGACTTATTTAAAAAAATTGTCGTGTGAAAACAAGTTGTTAAGAAAAATTTTTGTGTGTGTGGGGGTCTTACTACCCAAATGTCCGGCTAAACTGGCTGGTCAGTCCGGCTTTACGACCTGGCAACCCTATGTGTGTAGGACAGACTATAGGATCTGTGCAGTGAAGTCTGAAAAAAAACATTGTCCTGTATAAAATACTACAGCGAACATAAGTTAAATTAAAATATTAGAAACTGCCTTCCTGGAAATTGTGTTTTTTTTTTATCTGGTTAGTATCTGCAAGGTCAAAATCGAATTTGGGTGGAAAAGTTGGCTCACATGGTTAAACACGTTCGATTTTAATTTTAACATTTCTAACACCCTATAACTAGTAAAAAAATCTGCAAATTTATCGTTAAAAATCAATACCTAAACGGTGGCTAGATTAAAACTTGATTTGAGGACTAGTAACTCTATTACGCGTGTCCTCGTCCATAGCCTGACAGTTCACATATTTACAGATGCAAGTGGCCGAGAATTTTAAGATTTTTGTGGTAAATCGTCTAGTTTTTAAGGTACCTGTCTGATGGTGAAATACATTTTATGTGTTTTAGAAACGGGTTTCGTGACAGTTGACAATGTAAAAATTTTCACCACATTAAACGTTTTTTATATATTTCTCGACGACGAGGATCCGAAGTATTTGCTATGATTACTTTAATTAAAAGTTTATAATACAATAATCTCTTTGCAACAGAATAGTAAGTAAGTAGGTGTGTCCATCTGTCTGTATGTTTGTTATCTTCCAGGTCGCGTTTGTCAACGGATTCTTGTGAAATTTTGTGAGCAGGTTCGATAAATATGTACATTTTTTTTTGTCCAGTCAAATTCTGGAAATTTAAAAAAAATACGGAGTTATGGTATTTCCTGCTTACAAGGTTTACCGCTGAGGCTGTTGTCCTCTACAGATCACATCTGTCTAACTATAAAAATAAAAATAAATTTCAAGGGGTCGGGGATGTGGGGGTGGAAAAAAATTAAAAATATATGGTCACATCATCTCACAAGAAATGTAAAGACTCGCGAGGTCTACAGCTCACAGAGTCACTCGTGATTGTCTACCTATTGTGGGTACAAAAAACTTCACCTTATATTACATAGCAAGTAACTATGTAATATTTGAGAAAGCAATCGGGGTCGACCTTAGACAAGACAGATATTTGTATCAGACGTGATCTGTAAAAATAATAATTTATAATAATTAACTTTGTAGTTATTATAACTTGGTTATATAATTTCCTGTACAATTTTGATCTCCAAACCTGGATATTTTCGTAGCTATACCAGTTATTTCACTAAATTATGAAAATATGAAATAACTGTAATTTTCCTTGCCCGTAAACGCAACGTATAATTTGAAATATGTATAATTATTATGTATTATTATTGTTGCTCATTTATTATTTAAGGCGGAGCTATGTGGAAATACCGCCCATAGTCGCTACTTTGACGATCAAATACTAGCACTTCTACTGATGCTACATTTATATGTAAAAAAAAATCCTTAATTAAATTTTAAATCGAGTAGAATTTTAAAATATATGTATGTTCGAGGCAGCCTCGGCGTTCGTGACATCGCCGACCAGCTCCAAGAAAACCGATTGAGATGGTATGGACATGTCAAAAGGAGACCACCTGAGTACATCGGCAATGTAACACTCAACCTCAACATCCCTGGTCAGCGGCGAAAAGGAAGACCGAAGGGTTGAGTATTGTTAAGAACGACATGCAGAGTTGCGACCTCACTGAGCAAGATGTCCTGGATAGGGCGAAGTGGAGAAGAAAGAGCAGGAAAGCGGATCCCGTCGCAAAAAGAAGAAGAAGAATTATAATAATTTGGAAATATGAAGCACAAGTTTTTTTAAAAAAGCAGCGAGTTGTTTTTTGACGTCCTTGATCTCGTAACTAAAATCGATAACCATAGTTTATTTGCCTCATATAACTTTGCCTATTATTGACTTAGATTTTAAATCGATTACATTTTTCATAAACTTTGCCGTTTTCTGTTAATAAGCAAAAGAGTTCAAGAAAAACGAGTTTTTCGCACGATTCCTGCGCAGTGTCAGACGGAACCACCGTGAAGCATCACACGCTACTATGAACGTTATTTCAGTAATGCGTCGGTTGAACTTTCAACTAAAGCGCGTTGAGTTGCTCATTTTTGGCATAACCCGGCCTTAAGGCGGTTGTTACTTATCAGAAACGTGAGGGAAACGCTGATTTTATCTATCCGTATAATAATTTCCTATTATTTTGGTTTATAATAATAAATAATAAATCCTGTACATTTATATGTGTGATATAACACGAGTGGCTTGTCTTGGCACTGTCCACGCATCGATTTTGATTCTAATAGAACATAAAACAGTCTCAGATGATATTAGAAAAGTGTTTGTATTAACAAACCACAAGCACCACAAATCTTATGCAGGGTGTAACAAAATAGGGGTGGGGTACTAAGCCGAACAACTTTTCCTAAGAAACTTGGGGCGACATATGAAAAAGTTCGACTTCCCATACAAACTGTTCAATCAGCTGACACTTTTAGTATGGAGACTTAATTTTTGTTTTCACATTTCAACACATGTTCCTTGGGAAAAGTTGTTCAGTTTCATGAGTACTGTCGCTGTGTTACGGATTAGTGCCCTTGTTTTTTTTACACCCTGTATAGATAAAGCAATAATTATATAGTCTACGCAAAGCTTTCTAACAATAAGTAGATAGTAACGTTACAAAAGTAAACAATGCAGTTTACTGTTCTCTCGTAACAGAGATAAGTAAGTACGTGGTAGCATCTGAAAGGTTTGGAAGCTGCTTGCTTGTCTTCAATATATATAAAAAACAGCAATCTATAGATACCTATTCTTTTTTTCTAGCTTTCATGAAGTAAACAAAGCCCTATAAATTTGTCTGCTTTTACTTTTGTTTCACGTCGCGAACTCCTAAAAAACGGTGAAGTTCCGGAAACCTTTGAAAAGTGAAGTTCACATTTATATGAATTATTCACTTCCGCGTGGCGAGGTGAACTCTTTTCAAATTGTTCCTGTTTTCGAAGTCGTAAACACGTAGGAGCTATTTTCCAAGTTAGAAAGGACGTTATAATTGTTACCACGTATCGACTGCGACACGCAAACGGGCCAACTTTGGACGACACCACCACATATTGTTGAGTTTAGACTACAATCTGAATGTTGCTCTACATTTCCTTCCATTTCAAAAACATAATCTGCACAGTACACAAATCAGATCCATTTCAACATTTTATGTAATGTATAGGTATAATAGCTGCCTGATACCCATAGCACAGAATAGATAAAAGTAGTACCTTCCACAGTACAAGCTCTGCATAGTTTGGAATCAGATGTCCATGTGTGATAAGTACTCACATTCATTCATTTCATTTACGGTATTTTTTTTTTTTGTTGAAAAAATTATTTAGATATTCCCGAAAATATATAAAGCCCTGCACAGACAGCGCTAGGTATAGTAAGTATTAAACAACCAGACCTCTCTTCATCTACAATTTCTATGCAGACAGCGGCCAAGCAAAATGGCTGCCAGGCTGGCAGTGCCAGCCTATAAGCGCGCTCGCGATTTGTTATTTTGCTTGACGTCTGGGATTTATGAATGAGTTGCATGTTAAACTTCCAAATTCAAATTAAACTCAAACATATCATACGTTCTACTACTATCCCCTAGACATGCAGACGAGTCGTTTCTAAGCATAATATTCTACCTAAATAATACACATGCCCCAACATCCATTACTCTCCTTACAACTCATTCACGTAGTTCATGCGTTGGTTCCCGGCACAAAACAGCTTGTAATGAAGCAGTAAGACGACATGTCCATTCCCCAGACGTTGGTAATGCTTCCTAACTACCTTTGCTATTCTTATATACGTACAGAGGACAAACGATATAGTCAGGCCAGGCTGCTGCAATGTTGCAATCTCCAACATTTCAAAAAATATACATTTATTTATTTTTTATTTTTTAATAATTTTCTTGCCTAAACGAAAAAAACAGCGTCATGCGATTTGAAATAATTTCTTACTTGTGCTTTGTAAAACATTTACTATTTCCAAAAGTACTTAGCAAGACATAATGATGTCATGACGAAGCTAAGAGTGGTTACAACATCTTATGGAAAATAATCTTTCTGAGTTTGAGATATCTTTGATGCTTAATTCCTTTTAGAAAAGGAATTGAACAATTACTGTTTCGAAAGAAATCTTATAAAAATAATTAAATCTGCTGGAAATTGAAGTGAGTTTGCTGCACTACTCGTATTCGCCGCGCGCTAGACGGTCACCCATTTTTCCCAAGCTTTATGTCCCTGCACTGACTTCTATATTTTCTCACAGAAATTTTCTAGTGTCTGGGAGAGTGGCTGCATTCCCGGGTACTAAGCGAAATAGAAAACTCTGTTTGTGTTGTTATTTTAAAAGTTAACAGAGTTTAAGCGCTTAATAGAAAAATATAGTGCGTTAAGTCGCGACAAATCACGTTAGTTTTCCAACCAAAAAAATGCGACCATTTTTTTAATTTGCTCGCAACAGAATTGTTCAAATTGCCCCAGGCAAATTGTTCATCAGTTTTATTGATTATAAAATTTTCATGCGACATGTTAAGCTGATTTCTGTGCAGCTTATTTTCAATTCGTCCGCATCCAATCGGAGGTTAAATGATCTCATCGCCCTGATCTCAATAAATATTTGATTTGATAGTAAAATAAATAAATAAATAAACAGTAGTAGTCAGCATGCCTTTCCTTGTCCTTGGTATTTGCTAACTTTAACATCAAAAAATGATTTTTTAAATTTAAGTTTAATAAAAAAAAGTGATTTCTGCATTCAGTTCATTGCATTCCACAAACAAATGTACATACATATTATTACGGCCGCCTTTTGACTCTTATATTCTCATAATGTTTTTTCTTTTGAATAGTTTGTGTTGTCAATAAAGAATATTGTATTGTACCTATATTTATTAGTTACGAATAAGGCTATATATTATCCTAAACACTTTTTAACCTACTCATTGTATGTAAGATTAATGAATTATTCAATGTCGGTTTAATGGTGCGATAATCTGTCTATAACTATGTAAGCGGCGTGCTCACGTGCCCTCACTGTGCACGGGAGTTTGCTGCTAAGATCGGCTACATAAGCCATCTTCGGGTGCACCAGCGCCCGGCTGACTGGGAGTAGAAGTGGTCGCCATGGCCGAAATCGGTCGGATACATCATCATCATCATCATCATCAATCTGTAAAATCACTTATTATGTTACCTTTACCTTCGTCCACAGGTCACTGGAGTCGTAGGTAGAGCCGAGATGCTGTCATCCGTCTTCTTCCTCGGCGCACTGCTGTGCTACGCCAAAGCTGCCAACCGAAGAAGGTGTACAGGTAAGTCCAGATTTACGCCATTTTTTTCGGCATTCAAAGTGGTAATTTCATACAAAATTGATTTATTTATTATTTATTCAACGTTATTCCTTTTTTCGTCAGCAATCTGGCTGAGGAGAAGTTTACGCAAACTTTCTTGTAGCAATACGGCTTCTTACTGTTTGTATTTCAACAAGTATCGAACCAGCGACGTCTGCAAACTAACTTCGCAGCTGGTCTAGACGGAGCAGAAGTTTCTATGTGGTTGATTGGTAAATAAGTGGGTAGAAACTTAATTAAATACCTGCCTACCTACATACACACGTTCAACCCACGTCTTAAGCCTACATCATTTTTGGATTTTCCCCACGGGAATATTGTTATTATTTATTTAAAACGGAAACACTCACGTAAAAATACTATGTCAATATGTGGGAATATTGTTCTTCATATGAGGCCTAAATAAATAAACATTTTCAAGCGTTTATTCAAAATATCTTGCCTGAGTAGATAGGTTTACGCTGTTATTGGGTGTGGCGGCATAGGTAGTTTTTTTATTGCACTGTATATTCTCTACCTTTATAATGAATGGACACGGCGTTGCTGCCAAGGAGAGTCATTATGCGAACTTTAAAACACAATCAAGATTCTAGAGTAGCTCATAATTTAAACCCAATAGAAGGCAAAATCACTTTACCTGCTAGATGGTCTAAAAAGTTACGGATGTAAATACCATACAATGAAATATAAATAATATAATACGATACACACGCGGTACATGGCGTACACGCTCGATCAATTCGTAATACACGTGATCGCAAAGACTATATAGAAAATACCTCTAGTATCTTAACCTTCAACAATAAAAAAGAACCGCCATCAAGAACGTAATACCTACCTCTTGAGCATTCTGATTTCAGATTTCCTCGAATCCCTCCGATAATCCGAGTTGATAATTATATTATATAACCTTATATTACCTTATCCAGACTGGCGCTACGTGGCAGCGTGTACAGTTTGCGTGGGCATCGCCATGCTGTGCAAAGAGCAAGGCATCACCGTCACCGGCGTATGCGTCGTTTACGAACTCTTCGTCGCTCAAAAGGTATGTATCTTTCACATACTATGGAGAAGAGGAACACAGAATGATTAATTACTCTTTATTCGTACCCAAAATGGTTTTCTGGGGTAACCATTAAATTCAAAAGAATTATTACCTCCAATGTTTGCTTTTCTACAAGTTAGATCAAGATAACTAAGTAGCCGTAGTGACCCTTGTGGATGCTTGTGGAACGACGTCAGACCGAAGCAGGAGCGGCACAACTTCGGAGTTAGTTGCTGACATGTTAGTCGATTAGTTGGACCCGGTTCTAACTACACCACCGGCTCGATTTCACCACCAAGATTTCACTATATTCACGAACTGGTTTTCGGAACTGTCAGAACATTACAACATCTGCACGCGAGTAAATTATGAACTTAGTCTTTAAGCACTTGAAACTGCGAAGCATCAAGTGGGCTACGAAACTAAGATTAATTAAGGTTCTCAGACTAAAGTAGACAATGAAATAATGGTTAACATAAAATGTTTTTAAAATAGGTTATGAAATCTGATTGATATGATTCTTTTTTCAGTTAAAATTCGTAATTTGGTACAAAATTACTCATTAATTATAATTAAATTACCCTTGAAAGAATTACGTGCACGTGATAAAGGTCCCAAAGATCTTTACATCTACCAATTCTATGCCGAATTCTAGTTTTGCATAGCGTGACCAACTTTTTTTTCAACAGCGGCGGAGTTCAGGAGGCAGTAGCCGGTGGTCGTGGCTAGAAGCGTGGAGCAAGGGGGCCGGTTGGGGCAGCGCCTGTGGTGAGGCGGCCAGGAGAGTGGCCACCGTATGCTGTGCTACCCTGGCGCTGCTGGCGGCAAGACTGCACGTCATGGGCGCGCAGCTTCCCGTGTTCACGCGCTTCGATAACCCAGCTGGAGCTTCTCCTCCGCCCGCCAGGTGAGTGAAACAGCTATACTCCTCTTTCGCTCTAATAATTAATCTGATTATTTATTTATTCCATTAATTAGGTTGGATAGTGTTGCTGAAACTGAGTGAAGTTCGATTATAAACTTAATTCGAGAATTTGAGACACAAAATTGGCGAAATTTATAGCGATGGTGAACGCTACGATGTAATATCATGCATTTTTTCTTCTACCTCTTAAGTTGGAAACTATTCTTAAACAATTATGATCACAACTTACAGAAGAAAGAAAAGAAAATGTCAAGCAATGTCTTGAACAATTCTCTTCCAGGCATCTGACGTTCGCGTACCTCCCAGCTCTGAACTCCTGGCTGCTCACCCTGCCTGAAGCGCTCTGCTGTGATTGGACCATGGGCACAGTTGCATTGCTCAAGTCCTGGAGAGATCCTCGGAACCTGGCCACTCTTGCATTGGCCACTACGTTAATCGCTGCTGGGGTACATGCGTTGAGGACAAGGTCCTCTGCGCTGTCTATGGTAAGTTCGTTTTTTTTTTTATTCAGATTTCGTAGAGAATATTCAGTGTCATTATTGTGTTAAAATTAGCGACCTGATTAAATATTGACACGATAATATGTTAATCTCCATGAATTTCAAAATATGGAAATAGAATCGACTCTGTAATACTAGTTATATCAAAAACAGTATTTTGTAGCGTCATTGCGATTCTTGTAGTTAATGTATTATTTATTACAATGTAGTCAGTTTATGGGACAAAAACGGTATTAATTTATTTCGTGAAAGCTTGTCTATGAAAGGTGGGTTATAATAGTATAGTAAGTATTATCTAAAATTCAATTTGAAAAATAATTACTGCTCCGACTTATATGGCTATAGAATAAAGTATTTTTATGGATAAAGTAATGATCCATAAATATAGTAGTATAGTATTACGTAGATTACGCTACATTTTCGAAATAATAGTTTATCATCGCTATTATAGCGTCTACAAACTCTCGTAGCTGTTGCTACGGCTACGTCGTAGCAAATGTCTACACATTAAAAAATATAGTTTGTGTTTTTCTCTCCAGGGTCTTGCTCTCTTGGTGCTCCCGTTCCTGCCAGCGTCAAACCTCTTCTTCCCCGTGGGTTTCGTGGTGGCAGAGCGAGTTCTCTACATGCCCTCCATGGGCTGGTGCTTATTGGTGGCGCATGGTTGGCGCATGTTGGCCAAGAAGCGGGCCAAGCTCGCTGCTGCCTCCCTGATCTTTCTTCTGATCGCCTTCAGTGCGAAGACTTACATTCGGAATTGGGACTGGAAGAATGAGTACACCATTTTTGCTTCGGGGCTCAAAGTAAGTAATAAAAGTTGTGAGCTTTTCTATATACCTACCTATACAAGTAGTGAAATGTTTTATGTGAAATTGTTTGTCTAGAGAGATTTTTTTTATATTTTTCCTTTTTTTATTCATAGGTGAACCGCAACAACGCCAAACTGTACAATAACGTGGGCCACGCCTTAGAAGCCGACGGAAAATACTCTGAAGCGCTGGAGTTCTTCAATACAGCCGTCTCTGTCCAACCGGACGACGTTGGCGCCCACATCAACGTCGGCAGAACCTACAACCACCTCGGCCTGTACCAAGAAGCCGAAGACGCCTACGTCAAGGCTAAATCTCTACTCCCCAAAGCGAAACCTGGCGAATCCTACCAAGCCAGAATAGCCCCTAACCACCTAAACGTATTCCTCAATTTAGCAAATCTTATATCCAAGAATGCAACGAGGTTGGAAGAAGCAGACATGCTTTACAGGCAAGCGATAAGCATGCGTGCGGATTATACGCAGGCTTATATAAATAGGGGGGATATTTTAATAAAATTGAATAGAACGAAGGAGGCTCAGGAGGTGTACGAGAGGGCCTTGCTTTATGATAGCGGGAATCCCGATATTTATTACAATGTAAGTCTTTTTTTTCTACTTCACTTAGCTATACTTGATATAATTTTTCATGTTATGTAAGGTCAAAATTGTTGAAAAACGTCTGTTTAAAATAAAGTAGATAATTTTTATTAATATTCTCGACATGGTATGGTACTAAAGAGCTGGTAATATCAATGCACGAGGGACATGAGGCTACATTTTTTGTAAGGCGACGAAAAAGTCTGCCCATCCCTGCCAGAATTAAGATTTGGGCTCAAAAATACCAGCACTCAAAGTCATAACATTTTCTCTTTTTAATTCCAGCTGGGCGTGGTCCTACTAGAGCAAGGGAAGGCGTCACAGGCGCTGGCGTACTTAGACAAGGCTTTGGAGCTGGAGCCAGAACACGAGCAAGCACTCTTGAACTCCGCGATTCTACTGCAGGAGCTGGGCGCGGCAGACCTGAGGCATCTGGCCAGGCAACGCCTCTTGAAGCTGCTGGATAAGGATGGTAAGACACGGTTGACTTCATTTCAGCTGGATGGTTTTTATAGAACAGGAAAGACGTTAGAGGCGTTGGAGTACTTAGACAAAACTTTGATGGTAGAAAATGACAATATCGTGTTTCAAGTAAGCGCTTGCTATATTTCGAATTCAAAACTATTATGTCACAAGAAAACGAACCAAGGTTAACCTTTGATTAGACTCTGGAACTAGGTCAAATATTTTTGTAATCGGCCGTGGTGTCACGGATAGGTCCTCTATCTTTCGTTCCCACGTACTAATGTGTTTAGAACTTCATCGTGAGCAAAACTGCACAAGATTGCGAAAAAATAACAAGATTGCGTGTGAATTTGAATCCGCACTAGGCCTGCGTGACACCGCTACTGAATTATGAAGTTCAAAATTAAAGCATAAACATACAAATCGAACAATATAAATCTATAAGCACATAATACGTTGTTCACCCAAGTGGGCACCCTTAGGCTGTTGCTATAAATTCTAGAGGTAGGGATACGTCGTCGATTTTGCGACGCAAGCACTAGGTCAATTAAAAAAAATGTTACGTTGTTCTATTTTACATTACAGCAACAAACGAGCGAGTACACTTCAACCTGGGAATGGTCTGCATGGACGAGGGTGACGCGGACTGTGCCGAGCGCTGGTTCCGCGCCGCTGTGCACCTCAAACCCGACTTCCGCTCGGCCCTGTTCAACCTCGCACTACTTCTCGCTGACAGGAGGTATGTGTCATCATCATTTTAGTTGCACAAAGGCCTCACCAAGGATCTCGACAACGACCGGTTCTGCGCTGCCCGCATCCCACGGTTTCCTTCACAGATCCTCCTTGTGGGGAGCCTACACACGCTGCGTCTTTCGGTTCGTGGTCGTTACACATAGGAACTTGCCTTCCAAAGCGCTCATTGGTTTTGTAATCGTTTAAGCGCTGTCGGTAATTGGGAATACTATCTCTATGCTATCGCACACTGTAATCCTTTATGCTAAAAAAAGCGCACACTCTCATATGTTTTCCAATCCAAGCTTACTTCATTTTTTTCTTGTGATTGCAGGAGACCACTAGAAGCAGCTCCGTTCCTGAAACAGCTGGTCAGACACCATCCAGACCACATAAAGGCGCTGGTGTTATTGGGAGACATCTACATCAATTCCGTCAAAGATTTAGATGCAGCTGAAAGCGTAAGTTTTTCATATTTTTACGTCGAATCGAGGCCCTTATCCTCTTCCTTAGGCTCTTTCCCTGTAATGGCTACGACGTAGCATTTTCGTAGCAATTTCGTAGCTCTAGTCTAGAGCAGAAAATAAACTCAAAATAGACAGTAATATAAATTACTGTCTATTTTGAGTATAAACTCGGAATAATAATTATTAATGTTCTGAAATTTTGTAACCTCTTTATCGATCAGTCAAAGCGTATAATTGAGTAGGTTGGTGCGGTAGTTTCGCGATGCGGGAGGGGTGTGACTGCATGATTAGGACACATCCGTCAGTTTCTACTAAGTGCACTAAATAAAAAAAAGGGTGCTGAGACTTCAGTCGGACGTCGATATCAGCTGTCACACCTTCCGCATCGCTCCCTGCCGCAGAAACCTACTTAGTTACGCGCTATGGCTAAATAGCTCTCTCATGACTACGACGTAGCGCTGTCGTAGCACTTTCGTAGCACGAGTGTAGAGAATGAATTAAATAGACATAAATGCGGATACATCATGGACGTAAATGATATTTAAAGTAAATACTTAAATTTAAAAAATACACCAAGATAAACTCAAATTAATTTTTAAAACAATATCTTTCTGAACAAGAAATCCGTTAGAATGGAAAATTACTAAAATCAGTTTGCGGATATCCGATCCTTAGGTACACCATAGTCTGACCATAGGCTGGAAAAGACGTAGTTCTAATTAAACAGAGCGTCACCCACTTTTCTACTGATACTATTCATTCAGTCCTGAGCTGCTTTTTACTTTAAGGATAACTTGAAACTTGTATGTTTTTTATTCCAGTGCTACCGCCGCATCCTGGAGCTGGAGGCGGATAACGTGCAGGCGCTGCACAACCTGTGCGTGGTGGCGGTGGAGCGCGGCAAGCTGGAGGCGGCCGAGGAGTGCCTCGCGCGCGCCGCGGCCCTCGCGCCCGCCGAACAGTACATCCAGAGGCACCTGGCCGTCGTGCGCGCCCGCCGCGCCGCCGCCGCCGGCCCCGCCCCGCCCGCCGCCGCCGCGCCCTCCCCCGCAGCACCTGCCACTGCCACCACCGAAGTGCGAGCGAGATGGAACTACATCCCCCAACAACCCCCCGACCCCCACGAAACCTAGAACTGAACACAAAAAAACGAAAGCCAAACGTCTAACGGCCACTACCCATTCTGTTCGTTTGATGTAACAATCAGGGTAAATTTCTGTCTTTATCGACTTGCTAATGACACATTTTTCAAAGATGTCTTAATTCTTATTCACTTTTATGGACACGATTTGTGTTGTACAAATAAGGTTATCATGATAATAGCGTAATATTCAACGTTTTGCTCGGCAAGCATTTATTAATTACTTAATTAGTATTTTTGATCTCATAGGTCTATTTTGCGAGCAGCGTTTCGTGATATTAGTTAATTGCCAACATTAAAATGAATTACCTACAATGTCGTAGAAAATGGAACGAGCTTTCGTCATTAGCCGGTATACGTGTATATAACTGAACAATAACATAGAAGAGACTTGATGTTTCCAATAATCTTGGTCTAGTCACGGATAATTTGGATTAAAAATTATTATGGAGTTAATTTTTCGGCTAGTTACTTAAGAAGATGTTATTATTGATGTACCGACCCATGCTTCGATAGACGTTGGTTAAGTAGCCAAATAAAAAGTCCCGCATAATTGCCATCCCTTAATACAATATCTACTAGATGTACAAGTATCTTTTATAATAACAGAAGTAAAGGGTGTTCGCTCCTTGTCCAATATGTTGCTGTTATTTAGAAATCAAATAAAGTATTTGAATATCAGCAGTACTAATTCAACCTTGACGTCATAGTGGGCGATCACCCTAAGATTGCGAGCGAAGAACCAACTAAACTAACAAATTGAGGCTTGAAACACCAACTGAAGGATATAGTTTCATACTACTTACTTATGGAGCAGAAATAAGGAAAATAATTAAATTATGAACTCCTTATAGAGGTGAAATACTACTAAGTAGCAAGTATTGAAACGGTGATGAGAAGAATCGACATCATAACGTTATTTTCATAAACGCTGATGTTAATATTGTATAAAAAATAAAATGAAAGTGATCGAACGTTATTAGATTTAGCTGTGAAAATGTAATGTTGTTAATGTTTTAAGATAAAAAGTAACTTTTGTAAAAACTGAATTTTTTACATGTCTTGAAACATTTCTGGCGAGACTCGGACGGGAGTTGGCGAATCGTAAGGACCCCGATATATTGTAACTATTTGTCGTCAAAACGTTTATTTTTATAAATAAAATGATGTTCGAAATGGCAGAATGGTTTCATTTTCTTATTCATTCCTCCCGCACAATACTGGAAAGGAGGCAAATCGTCTCAGCAAAAGTGGAGGAGGATATTCGCCTCGTGCCTGCGCATAGCATGCAAGTTACAGAAAAAGAAATAAAGATACAGTCACATTTAAAATCGGCGCTCATTACTTGTTACCCAACCTGTACCTAAGTATCCTTTTACCAAAACACCACAAAGTCCATGATCCATCATTACTTATAAGGGTGTAGTCGTCAGGTTGTGCACTGATGGTAGTAGCTACGACCGCCGCCTCTACTCAGGAGGCTGCGCATGTTCGAAATAAAAAACCGCTCCTTCCGCCTAGTCAAACTTACTAGTCAAACAGATTTGAACAAGAGGAATTTTGACATAGCTATAAAATGTCCTTCAACATACTATATACAACGCAATCATATTGTACAGGCAAAAAGAAAAATATAAAACTTGTTTTATTTTCCTGTCTTGTTTGCTTTTTCAAAACGAGATGAAACTTTTATGAGCAGACGTCTGCTTACATCTTTTTTTTCAACAATGGCCTCGATTTGCAAAATCACGCCACGTCACGCTAGTCGCATCTTTCCTCTTCGTTTCAATGTGTGTGAAACTGTGTGTGTGAAGTGAAAGGGACAGGAGATGAACGAATGAAGTTTCGAATCCCCTCCATCCACTGGTTATTTAATAATTATTATGCAATCGACGCTTCCAAGTTCGAAATTCGATGTTTTTCAGGAAAAAGTAAGATTTTCATATCCAGTCCCTTTTTAAGGCGAAAAATTCTTTATTTGTTTTTCTTTACTTAACTTTTATTTCTTTACTTTCATTTGAGGATGCTTTAGATGTAGCACCTCCAAAAGTATTTTCATCGTATATTTTTACAATTTGAAATTGAGGTATGGGAACAGCCAAGAGCATACCTAGCTAGACGTAACTTCCATAAAAGCGTCCATGCAAGTGTAAAGCTTAATATGTTCTCGACTGTACAAGTCAAAGTAAAACAACAGTTATGTGTAAAAGATTCACTATATTGTTTTGTACAGTGAGCACTTTACAAATTCAAAACAATATCGACTCTCAACACTCTTAAAAATAGTTCTTTCTTTTATTTCACTAGTCGGACTTCTTACATAGACAACTAGTTTGTGGGATCTTTTGGACGTAACAGCATTTATTATAAATTGGACTCGCATAAAAAAAACTCAGGAGCAAAAGTCCGGTCTAAGCACGGAGACAAGTGGGTCTAACTAACGCAGGTTTTGTTAACATTACATTATTGATGTTTTTCCCTTTTTTTTATTCACGGCGTTTCACTTTATAGTTTTTCACTAGTACCAAGTAGATTTGCTAAGTAGCATGAGAAACTCAGACATTTACTGAAGCTAACACGTGGTAGCCTGATATCATCAAAACATGCCAGTAAAATGAATGTTTAATTATGTTATAAAATTTTATAGTTCATAGTCATTCACTGGATAATACACTAACTAAATTTTACACTGAACACTCGGATAAACTATAATAAACCCTCCCCCCCCTCCCCTACAACCTTCGTTTCTACCTTATCATCATCATCATCATGTCAGCCTGTTAAAGTCCACTGCTGAACATAGGCCTCTCCAATTGTTCCTACCTTATGCCGAACATTAATTCGTCGTTGAAATAATGGTTGAAATTTCAGATTAAAAATCCTACACTATGGGTGTCGTCCTAAATGTTTTCTACTTTCCGGGTCTGAAGCTGTTTACTTATTAAAAATATTAGCCGGATCACAAATATTTTTCTTGAATTACACTCAGAACGTAAATTAAGTATTATTTTATTATCCTTCCCGATACGATATTTGACTTGATAATTCCACTCCAGACTCGTGGTTCGTTGTTCAGGACACTTATCAGAGGGCGCATTCCGAATCAGACTTTCAGCGCCGTCAGCGATCAGAAAAGCAAAAAAACGTATGAGTTTTGCTGCTGACAGTAATTCGGTACGCGATTACGGGTGCTTTGATTTCAGCGCGTCTCGGAACGCAGGGAAGGAAGACTCCTTGTGACACTACTTAACTACACTGTTTGTAGAGCGCGTTAAAGGAATAAACTAACAGAATTTGGCAAGGAACCTGCCGGTTCGATTCCGGCCAGGCAGATTTTTTACTTGAATATCTGTTATTGTTGAATAAAATAAATAAATATGTGGGGACATCTCACACACGGCCTGCCGGTATCTGTTACTGTTCTAATTATATCTGACCTAAACATCTATAAACGAGGAGCTAAACGCGTTTTTTTTAACAATATTAGCTATGAAGTCCATTTTATAAAAAATACTGTTCCCAAAATTCTCAAAAAAATGAGATTTCACATATATTCACCAGGAAGATGAAAGCGTTCAAAAGATATCTAGCTTTACTGAGACAAATAGTACCTACTAATCTTACTAATTTAAGTACTATCACGGTTTGCAGTCTATCTTACACGTTTTCTTACGAAAAGTAAACTCTGCTTACAACGGTAATGGGGTCGATTCTCGCAGTAACTGACTAAGTCCTCTTTCGTTTTACTAAGAAAGGAAAAATACAAAATATGATCGAATTTGGTAAATATTTGCCTATTTTAAGCAGTTTAATTTCCAATCCATGTTTTCTAATCTGAACTGTGCATAGGTTACCTAAATTTATTATTTTGTGCCTATTCTTTCTTAGATAAACGTGAAGAACAAGCGACGAGCTTAATTTTAGCTTGAGCCTGTTTCTGCGAGAATCGAGGGCAATGTCCCAAAGGTCATTGGAATTTGTTAACAAAATAAACGAATTTAACATAAAATATCTAAAGAAAAATATAAGAATATAATTTATCTAACTATTTACATTTATCATTACAAATCTCGTCCAAGCTTCCCGATGCACGCTCACTCAAACTTATTATTTTTTTGTTCCTGTCGCTAGTTCTAATGCATTATTTCGAGGCCACACATTTTCGATTTATTATTGAGGTTCATTACCAGGGATAGACCCTACGATAAATCGCTGAAAACTAATGTTAAGCACAAAATCAACAGTCAACCAAACGATACAAAAATTTCGTTAACAGAAACAAAGTTGACGACTCAAAGAAAACTTATCACTAATATAATAACAACATTCACAGAAAATGAAACTGGAATAATCTCAACATTTCTACAACGATGTAATATACGGGATATTAGAAAAGCACGTGAAACATCTTGATGGATGATTACACCCAGCACGCATCTTGAGGGGTGCCGCCAACCATCTGGAGATCAGACCCATCACTCCGAACAACTTACCCCACATTACTTTTGGAAAGACGACAAAATATTACCTTGATTAACAGGTTTTAAACATTTCCAAACTGACAACAGTGCGTGAGGTAAATCATCGAGTTTGGGCTGAAGATAACTTGTTTGGTACAAAATATTCGAGGTGATATAATATCAGCTGCAATTTATATAAAAAAAAGAAAAATGTTAAAAAATAAATATTTTATGCACTTCTTAACGAAAGAAATCAATCAGAACACGATCTTCTGTCAGTGCTACAGCGTAGCGAGTGTAGTTTTTCTACGAAAACGCTACACGTGAAAAACGATCGCTCAAATAATATAATTATTATACATTTTACAGGTATAATAACTACTTTCCAATCGATAAAAGAGCGCAGTACAAAAATAAGCTTCATTTGTCTATAACGCGTGATGAAAGAATCGTTATAATAAAGAAAAAACAGAAATGATATTAGAGTGAAAAGGAACTGGGTTGCCGCGAACTAAGACGCGCTATACAGCGTGGAAACGGTTCCTGAAGCCATACAATGGCTAACTGCACACACTAAAAAATATATCGCAACTACACTTGTAATTATGTCTTATTATCTCAATAATTAATATTTTACAAAGTGCAGTTGCGATACATGGTAAGTGTAAATGTGTAACGTGTTTTTTTTTTATCAAAGGCGATTTGTTAAACTTCTCAGCAATCTTCTTACTAACTTAATGTTTACTGACAAGTAATTTCGTGATAGTATTTTCATTTAATAGTAATAAAATTTTATTTACTAAAAAATCGGAAACATTTTGTATTCAAGTTAAATTTTGTTATTTTGTGTGTCGAGTTGATATTGTTAATTTCTAGTCTTTAAGAACAGAATTAATATTTTAGTGTAAAATGTGAACAGAGAGTTAAGCTCATACGCCTATAGTTATATAGGCGTATGAGCTTATGAGACAAAAATATTAATTGAGCTAAGCTCTCTGTTCACTTTTTACGGTTATGCCTAGTAATAAGATCACCAATACAGGGCTAAAGGAATATGGCGAATATTATGAACTGAGCGTTTTTGTGATTAGTGAATTGGAAAGATAAGTGACCATCATGAGAATGCTCTCTGTATCGGCCATGCTTATCTCTAGGGTATTCTATTTATTTATTCAATAATTCCCTCCTGCGAAAAATCCACCCTAAGCCGAACAAATTCTTAAGGTTATAGTTACTATAGGATGACACAGATGGAACAGATTAAAATTTTAAAAACTTTTTAATAGTATTTCGTTTATTTATTTATTAAGTAAAATTACATACTGTTTAATGATAAAATAAGAGGTGAAGTTACTTTATTTTTAATTATTAGCTATTATGGTTTTGAAACTGAATATTATAAAAAAAGTTGTTACCGTCGTATGAAGAATTTTGAAGCTGTCAGAGCTCATCCTATAATAACCCAAATATAGGATGGACTTTCAGGCGTCGTTACAGAATCTTTTTTGCAGGAGTTTTAAGGTGAATAAGTAGAAATACTCTTATACCACACGTGAAATAAAAACGTCATTACTCAAAACGTAATCCACAGAAATTATTCCTTACTACAATATAAATAAGGACTATAATCCCGCAGAATTTATGCTTTGATGTCAGATTTATTCTGCCCTAATAATTTAACCAATATCGCCTTAGATCAAAATCGTTTCCACCCTGTATAGTATATAGTCTCCATACTCTAGTCGAAGTCTCCTAGCTCCTCGTCTATGTCGTCGTGGCTATGTTGTTGCTGCTGTTGGACTAACGCTAAAGGCCCCTTCTTGTACGCTGTCATCTCCTGCAACAATTGGTAAAGTTGTTATTAGATTAGAAATACTTATTCAGATAGCTTGGTGCGGATAAAGGGCTGAAATGAGAAAGGGATGGACCGACAAGGTTTACATTTGGATGTTTTACTCAAAACGGTCTTTTATAATTTTTGTTTATATGCATTTCATCAAGCACTATCTACTTATACATGTCCTGCGTAGTAACAGTTTGCTTAACTCATATTCGTGTTATTGTAGCTCTTAGCGCAGGGTCCGCTGTAAATACTCGTTGTTTTTGTATAAAATTCGTTCACTCCTTGGACTGTAGCTGTTAATAAACTACAGCTCGGGTTTATAACTTTCTTTCGACCAGCAATGCCTTATCTGCGATCTGTTATACGAGGTTTCGGATTTAGGTTTTTAAAAAAACTATTATTTCACACACGAACTTATATTGGATACTGAAAAAAGGATTTAGATCTAAAATATAGAAAATATACTTTTCGCGAGGAAATGTCTCTTTAGGCAACCGCTCAGTTCAGATGATGAAGACGGACTGACTCGAATACTGTATGAGACGCTAGGCTTGCTAACCAGACTGCTGAGTAAGTTGGAAGATGGTGGCCTGTCAGCAATAAGCCTAACAGAGCCGGGGTCTAACAGATCGCAGTAGTGTTTATGCCGAAGAATACGTAATATCGGTAGTGAACTGCCTTCAACTATATTATTCACTCGTTGCAGACTCCATCCTGGAGGTCAGAGCGGTACGGCGATGCTGCGGTCTCTGTCCCACTTACCGGTAAGGTGTGGCGCAGGAGAGAGGGCGCCGCGTGCGCTCATCACTAAGTGGTTAAAATAGACAGAGTAGCATCGTCATACCGCTCAAATAATCCACGATAGAAACTGTAGTGATTTAATGATCGCAGTATAGACGGGTGGGGCCTGGTTTTGAAGGACAATAAATATTGAACTAAGGTCCCTTTCAATAGAATCCGGCAATAATGTAAACAAGTTAATTTTGTGACACTAACTTTCCAAAGACAATCTAAATCTAGACTTTTATGAGTAAAAAATTAATATGGTAGTTTTACAAATTATTGAAAGTTTAGTCGTCCGAGTATTTTTTATTGAAATAACTATCATAAAGAAGTTAAAAGGGGGCGAAATGATTGTAAGAAGAATTTATGGTTCTACTGGATTCTATTAAAAGGGACTACAAACCTTGGTGTCAGAGATATGGAGCCGCCAAAGGTCTCCAACATGGCTCATGTCGACTATTACCCGGCCCAGCGTCTTCACGTGTCTTCCAGAGCGCGGAATCATCTTACTGTTCAGACAGTCAGGTGCATCAACATCAACAGCTTATATACGTCCCCACCGAGGGGCTCGAGCCTACCCTGAATTAGGGCGATTAGGCCTTAGTCGACCACGCTGGCCCAGTGCGGGTTGGTCGACTTCACACACAACCTTTGAATTTGTTTGTGTGCAGGTTTCATCACAATGTTTTCCTTCACCGTAAGAGCGTCAAATAAACGTACATATGAATTCGAAATTCGAAAACATATTGGTACATGGTGGGGATCAAACCCGCGTCTCCCGGACGGGAGGCAGCGGCCCTAGCCACTACACCACCGAAACTCTCAGGTGCGCCTACCGGATATTCTCATAAAGTGAATTTTGTTTAATCACGATGTCATTCATACCCGTAGTGTGAGCCGAACGCTGCACAGCTCGCCAATGGAGGCTGTTAAGTGGGGTTTGCGAGGTCGGTCGTCGACCTTACAGCCCACACGATGAGAGTGCACTCACCCGGTCGTATCTGGCCTTGTCCTGCTCGGAGAGCGCCTCGTACTTGGCCTTGGCTTGCGGGTCGGCGGCGGCCCAGCGCCGGCCGAGCTCCTTGGCGATGTCCCCCATCGTGTACTCGGGGTTGTTCGCCTTCACTTTAGAGCGCTCGTCGTTGCAGAACCAGAAGAACGCCGACCTGGAATTCATGTTCATGTCATCGGTTAATTACGAAGGAAAGCAGGATTTGACAGTACTTTTTAACAGCAAGACGATAATGGTTTGTGTATCATAAAGGCAACAAGGAAAAAGCTTTTAAAAACTCATTAATAATTTGAGATACCACAAATTATCTATCTCGGAAGCAAGATAAATTATAAAATTACAATGATTTCTTTTAACTAAGACTGTGTAGTCTCAAACCCACCGGCTAAATTGCAATCAGCAGAAGCCATAAATAAAAAACCAGTGTGGTCGACTAAGGCCTGATTGCCCTAATTCAGGGTAGGCTCGAGCCTCTCGGTGGGGACGTATATGAGCTGTTGATGATGGACGACTGAAAGCGCGCGCGGCGCGGCCATCTTGATTCGATACTCCTAACCCTCCAACCTATCACAATGCGGGGCGGGTGAGGATGCGCGAGGCGCGGGAGGCTACAGCTATAGCAACACAACAGCATAATAACAGAACAATGGTCGACGTGGACTCACAGGGATCGCTTGGGCGCGTTGGGGTCCTTGGTCTGCGCGCGCTTGCGGCCGCGGCCCACCTTCATGTCCTTGGGCGGCACGTAGCTCTGCATCTCCAGGTCGTAGCGCTTCTTGTCCTGCTCGGCCATCTCCTGGAACCTGGCCTTCTCTTTCTCCAGCATTGTCTGGTGGAGAAACAGTACAGTTTTAAATAATATTAACTCCGCCCGCGCTGCGCTCGCTTTATGTAAGATTTTTCCGTGGGAATAAGACTTTTTTCCCGTAAAAATGTGTTAATCTAGGGTACGAACTATCTTTTTCCCAAACATCTAAACATCCAAATATATTTTCACATTTATAATATTAGTGTGATTACATAGTATAGAAAACAAACGTAAACCTTCCGGCGGGACTTGAACCCTCTACCTTCGGCCCACACACAGTTAAAGTGTTAGTTTATATGCAAGTTAAGTTCAAGCGGGAAGCAGTTTTTAAAACAGGAAATCTGAGCTTGCTCTTATAGTGTAACAGTGACTCAGGAGTCACTGTTACACTATAAGAGTTATACCCTGGACCCTGGTCCAGGATATTTTATAAATTTCAAAGCAGTTTACTAATCCTTCACAAGATAAGTATCTAAGATGTTTCAAAACCGATTAAGTTTTATGATGTTGTGACTTGTGTAGTTATACTATAATATTTAGTACATTATAGAATAGGGTATCGAACTGTTCCTAAATTTACCATATTTTATGAATTATTTTTAAAATATAGATTAGTAGCAGACGATTCGCGAAGAAAAAAACAGAATCGGTTGGTGTTTTTTTTAAGTTTCAATATGTTTGTCTCTTTCAAAAACGATTTTTTGTATGGAGATTACATGGCGTTACTAACAAATGACGTCACAAGTGCGTATGTGCCTCTGTCTAATCTTGAATTTCAAACCTAACTCGGTCAATTTTAAAGATAGAGCAAATATTCTTTTAGTGTTCGATAGCAGAAACTAATAAGTTTAGATTTATAAAATAAAATAAAACGACGAGCATACAAGTGTAAAATCTTAAGTGATTACTTAAGAAAACTTGATTGGCTTTGAGAAGTCTTGGATACTCATTGGGAATCTGACTGAACTACCACGCCACCAAAAGAAAAATAATTGACATATTATACAAAGATTTAATTTATTATCTTTTAGATATTATTTTTTTTTTGTTTTTTTTTTTATTATATCTTTGCATTTCACTGTCCAGGGCCCTAGATCACGTGGTAGGTCTAAAAATCGCTGGCTGGACGTCGTGAAAGCGGATATGGAAGAGAACAATCTCACACCTAAGGATGCCGAAGACCGGGCAAAGTGGAGAAGATTCAAGTAGGAAAGCGGACCCCAGCACTAGGCCGGGGAAACGCTAGGACGAAGAAGAAGAACTTTGCATGTTACAATTTTTATAACATATAAAACAAGGTGTCTTCTTAAACTTCTGAAACTAGCTAAAAAAATATCTGCATGCTCCTTATCACGATAAGCAAAGAAAAGGAACAGTCATTAACTAACATTAAAACATGTTGGCCCCGTACGTAGCCTAGTCGGTAGTACGCCTGTCTACGAAGCGCAGGGTCGCGGGTTCGAATCCCGCCCAGGGCAAACATTCGTGTGATGAATGAGCACTTGTGTTTGCCTTGTGTCTGGATGTTGTTTATCTATTAAAGTAATATATAGATATATCAGCTCAAATCAGCTGTCTGATATCAGCTCAGATAAGCTCTGAATCAGATCGGCGTGTGAGATGTCCCCATATATTATTATCATAGTTCCAGCAGAATAACAGCGTCACTGGCCTTACCAGTGGCAATACGATGAGTCGGAACCTTTGGAAAAAAAAAACCCAGAGTACAAAAAACAGAACTCACATTCCACCGCTCGGCACACTTCTTGGAGAACGCGGCAAATATGACGTTTTCATCGGGATGTTTCTTCTTGTGTTCTTCGCGACACGTCTGCACGAAGAAGGCGTACGCGGTCATGCGTCCGCGCGGCTTGTTGAACGCTCGGGCGCGCGGCATCCTGCCTTTAGGTACTGTCACCTGATTGGCCAGAGCCTGCTGCTGTTGCTGCTGCAACTCCTGCGCAATTATTCCAAATTCAAAAATCGGAACGTTTATTGATTACAGGATGAAATAAATAAAATAAATAAATCGTTTATTTGCAATATGTTACTTCTTTTCGTCGGCATATCATTTGCGTTTGTATTTTATACTTAGAAGATTCATTTATTTGTGCAATTTGTAAAAGCCTGTTACTCTCGCAATCAATTTCCATGGATAAACTCAAAAAAGAATATACTCTATTGCACACAAGAAAAGCACAAAACAGAGATACAGACTAGAAAAAAAAAGTAAAAATTGATAGCCGGTAAACTATATGCTGATAACTTTTGTTCAAGAACTATAAAAAAATCACATATCTGCACTACTCAGTGTATGCCACGTATATAAACGATTTTTTAAAAAGTTCTCTACAATACGTAAAGAACTCGTAACCAAAATAAACTTTACTGTAGGTATAATTTTTTTGGGTCTATCGGTCTAAATGCCACACATCCTGTGTTTAATCAAAATCTGCAGATTTTACACAATAGGGAACATGCATAAAAAAATATTAGATTTTTTCATAGTTCATCTGAAAGTATACAAAAATAGAATACTGACAGTCAAAACAGAATCGAAATTGATCGAAAAACAAACTAATTACAACATTATTAAACAAATCATATCTGTCCCTTTCTACGAAAACAAAATTTTTTAGTGCTGATGTATGGCCCGCGACATATATGACGTCATATGTGTCGTCGGACCTCTCTCTCTAACAATCAACTTTGAAGCCTTATAACTTTGTTTCTGAACAAGATATTTGGAGAATTATATTTTGTGTGTTTATCTGGAACTTGAAATATTTCGATTAATGAAATTTAAAAAATTGTGCATGTTCCCTATGTTCACAAGAGATACCAGAGACTACGAGTAAGATGAGATTTGTCTTTACATCGCACATTTCGGTAAACACATACTACACTACCGCTTTGACATTTAAAAGATCATTAACTAGTCAATCAACTGATCTATTCTTGTGTCTTGTGGAACGAAGTGTGAAACCAAAAGAAAATAAAAATGTCAGAATACTTACGCGTACCTGTAATGTAGCGGTCTGTCGCTGCAAGGCGGCCTGTATCTGCTGGTGCTGAATGGCCTGGATGTGGTCTTGCAGCGTCTGCTGCTGTTGCTGCAGCGTCTGAGCGACTTGCTGCTGCAGTGCTGCCTGCGCCTGGGCAATGGCCTGCGCTTGCGATACCTGGTTGAAAGATTTAATCCATAGAAATAAAAAAAAAACAATGGAAGGAGACGATTTGAACATAGCGGGCTATATGCCATTTTTTTCTAAGATTGATGGATATTTTGTAGTAAAAGTTATCATTACGTAATAGTAGATTGACATCTGATACAATGCAAGAATGTAAGTACAGCTCTCATACTCGATGAGTAATTATGCAAGATTTATACCATAGTCCATACACTAGAACTTCTTTGGATACATTCATTAAAAAGTAAATAAATAAAATAAAAATGTATAAAAAACAACACTAATTTCACTTAGCAGCAACAATGGTGAATGAAGGTGCTTGCTTTGACCTTCAAACGAAATAGAAGCAGTAGTGTGACAGCAGTGTAGTCATTTTTACACCTCATTAAATAAAGAGTGTAAGTGACAGGAAACAGTGAATTTTATCTGTTAAGAAAAATGCAAGATATCTATTTATGTGGGATATAGGAACGATGGCGGGTTTGGATGCGTAGGCAGCGATTAGGCTTTAATTCGTCCTGTGCACAGTTTTGACGATTTACTAACACATGCCGTTATCATTTCACCATGTCTCCGATTAAAACCTAACGGTTTTTCTAAGTTTTGAGATTGGGAGGAGTGTCCCTTTTCTAGAAAAACTGGCAAAGTGAAGTGAAGAAAAACTCCAGAGGGCAGCACCCGTCATAATCTTCTGACAGCCGGAAAGGGAAGTAGTGGGAACGAAGGGAAAGAAACGGATATCTCTTCTATTTTTTTGTCGCGAATATTCTGAACACGAACGAAAACAATAAGAAAACTTAAAGCAACCAAAAATCAGCTTTGGTAATTTAGATACACAAACAATGCATCATATGCATCAGTGGTGCGGTGGTGCGAGCCGGTGGTGTCAAGGGCCTGAAATGCATGCTTGTTGTACGCAAGCAATCATCCGGTTCACCATTGCAGGGTCATGAATGTACAACATAAACATTGTTTTCTCTTTGAATCTTATAATTTCCAAAGAATAAAAATATAATAATGATGTTAAATATGATGAAATATGATAGATTAGTTGAATGCACTGTATTTTGTTTGATATGGTACATTCATTTCATATCTAATAGAGACCTGTTCTTCTCAATATGCATACTATTCTTTACCTGCAGTGTCTGCTGCAGGTTCTGCAGAGCCTGGTGGTTCTGCAGTTGCTGCTGCTGCTCTTGCTGCTGGTGCTGTTGTTGTTGCTGTTGTTGCTGCTGTTGTTGTTGTTGCTGCTGCTGTTTATTAAGCCTCGTCTTATTGTGGTATTATAAAATGCATTGTTTATAAATTTTATGTTCTACAATAAGAACTCGGATATTATGTTTGTCATTGAAAGTATCACTGTATAGTCTTTAAAGTAAAGCTAGGCAAGGTAAAAAATATTATAACCAAACTGCTAGGAAAAAAATATTTTGAGTACTTTTTTACACGACACATGATAACATGGTATGTTTGTATGTTCCCTATATTGAAACAGCATTTAGCAAAGTTTGAGACTAGCAGATAGTGATGAAAGTTTTATTGTGGTGTCAGTTATTTATTTTCTTTCATTCTTTTTATTACTAACCTCCAACTGCTGCTGTTGCTGTTGTTGGTGTTGTTGCAGCATTTGTTGAAGTGTCTGCTGCTGGCTCTGCTGCAAAGTTTGCTGCAGACTCTGACTCTGAAGTACCTGTGGTGGCAGAACATACTGCAAATTCAGCTAAGCACTTGGTATATTACTGATGTCCCAGTGGAGATAGAAATAAATGTTTTTTAAATATAGCCTTGTCAAACATCTCAAAAAGGGTGGCTTTTTATTTTTTGTACCGACGCAAATAAATCCTAATTAATTGGCGCCACTGACCACACCACTGGCACTACTAATCCAATAACTGCCATTACTGACCTGCTGCAGATTCTGCTGCTGAAGTTGTTGCTGCAGGGCTTGGCTCTGCACCTGCAACTGTTGTTGTTGGATGCTGTCTTGCTGGCTGCCTTGATCTGGATCCGGGCTTGACTGATTCTGGCCCTTTATATGACAATAAATAAAGTTGTATAAAAGAGGAAGTATGGCAATTTATATTTATGGTTGGGTTGGGTTGGGTTGCTTGGGTTATTTATATTTATATTTGGGTTAGCTCTGACAGATTAAAATTTTAAGAACTTATTAATTTTATTTCGTTTATTTAATTATTTATTAAGTATATACTGTTTAATGATAAAATAAGAGGTGAAGTTACTTTGTTTTAAAATTTTTGCTATTATGGTTTTTAAACTGAATATTATAAAAAAAAAGTTGTTAACGTTGTATGAAAAATTTTGCAGCTGTCAGAACTCAACCTATAATAACCCGACTATAGTAAAAAAACTTGATTGGATCTGTTTCTATCAGCAGACAGGGAGGTACCATGGCTAATATTTTTGAAAAAATTGGTACCTACACAAGCCATGTCAGTGGCCTTCAGCAGCTCGATAACACTGACTGGAGTCATACCCTGGAGGGTATGCAAGATTGGTTGTAGACTTTACAACAGCATATTTTATTTGTTAACAATAGTTTTCAACATTTAGAAACAGGACATCGGCTTATAAGTTTAACCCAACATAATATTAATAGATAGCATCCTTAAGTATTTTAGTAGAATTTTTCAAAAATAGGAAATTTCAATGCTTCTATATAAACCAACAGTAATCAGGAACAGAAGTACAACTCGACCAAGCTAAGTTTGCACCTCGCGTCGATTACGTCACACTGACGCTTAGGTACAGTCCGCAAAAAAGGATTCGCTATAACCTATAACTTTAAAAAAGTAAACAAGTGTTTGTTAGATTTTACTTAGCATTTGTTGATTTTTTTTAGCATTATATTATACATAGGTACATTAATTTGCGCCGCATTCCAGCGAGGGGCAAACTTAGCTTGGTGGAATTGACACATTTTCCAAATATTATAGGACTAAAACCCGCTCCACACCTTCCAATCCTACATCCTAAATCGGAAGAAATCGGACAATGTATAGGGCAACAGGTCCTAGTTAGGGCATGGTTAGGACAGTGTGTAGGGAATGAGGATATCCGATTTAGGACGTAGGATCGGAGGGTGTGGAGCGGGCGGCACAGACTAAGGGCAGTGCTGAGAGTGCATCTCGAACACTTGTTTACTTTTCAAATCACCCTTCATATACTAGCAACGAAAAAATAACAAATGAAAAACCAAACCAACAGAAATTTACTAACAACTCAGCTTGATTGACTAACCTTTCAGTAAAAACAAAATAGACCAACAGAATTTAATTATGAATGACCATCTACGCTGCATAGAATCGGGGTCGATCGATTATAATCCCTTTATTAATAAAGAAAGAACTACATACCTGAATCAGATAAAACACCTCTAAATCGCAAATATTTTCTTCTAGAAAAATGGATGGCTTCAATCAAGCTTCAATCTCGAACGAAATCTCGAAACACTTTACACTTCTCGAAACACGACACGAAAAGAAGTAAGAGAACGAGATCGAGAGAGAGAGAAGTGACCGAAAGTGAGTAGATTAAATATTTGAATGAGAAAGTGATGGAATTTGATTCGAATACACTCACTCCTCTTTCCATTTTCAGCGGAAATCAGAACGAAGTTCGCAGTAATAGTTTCATAATGTGACCATTTTTTTAAATACAATCTATTGTGAGTCAATTTTGGTTTCACGAAACAACAATAATTTTACTATACTTGGGTTACTATAGAATGAGCTCTGACAGATTAAAATTTTAAAAACTTATTAATATTATTTCGTTTATTTATTTTATTAAGTAAAATTACATACTGTTTAATGATAAAATAAGAGGTGAATTACTTTTTTTTTATATTATAGCTATTATGGTTTCTTAAACTGAATATTATTTTAAAAAGTTGTTAACGTCGTATGAAAAAATTTGAAGCTGTCAGAACCCATCCTATAATAACCCAACTATAGTAACAAATTACAATTTTATATTTTTATTGCGTAGGCAATAATTAGCCTAAACTGTTAGCTCTTAATGTTCCATCTCTTTGTCTACGCAATGTAAATCGAATCGTACTTGTAGCTTGTACCTTCGTGAAGCGGGTGTTAGTGTTAGTGAACTCACCCAAAAAAAATGTAATGACGGATCTAAGTGATGTAATAACATCCTATGGAAATAAATTATTTTGACTTTGACTTTGACTTTGAAACGGCTCCCTGTAAGTCGACTATATATTCAAAAGTGTTAATATATGAAATTAAAGAACTTGAATTAAAGCCCTCATAAAATATACAGCAATCACATTAAAACAAAAGAAAGTTTCACTCTTACCATGAAGATCGCTTTAAAAACAATCAAATTAAAGTAAATATTTGCTACGATCAATGAACACCAGAGTAACTCTTTTACTTAACACTGCTAGTTTTCACTTCTTTTAGTTAGATACCTCATTATGTTTTTAATAATCACATTGTCATATTGCCAAACCTACACTTTTATGTAATAAAATACTTAAAATAGGTACAAAAATTCTGCAATATTACCATCTCCTATAACAAACTCTTTGCCGCACCCAGAAGAGGAGTTTGCAAAATCTGATATTTATATTAGGAAGGTTTAAACATAAAACACCGTTACTAAAGAATAGTAAAACGGGGCTGCTTCTCCATATTTTTCTATGTACCATCAGGTTCATAAGTTGGGACATAATCATCAAGAATCTGAACGTATTCCCTCGCGTAAAAATGTTGAACGGTGGGCCATGTTACCTCTACAATATTATTGTCATCGATTGATCACAAACCTATAGGTACGCAATCTTTATTATTTACGCGTGCTAGTGTGTGATATAAATAATTTGTAGTGGCTGATTTTATGCTCTGATAGCTTATTTTATAAAATCATAGATTACTATCAAACAAAATAAATTAAACCTCAAAAATAGATCATCCAAATTGTTGTTGCTATTAGCACGTTGTTCCCTCAGAGGAGCTCAAGCTTATTCCGAACCAAGATATCCGAATCGTTATAACTTTTTTTTTTCAGTTTAGATCTCAAGTAGCATAGTATCACGTGACCCCATATCTTACTATGGGTTTCGTATAAACTAGATGACTTGTCTTGATTTCAAGAGTCTAAGATCGATCTTAGTTTTGCCTTTATGGAAGTATCAATGTAATTTATACCCACAATAATCTTTTGATTTATTGGTCAGTATGTATGTTGACGGTTACTGTTTATTTAGAATATCCATAAATTCTTCTTTGTAGATAATATTTTACCTAATATAAAATTTAGGTAGTAAATTATAGTAAATTCATCAATTTAGTAAATCACTGATCCCATTCTCTTGTTTTTTTTTTTATTTACCATGATTAAAAAAGAAGATAATGAAAAAATTAAAAAAGAAGATTATGAAATTCATTTTATGATTGTTACCTGTAGCCTGTAGGTTGTAGGTAGGTATAATGTAAAAAAATATTTCCGATATTTTTTTAAATTGTTTTTTTTTAACATACCTAATCGCTATTTCTACCAAAGTGGTAATATAGCGAGCGCGGAATTGATTTTCAAATTCGTATTGCAAAAGCAAAGCATAAAGTAAATATTATTATTATTAAACCATCTAATTAATATTGTGCTGGGTCATTAAGTTAAAACTGACATTACAAACAGAATTTCATGTGTACCGTTGGCGAAGATGATTGATGAGATTCTACTGATCCAGAAGAATACCACCAAGGTTGTTGTTGTTGCTGTTGTGTAGATTCTTCTCTTGTGTTTGAACCAGACATCATACGGTAATCAAAATTTGAATTAGCATTCTCGCCACTAGTATTCGAAAAACTTCCAGTCATTTTATACGTATACAACTGGTGAGTAGGGGCAGCAGTGCTTCTAGCGATCTCTTCATTTATTTGTTGTTGGTGTTGGAGTTCACCTGCGCCGGGCCACCACGCGGCCTCGTTGCGCGCACCCCACGCGCCCCCCGCCGCGCCTCGGTCCCCCATTTTATACTTGCCGTCTTAGCCCAACCAGTTTCTTTATGACCCTACGGCTACTTCAAGTACTTTTATGTTCCTTTTCTTGAGCACACCATATCCCTTTGTCTTATTATATAGCTATTTTAACCAAAAAGTATTATTAATTTATCACTTAAAGAGTCACTTTAGACACAAACACATTCAAGCCTGATTTTTTTTACTTTATCACAAAGACTTGATTTTTTATTCGTTATGTGATATATATTATTTAATACAAACGAAAAAAGCTTAATAAAAGAACGGTTTATGTTGTTGTTAAAAGCTACCGGCAGCTTTTTAGTAACACTGAACCAACACGCGTACGTTTTGTCTTCGTTCGTTAGTATAGTACTTCGAGTCAATACAGTTGGCAACGTCGCATTATTAGACGCTATACAACTGCACACAAGCGCCCTCAGCGCGCTGTGGTGTCACGGAAACATACGAAATTGTACGAAGTGAACCCGAGTGTGCACGAAGCGGCAACGTTCGTCCAGCAACCGGTCAATAAGAAAGGCGATTAGCGCAGACAAGCCATGGGTATACTTATTTTGTTCATATTGAAATTCTTTGTTTGTTAAAATGAAATAAGTTACATTCCAGATTTAAAACCCATTTACTTTTTACAATACCTGTTTCAATAATTTGGGTATGCAAATTATATTTTAGCAGTTTATCATGCATGATTAATCTATTCATTGTTAATGTGTTCAAATACCTTATACATAAAATATACCTGCATAAAAGCTCTAGTTAAATAAATTCAGAAATATTAATTGAGGAAGGCCAAGAATATTATGTTTTTTGAGTATCGGACAGAATTAAAAATTAATATTTATTTTACCACGGTCACATTATATCTGTAATGTGGTATGAACTAATTAAAAGTATAAAGTGAAACATCATTACCAGTCTTTTAAATTAAGATAGCTGAGATTGAAAATATACTAACCACCTTTTATACAACGATTTTTTATTTATAACAGTCTCATTCTGTCTCATTTAACCAAAGTGAGTTCAATTCGTCTATTGGGCCTACATCATTTTAAGATTGACTCGGTCAGCAGCAGATTAGTTTGTTTGAATCTCAAAATATTAAATTCAAGAAATTAGAATCCGTCTGAATGATAAGAATACTATGTGAATGTCTTTCAAAACAGCACATCGGCTGTAATTTATGTCACTTTTTGTATAAAAAATTTTGATTCAGACTCAGACCTTCATTTCCTTTCCATAACATGCAAAATTATCATAATACCTGTCTTGCATGTTCCAAACAATCATGACTTTGCTTAGGTAGGCCCTCAATTCGCATGCCTAGTAGTAGTATAGGAGGCTTGAGGGCCTATGGATAGAATAGGGATGATGATTACTTTTTTTTAGTCTATCAGATAGATTATTAAAAGGTATTGGACACTATTATTTAGGGTATTTTTTTTTCACGTAATAATCATAAAATAATGGAGATAATATTGAGTTGAAAAAGCGTATGACGGCACGCTTGAGCCGATTTTATACCTACACGTGACGTAGTTAGCCCCCACTCTCCAACTTTAATGCGGCTTAACTAAATCATTAATTCTTAATAAAAAAAAATAACAACAAAGAAATACGTGTCTCATATTTTTGTATTACCTGACTGAATGACAAAATAGAATTTCGTTTTCCCCAGGCGGCAGGCATCATCTCTATTATTTGAAGATTTTTGTTTGAATTGGATGAAAACCTCATTGTGAGTGGTTCATTTAAATTAAAGATAAAAATGCGTTCAATCTATTGTTCTAAATGTTCAATATATTTACAATAAAAACATCTATTTCTATATTTTTTTTGGAACTACATTTTTCATCTTTCGTCTTGCTTCACAACTTGATCGATAATTTGTCTGAGCAGTTCATTGTATATTCTGAATATTGTCCGATTTCTTTAGTAATAGTGCTCGTTTTCTTTTTATGCGAAACAACTTTTTTAAGTACAAATAACATTTGTGTTACTTGTAGAATATTGTACGACGCATAGATCTTCAAAGCTTCTTGCTATGCTACTCATATAAGCAATTCGTTAATATAATATATTAAAACTACTACGTACAGCTACTTATTTACACATATTAATGTAAAAATTAAAACGTGTATTTTTTACAGAATATACGCATCATTTAATGCTAATATTAAATGATGCGTATATTCTTTTGCCATTTGTCAAAACTATCATTAGAATAACAAGTTTTTAAATTTTTTATTGCTTATAAAATATCTTAGACGTTTATTATATGGGTAAAACATGGGTTTTATGGGTCAATTTTAAAAACATTTGGGTGGTAAAATTTGGTTGTAAATAAATAAATACATCAGTGTTATAGGGAATTCGTTTTGTTTAACCCTCAAGTTTATCTGACCAATAAACAATAGTTAATATTTTTAATTAACCTGTTAAAATACACATAAAATAATATTATATCCCTCACTAACAGTATGAATTTAATAAAAAAAACTAGTGCAATAGTCGTTTCAGTAAAATGTCTGATTGGGCAGTAAAAAGTAGAGCGCGTTTAATTGTATGTTATTGTTTGCTAATATAATTTTGATATGCAGTTTCAGTTAGCCTTTTTTGATAAAACACAAAAAAATATATTTTCATCAGTATTATTTTTAACAACTGATGATTTCGGGCGTACCGACCGATACATACTAATATAGGTAATTATTTAGTTACTAATTTCTCACAAGTTTCACGTGTGTTTTAATATTTTTTACAGTTCATATTTAATTAAACTATATATTTCTAATCCAGCTTTATTTGTGATTGTTTTCATTAAACATCGTTTGTACCATTGATACTTGCTATTGTCGGCACTTGAAGTAACTTTTTATATTCGTTTGTAATAGTGAAGATCATTCTGCATTATAGATAGATAATAAGTTTATTGCATCAAAAAACATACACGAACGTTTGAATCATCATTCGATTTTTTCTTTCATATTGTTGCATATTGTTTAAGATATTTGCTATATATTATTATTATTGACAAATTAAATTATCTCGTGGTGGCACCAAATCAATACTTAAAGGTGGTATAAAAACATTAATGATTAAATATTAATCATTAAAAATAATAATAATATAATATAAAAAATAAATAATAATATAATAATATAATATTAATTGTATAAAAATAAATATTTTATTATACTTTATTATTTTATTTATTGTATTTATTACAGATTTGAATTCGCTGTTGATCGTCTATCTTGGGCTAACTAAAGAGCTTAACTACTAAAATGACGTGTAAACACTTACTTAAAATTTAGTCGCTTAAAATTTAGTTGCTACTTAACAACTTAATACGTGTAAACCAGCCATTAAACGTAAACGAAAACGTCTACACTAAGACAGTACCTATCAAAATTAACTAATGCTATTGCATTGTAAGTAATACTTATTAACCATTGTGAAACTAAGTAAATCTGGCAAATTGCAACTTCCGCCAAAATCTTTCATAATAATAATATCTACTTTTTTTTTCGTAAATCAATTACTACTACATTCTGAAAGTTTAATTATATTTTACTTTTGATGATAGCAGCATTAAGAAATAAAATAAATAAAATATTTTAGTATGTAAATATCTACAAATCAATAAAAAAATCCTAATTATTTTATGTAATATACAAATGAATACGATGAAATAATGTAAATATCTTCATAAAACAAATAAAAAACAATTTAATATTAAGTATTTTTTGTTTTTGTGGGGTAAACAATATTTCAAACATTGTATAAATAATTATGTCTCAACAAAAAACACACACTATAATAAACATCAGTTTGACATAGGTATAAGTCGATGGATATCAATCTGTTGTGTTGCAGTTCTACTATACTTCTTATGTACCTATACTATGGTTGATACATAAATAGTGTCACTTTTCTCCGGCAGCCATTTGCTGACAAATTTAGAATGTAAAACTAAAAACATCACAGCTAGCATTTTACTAACCATCAAAAATAACCCACAAAAATATTTTCACAAACGTGTTTGGATCAGTATAAAAATATTTAGATGATATTTCAATAAATAATAAACTCACCGAGTACGTATTTATCACGAACAATCACACGATTTCAGTGCTTATTACGTAGGAAACTTCGCGTTTGTCGTACTAAATACATGATGAGACGATGTCAGCGCCAAAACATTCTGATTGGCGACGTCAAATGTCCCGCCGTGGCCAAGCCAATCGGCACAGTGGTTTTGGCTTTGTTTTTTGTTTATACTACATACACATTTACATTTTTACTTTGCATTGCAGCACACTAGCTGAAGCTCTGTTTTTACGTTCAGGTAGAATGGAATCACGTTTGTGTGCAACATTGCTAATATGCTAGCTAACGCATTGCAGTGTGGCTACTCTTTAGATATTTCTTACTTCTGCGTTCTTTTGTAGAGATACATGTAACAGATTTCAATTTTATTACGTAATAAGTACAAATTTTAATTATGTAAAGAAATATATGTATTAACTACTTACATTATATTTGAATTTGATTTCGTTACTATCTTTTCGTTACTATTTTTTATTTAAGGTATTAAAATAAAGATTTAGCGAGATTAATCGTGAATCGTGATGTATAATTAATTAGATAATATTTAATTTTTTATATAATTTGAATAAATTAATTAAAAATTTGCGACAGTTCAAAATTTATGTAATAATGTTACTGTAACCAATGTTATTACCGAAAGTATAATTATTATTAGATTTAGGAGAACAATAAACTTATATAAAACATTATAATAATAAAACTTTATATATATATATGTCGTGGCCACATCGTAGAATTGACCCATCATGAAATTTTCGATCATTTCATGAAATGATCACATTTCATGAAATTTTCACTGTCCATTAGCCACATCACGATGTGCCTTGGCCAGATCAATGATAAGAAATCGTTTGTCGATATGATCAACTACGCAGCTACTTCATGAAATGGTCAAGATTATTTGATCATATAGTAAAATTATCGCTGGAAGCGCCTTGTTAATGTACCAACATGGCGGCCGCGTTATTTCTCGCGCTGAAAAAGTGAATAATTCGTTATTAAAATGAGGAAGAAAAAAGAGTTTATGATGAAAAAGTACTCTGAAATGTCTGTCGGACTTAGAGAACAATAAGTACCAAACAGAATTTAGATTCTTATTAAATATTTCATGGACGCCCTATTTTCACGATATGACCAATCGTGGACGACAAAATCGTGACCATGTGACCATTTCATGAAATGATCGAAAATTTCATGATGTGGTCAATTCTACGATATGGCCACGACATATACATTATTCTTATTTCAATAACAAAATAGATAAAAGTAGTGTTCTTATTTTGGCAACCCTTTCAAAGAATGAATAAATGAGCGGAAATGCATCCCGTTCAGTCACTAGTCAGTCAGTTTGAACGAAACGAAATCGAATGATGATGGCGATTGGCGAGCCAGCCAGCTTTGCGATACGTCGTCTTGTTGTTTTATGTGAAATTATATTATTTTCTTGTGTAGTTTTAATTAGTGGCATAATCTCTAAAATTGTTTAGTTGATACATTGCAAATGAATGTGTTTGGTGAAATAATTAAACTTATTAGTGACCGAGTTGCTTACGAATTGAATATTTTGTTGTACACTGTGAACGCGAAGACCATTTTTGTACATCTGTGCATTGATAAAGTAAATCTATGCCTGTCTTGTGTTTTATTTGTGAAACTTGGTTTATGAGCACTTGTTGGCATGTTTTTAGTACGATTATCTCGTAGAAAATGTCCTGTGTTGGTATAGATCATAACCTCAACTGCGCGTCTTTGTGAAAAATAGAACTGTTTTCGTCGCCTGGTGCGTGGTCTAGTGCAGTGGTTTATTTATTTATTATATATGATTCAACGCGAGTATCCAATGAACAACGGGTTCAGTACAGGAGAAGAAGATTCAAGAGGGAATTCAGACCAAATATGCTGCCTTGTAGAAGATGGTGAGCGGTGCAGGCGCTCCGCGGGCAACGCCGCTTACAGCAAGCGCATTCAGAAGACCGTGGCGCTTCGGCGGCTCAAACTGAGCATTGACCCTCAGGTTAGACCAGTTTATTTCACACTTTACACATTAAAAAAGCTTGTAACAACATCCTGCATCACCCTCCTGACCTATTTATTTCCTTGGAATTAACATAAAATTATTTCTATAAAATTTTAATGCATTAGTTTTTAGATAATTAACTTAAGAAGAAGAAGAACTTATTATAATAAGCAAATTATGAATAACTGTCTTGTTGCAGACAAGACACACATACATTTGTGACGACCATAAAACCATGATCCAAAGCGCAAGGACTAAGCAGAGGAGGCCTAAAGACTCTGAGGACGACAGTAATGAGGCAGAGTTGGATGGTCCTGAGGTTGATTGGTTCCAGCTCCAGGTTAATACCCTGCGGAGGTATAAAAGACATTACAAAGTGCCCACACGACCAGGCTTGAACAAGGCACAGTTAGCTGATGTGAGTATACTGAGCATCATTATCATTAATTGTTATTAACTACCTTCTTAATCAGATATTTTAACCTACTCTACTTTGGTATGTGAATTGAGCACATTTGTAATTTACTAATTAATTACTATTAATACTCTTTTATAACAAAGTTAGGAACTAAATTAAAGACACTTACCTACTAACATTTTTTTTTGTTGACAGGCCATCCAGAAGCACTTCAAGTCATTACCAGTAAATGAAAAGGAAATAGTGACTTATTTCATTTACATGGTTAAAACTAATGGCAATAAGTTGGACCAGAAAAATGGCATGAATTCTGATTCTGTGTAAATTAATGTTAAATTGTGACTGTATTCTATAGTGTGTAGTCTTAATTTAATGTTAGGTAAATACTTCTTTTCTTGAAATTATCTACAAATCTGTGTTATTCAGAATTACAAGAGAATTTCAGTAACTTTATTGTTACACATATTTTAACTAGCTTAGTAAATACTTTGTGATTATTATCTAAAAAAGTATTAAAATGTATTTTATTTAATGATGATGCAAGTCTGAATAACACAGACATAATATAATAAAATATTTAATAAATAATAAACTTTTAATAGATTTTAATATTTACCAACATCATGTTAAGTAGAAATTTCTACAGAGTGCAATATTATAACTATGAACTTGGAGGTACTTTAAGTAACATGTATTTTGTAGAAATTCTAAATAATAAAATGTAATGACAATGATTACTTCACTTTAAACATGTGGTATTTATTTCAATAGCATGTTATAAATAGCTCTTGATGTATTTTAAAAAAGGGTGTTTCAGAGAATAGATTTTGTTTCAACAGTCAGCTTATTGTTGAAAGACAAAAAAAGCTTATCACTAGCAGGTTTGAAAATGCTTATGAAATGCTTGGGAGCCAAAACTATTTCTTATTTTGCAAGGCTAACTTTTATGAACTATCTTGTACTAGCGGTCCGCCCGCGGCTACGTTCGCGTTGTATAAGATTTTCCCGTGGCAATAAGACTTTTTGCCGTAAAAAATATCCTATTTGTTAATCCAGAGTACAAACTATCTCTATTCCAAATTTCATCCCAATCCGAGTAGTTTTTGCGTGAAAGAGTAACAAACATCCATCCATACTTACAAACTTTCGCGTTTATAATATTAGTAACGATTTGAAAACAATGAATGAAGTTTGGCCTTGTCATTTACCTAACTATGGTGAAACAAAGAGGGTTATTTGCTCTCATCATCCTAAGTGAGAAGTTTTACTTTCCGCAACATTATATTATTATTATGTATATTGACTGTTTTGAACAAAATTTATCAAATAAACTCACCCTTGCAAATTTTTTTCAGTGTCAAGTAAATTATTATTATTTGTCAAGAGAAATACAATAATTTTAATAAAATATTATGTATGTAGGTGTTAAGAGATTAATGGTAAATGTAAATTTATTACATTTTATTAACAAACTTGTATGTTTATTAGTATCATATCAGTCTTCTTCTGAATCGGATGAAACATCTATCCATACTGATGAACCTTTCTTGGCTTTGATTTCTGCAGTTTGTGGCAATGAAGGAACAACTGAAAAGAAAATATTTTATTCATCATCGGTTTCTTAAAGACTTCGTAAATCTATAAGCCCTGCTCAAACCAAAATTTTGTTAAGTTCTTAGAATTGAGGACATACTAAGGATAAAAGCTGATGTTTAATGTTTATTGTGTAAAGTAAATGCTTAAATAAATAAGTAATGATACATAAAATTACACTCTTATCCTTAAAAGGCATGCAAAGTTTTAGTTTACTAACAAGAAGGCAACACACAATTTTATTCTATTATCATATTATTGTCTCGGATAAAAATATTGTCCTGTGTGTACTTACTATCGTACTTGCTAATAACAGGTTTGACATCGTCATCATCAGACGACTCGTCGTCTTTAGGCTGCACATCCTGAAGGTTGTAACTCTTCAAGCGAATGTTGAGATCTTTGCGCGTTAATGACAAAATATGGTCTTGTGTTATCATGTCTGAGAAATTGATTTTTACACGTTTTTGCCTGGAAACAAACAGATACCAGATACAAACAACAAAATACTTCACAAATATGGTATCTCCCATACAACTATAAATAAAATAAATAAATCAACATCAACGGCCCGTTACAGTCCACTGCTGGACTATGAGCCTCCTCCACTCAAGAAAAAAAAAAAAACAAAACAAAACAGACAAAAACAAACTATAAATAAACTATTAAATTATTTACAACACACCAGGACTTGGAGCAGCCTATAACATAAAAATCCCATACAATAATATTTAAAATATTTCAATAACTTTTAAGAGGCTGTTCAAATTGTTTATGAATGAGATTACATCACCACTTTATGAAAACATAATTTACAATAGTGTTTTCGAAAGAAAGTTTCTAACATAAAGCTCTTATTTATTTATACCTTAAACTGTCATCATCAATTATAGCCTTCTTCACCAAATCTACGATCTGTTTACTTCTGTCAGCTGCACTATGAATGGCTTTGTGTACAACATTGCTGGTGCTAATGGCTGCCCCTGTGAGATCCAGGAGACAGATTTCTTTATACTGGTTCATACCAACTACCAGCAGACCTCCACCAGTCTTTATGCCCTCTTCTGTACTACTCATGCAAACAGATTCCTCTATGAAAGAGGGGTCAGTGATTAAGGTACTGAAAATAAAACAGAAAATTTAATTAAAATATTACAAGTTGAAGTGTGAAGAAGTAACAAAAGTACATAAATAGATATACAATATCTTAACACAAAGAAATAAAAAATATTGTCATTTAATAATATGTATTAGTGTGATGTCGAATGATAATAACATACTCTTCAAAAAGTAAAAAAAAAAATTTTTTTTTTTAAATCCCATGCTGGAAGTTAAAGCATATTAGAATAAATAACATTTTTAGAAGTCCCCCGACCAGAGTCAATTTCGAACAAAGAGAGTGATGATGGCAGCTCCCGACATGTTTTATTGGATTTGTAATTATATTATTAGATAGATGAGTATGTATAGTACCTATATTAATGAATATTATTGCTGTGTCTATCTCTACGAGAAACCAAAAGGTAAGTAGGTACATAAACGTAAGGACTAAGAAAGTTCAAATGTAATTAGTTGTATGTATGGCAGATTTTGTAAAAAACACTCTTTTTATAAATTTTTTAATTTTATCTTTCTTATCTTATTTGACTCTGGTCGGAGGATTTCTAAAAATGGTATTTAATCCTTTTTATATTCCAATATGTTTTAACGCATGAGATTTTTCAAAAATTTTTAATTTTGTTTTTATTGAGATGTTATCATATAAAAAACATAAGTTTTCATACTTTAATGTTTCTGAAGCACACCTATTTTTTTTTTCTATAAAAAGGTGGTGTAGTTTTTGAGATCATAAGTTTTTTATACTCACTCATTGCCAAATATAGCAAAAGTTAAACATACTGGATAGTGATACAACACAGTAGGTATTGGATCTTTCTCCACCAGTGTATGTATGATAACATTGTCTCCATTTCTGGTCACATCTGGCCTTTTAAAGTGGGCCAAGGAAGATAATGTGGCAATACTAGCACATTCTATGAGGTTTCCACCATGATTGAGGACTTTTATGTCAACTCTTATAGACCATACCTAGAAGAGCAGAAAAATTGGATTGAAAATATTTTAATATTCCGTTATAGAAACCTAAAAAATCTTAACTGTTGATCTATGAATCACTTAATAACATGAATCAAATTAGTTTATTAAAATAAAAAAAATAAAAATCAGTTTATAAGAATTAACTCCCTGCAAAAAATAAAGTTGTAAGTTATAAATAAAGTAGAATTAAAAGTGTAAGTGAAGATTATAAGTTAAAAAATCTAGTTCAATGTTATAAGACATTAACTTCATCAGCTGGTGAACTTTAACTTCTATTAGTTTTAACAATCAAAGGTTTTAACTTTGTGAATTTAGATTTTAATACTAAAATTTTCGTACTATTGGATATAGCTTGCTTTTACATCTTCTTCTTTGTGTGTCGATGACAAATTATATCTTTCTAGCCCAGAACTTAGCCACTTCGACTGCACTATTTGTGGCGTCTTAAGACCTGCTGCGAACAGGTGACAACTAAAATCCTTAGAGAGGTCACAGACAACAGATTTTGTATTGCAGATCCTCAATTATAATTTAGGAATATAGATAACTATATTTTATTGAACAAGTTACAATCATAAACTAAATAGTTACTTTACCTTTTCTTCAACAACTATACATAAAGATTCAAGGTCAATGCATTTGGAATCCTTGTAGCATTTCTCTAAGAGTCTATTTAGGTAAACCATGAGGTCTGTCTGCCTATTGGGTTCAAATTGTGGTCCTGCCATCGGTCCAATCTCAACATTTATGTACAGAATACCCTCATTGGGTCTGATTTGTTTAGGCTGTACAACTTCACATGATACTTGGGCTAAAATCCTAAAAAAAGAAAATATCTAAGTAGGTAATTACATATAGGTACGAAAACACTTGTTTTTTTTATTTTTGGGTTGGTGTGGCTTGCATGGGCTGAATCTGTTGTCCACCTAACGTTGTTAATATCAGAATATCAATGAATCAAACTTACTTTGTTTCTCCTAATGAAACAATGCAACTCCCATATTCTGATCCAAATGAAATGTCCAAATTTCTGCTCTCATTGTAAATTCTTCCATCTAACCGCTAAAAAAATATAAAATACATAATTTGTACATACTACGTACGTAGTAATAATAGCTCAATGGGTACCAAAGAGTACTATAATGATGGGTACTAAATTATTAGAATTTCAAGAGGTTAGGTCAGGTAAGCGAGGTTATTATTTACTCACATGTCCTTCGGAAACAATTTTTTGAAGAAAATTCTTTTCACAATTTGATAAAAATATTTCTCTCATTTTATAAAAATAAATTAGTTTTAATCTCGCGTAACTAAAATAAATGAATTTTGCAAACTCCAAACAACTCGGTTTTCTGTTTGTTGATTTGATTGATATTTGATTTGTGATTCGTTCGTTCATTCGTGAATCATGTGCAACTCTGCATTCGTTCGTCATGTTCGTCGTATATTATATTATCTCTCTCTTTTTCTCATGTACATAATTGTGTATTGTTCTCTTTCTAAGACTGTGTCGTTTCGGTCGTTTGCAAGTTAATTTTTGTAATGTTGGTAGAATTGCACTACTGGCCTGTCAATTTTTTTTTCAGGTTTGATACGTTGCTATTTAAGCCGCGTTTCCATTATGCAAGTTGCAAGTTGCATGCAGCTTGAGTAATGGAAACGTAAACTTGCATGCAGGTTGCAAATTTAATGCAGGTAGTTTTGAACTTGTAAACATAATGCGCAACTAACGCTTGTTTGCGCAAGTGATATGCAACTTGCATGCAAGTTTCAAATTAAAGTTTACAATACAAGTAACTTGTACGCAAGTGTGACGTCATACTTGCATGCAACAACTTGCACAATGGAAACGCGCCTTTAGGCCCATTGTTTAGGCCATGTATGAAAGTATACGAAAGCAGAATGCAGTCACATCACATCACATCACAGTATAGTAAAATATAACAGAAATGAATGAATGAGGTCTTACTGCCGCATTGCAATTTCCTCTAGGCTACTTATGCTACAGGAAAATGACTTTTTAATATACTTAACGAACGAACATGGTAAAGAATAGATCGGTATTCAGGCTGTTTATCCGTTGCCAAGGTAACTAACTAGATGAAGGTAACAAAGTAGAGTTATGTCGATCCTCCCTCTTGCGAATTGTTTTTATAAAAAAAAGTAAACACAGAAACAACTCTTTTTAATTTACAAAATTGTACATCGGAACTATGGAAGAATTAAAAGATGATGCTATTCACCACACTGCATTAAAGCTAGCAGAGGAAATTAAAGGCCTTAACATTTATAAATCATTTTACAGTGATGTCCAGGTAAAAAGATATTTTACGTAGGTAAATCTACTTATCTATAATTAATTATCTATTACGAATTTTTATTGTACAGAAACTCGTTTGCTCTCCGAATGTGAATAAAGAAGACTTTAAGCAAACTCTCCAACAAGCAATGAAAGAGAAAGGTTTAGATACGAAACTCAGAAATACGGTATTTCATTGGGTACGAGCTCAAACTAAACAAAATGTGAGTATAATCTACCTTACTACTGTTACTATTTACTATACAAAATTTGAGGGGGATAGGGCCGACTGCTGTCTGCTTTTTTTTACCGACTATACCTAACCTTAAGTGTAGGTAGGTATTTTACCAATGTAACTACGGATGAACAAATAGAGATGAGAATTGGGTCATATTATTTTTAAAATGTTGATACATGTCATCTATCTATTTTAGAAGCTCGATCCACTAACTTGCTTAACAAAAGCTGGATCGCAATGGGAAAAACGAATACACAAGTCTTTAAATTCAATGTGCTCTGACCTCGAAACATCATTGGCCAAGATGCGCTCACAAACTGAACAGGAAGAAATGGCCGATAAGTGGAAAGAGCTTAGCACTTACAGTCTTGGTAAGCGGGTAATGGTTTTGCACGTTAGAGGAGAATGTTATTTTTTGTCTACTGTTAATATCACTGTCATTACAAGTTAGCAGATAACGTTTTTTATGTACTGTACAGCATACACTGACATGACAAGTTAGCAGAAAATGTTGTCTTTCTGTCCACTGTTTACAATACAACATACCCCTGATACACCGACATTCTGACTTAGTAGAGAATGTTGTACTACATGCGCTCACTTTACAAGTTAACAGAGAATGTTGGCTTTTGTCTACCATCTGCGTCTACTGCACAGCACACTGACATTACAAGTTAGCAGAGAATGTTGTCTTTTTGTCCACTGTTTACAATACAACATACACCTGATACACAGACATTATGACTTAGCAGAGAATGTTGTACTGCATGCGCTCACTTTACAAGTTAGCAGAGAATGTTGGATTTTGTCTACCATCTGTGTCTACTGCACAGCACACTGACATTACAAGTTAGCAGAGAATGTTGTCTTTTTGTCCACTGTTTACAATACAACATACACCTGATACACCGACATTATGACTTAGGAGAGAATGTTGTACTGCATGCGCTCACTTTACAAGTTAGCAGAGAATGTTGGATTTTGTCTACTATCTGTGTCTACTGCACAGCACACTGACATTACAAGTTAGCAGAGAATGTTGGTTGTTGTGTACGTAGGTTAGGTACTGTACGACAAATACCGATATTAAAAGTTAACATACTGATATTACAAGTTAGCAGAGATTATTGATTATAAAGTTACCAAACTTTTTGTAGTTAATTAAAATTTGTTACAGATTTGTCAAAGTACAGACCTGTATACGCTCCAAAGGATTTTTTAGATGTTTTGTTAACACTGTCTGGATATGTGCCATATAAAAGGGAGTAAGTGTTTGATACATAAAGAATGTCTTCATTCTAGTGTTGCCAAACTTAACCTGATACTGGATTCTTTTATTTTAGCAATGAACCTAAATGGGAATTCGCGCATTTGCCTCTCCAAGTGAAATCTTTGGACGAATTGGTAACAAAAATATTTATTGTTCTTGGTTATAAATATTAAACCCTTAGTTCAATCTCAATGAAAGGCTACCCTAAGAAATCGTGGGTTCGTAACTAGTTTATTTTGTACATGTCTACAGGTCACGCAATGACTTATGAGCGCTGACCTTGAAAATGACAGAATCCTTCTCTCACTCTCTTTCTCTCTGTGTAAGAACGCATTCTGTAAATTTTGTTAACAGATGAGAGCCGAATATCCTTCGTCATTTTCGCCGAGCACTCGCAACGTTTAAATATCAATGAAGAGTTTGTGAGGTCAATCCTTGACCTTACAATACAATACAACCCACATGATAAGAAGAAAAGTCTACCCGCTTACGCTAGAAGTTCTTTATTTAACACATTAACATACTCAGCCTCGTGGAGTGGTCGAGATATCGACGCTCATTACGGAGGTTCCGGGTTCGATTACCGGTAGGGACACTGTCAAGCAAAAATCGCTTTGAGAAACTCCCCAGTTTGCTTAGGACATTTAGGCTGAACCACCTGATTGTCCGAAAAGAAAGCTGATTCCATGCTTCGGAAGGCATGTTAAGCCGTTGGTCCCCGCTACTGTCTCCTCGTTATACGAGTCACGTCAGTGGCCTTTGGCGGCTCTATAACACTGACACCAGGGTTCAAGAGGTCAGTTGTCGACCTTACTACCCACAATGAAGAAGAAGAATTAACATACTGGCCACTATTCTAATGTTAAAACAGCGCAAGATCTTCACGGAATGGTCAAGTGGCGAGCCGTTGCTCGGCGTGAATCCCGCCATGCCGAGTACTGTAACCGGGTTCACGACTTTGGAGATCGAGCGCATTGGACTTGGCGAACGAGTTTCAGCACTTGGCTACGCGCCAGTCGTGCAGGAGTATCTGAAGAAGGGCAGTCCGCAGTGCTTGAGAGCCAGGCTTTGGGCTCAAGTGCTGGGAGCTGAAGTTCATGCAGAGGTAAGTAATTGCAAGACTACCGCATAAGTGCTCGGACTGATCTGAAGGGATGTGCGACGCATTGCACGGGGCAATGTTTCTTTCCCCTACACTGTATGCACTTATGGGTTACTATTACTATGGCTATAGTGCGTTCTCGCCAAGTGAATTTTTCGAGTATGTTAATGGTGCTTGTGAATATTGTTTCAGCAAGTAGCATACTTTAACAAACTCAAGCAGAATGTCCTAGAAGTGGACCTCATGATAGACAAGTTGATTTTCAAAGATGTTCAGCTCACGGCGTCTAACGATGACCAGTATTTTGTATTTGAAGACTTATTGTATCAGGTTAGTTGGGACTGGAAACGATGCTTTTTGTTAAACGTTGGTAATCCGTCACGGTTTCCTACAGGCCACGCAACTAGTTTTGAGCGCTGATCTCGAATGTGACAGTTAGTCAATATCTTTTTCTCTCACACTTACCTACTCTATAATCTGTACGTACAACGGCACGCACGAAGCTAATATCATAAAGCCCCCACCACTTTTGCTTAGCGATCATAATTTCATAAATACGTATAAGTAATGTCGCACTTCCATCATTATCTCAGCTGAAAGACTGCTAGACAATACCTAATAGTAATATTGCTAAAACTTACAGCGTCGTCTGTCTTAATCGCACGGAACAATGATAGGGGATCGGACTGTTCAACATATTTTATGAATTTACCATTTTTAAAATATAGATTAGTAGCAGACGATTCGCGAAGAAAAAAACAGAATCGGTTGAAAAATGAATTTACAGTGATTTTTTAAAGTTTCAATATGTCTGTCTCTTTCAAAAACGATTTTTTGTATGGAGATTATAATATGGCATTACTAACAAATGACGTCACAAGTGGGTATGTGCCTCTCTGTCTAATCATGAATTTCAAACCTTTATAACTAGGTCAATTTTAAAAAGTTTGTCTGTCTGTCTGTCTGTCCATCTGTCTGTTTCTTCCACTCTACAGGTCGCGTTTCTGAACCGATTCTCGTGAAATTTTTATAAGCAGGTTCAATAAGTTAATCAAATTTTTTTGTCGAGTCAGTTTTTGGAAATTTTAAAAAATGACGGATTTATGGGGGTGCCAGCTTACAAGGTCTACCGCTAAAGCTGCTTTCCTCTACAGCTCACATTGCTCGATCAATGAAAATAAAATAAAATGTTAAATACATTTCAAGGGGTCGGGGATCTTTGTGGAGAAATAATAAAAATAAATATAAAGAGACATACAGACTCGTTATATCTCCTTCAATGTTTATACACGGCGCTGTTAGTTTTAACAGTGGTTTTAGAAACAGGGAAAACGCCCCAACAACGCGGGATCGGACCAACGCAACGGCACCCTATGCACAATTATTCTCCTGTGCCACAAAGGCTGAAAAGCCGCAAAAGCTTTTACAAATGTACAGCTCCGATTCATAGCGAGGCATCTCAAGCCAGATGTGACCTCTGGCGGGCGCAAACTTCGCTGTTTCCTCAATTCGTCCCGCTCTCGGAAAGTCTCCCCACTGGGTGTGAACTACCAAGGACTTTTTGGAAGTCTCAGACTCCTTACCCAGGTCGGTCGGAGTAAAGAAAACCGTCTCAGATGGGGTTTTTTAGACGGAGCGGACCTTACCTTCGGTGCGAGTGTGTCGCAACTCCTTTATCGTGTCCTAACTTGTGCTCCCTGGAGGAGCTCACGGCCGTCACCCTGATGCTCGACTCGAAAGAAGAAGAACGCGGGCATAGCCGTAAGCAGACAGATTTATTTTATAAAAACCGGTAACTCTTTTGCTTGTTCAAAGGAGACGCGATGGTATTTCTATTTTTTTTTGTAATTATAATACCATTGACCTATGTATATTTTATAAATAAATAAAGAAATGTGAAGTTATGTACTTTTTCTTCATTGAATTATACTCCCAAGTAGAAATTATTTTCAAGTTTTTTGTAGTATACTACTTACTTATAAATCCCTTCCTCCTTTAGGTGATGCTGTGTTTCTCTCGAGACTGCGAAGTGATGTCAGCTCTGAAGGGCAGCATAGGGAACCCTCTGAAAGTCTCCATCAAGGGCAAACAGAATTCAGCAGAAAGCGTCACCGTGTTCCCACCCAGCGGAGTCATACCCTTTCACGGGTTCACTATGTATGGTGAGTGTTTGAAAACGTAATGTTTCATGAATTAAATTGCTATTGCTGTTTTTGGGCAGCCGAGCGCGCAAGGAAAGTCGATATCGTGGTTCAATGAAATCGCAACTAGCGGCTGACTATGTGGTGGTTACCTACACTTCTTGTTCTTATGTTATGTTTTTCTTAGAAGAGAAGGTTTTTTAGAAAAGAAGTTTGTTTATTTGTTTACAAGTTATTTGATGTGTTTTGCCAACTTTCTCTTTATGACGGCTCCGTAGCCCAGGTGGTAGTGTATCTGCCTCCGACGCACAGGGTCGCGGGTTCGAATCCCGCCCAGGGCAAACATTCGTGTGATGAGCACTTGTGTTTGCCTTGTGTCTGGTTGTTGTTTATCTATATAAGTATGTATTTATCTATTTATGTATTGTATATCAGCTGTTTGGTACCCATAGTACAAGCTCTGCTTAGTTTGGGATCAGATGGCCGTGTGTGAAGATGTTTATTTATATGTTATGTTATGTTATGTTATGAATCCAGAAAGAGTATTCTAAAATTGATCTGTCAGTCCCTGTCAGAATCAGAACTAATAGACGTGGAAATGAAATGACAATGTTAAGACGTTAAGTATGACAGTTTTCTGAAAACTGGTGAAAATCCTCAATACATACAAATATATTAATGTGCTAAAAACGGCTAACATAAAAAACATGTCCAGTATCCTTCTGTAAATCAATCTATTTTACTAGATATAAGTACATGAGCGCTTTATTTTTACGTCAAAGAGGCATAAGGGTGTAACAAATATGAACGTCGAAAAGTTTATCACAAATATCATAGTGTTTACAGTCTTCTATAGTGGATCGTATATGCTTACGTCTTCATATTTAGATAAATATCAGCGATAATCATATCGTACCATTCAGGTGAGTCGAGCATTTTTGTATTGTGAGAAAAAAATATGAAGCTTTCCAAGTTTACAAAGAATGTTCATCAAAATACGATGCATGCAATAGAGAAACGGCGATGTGGTAAGAATTAGATTGTAGGTATAGGTACTACGACTGGAAAGGAAGCACTTCCCGCTTGCAGTTCTGAAATCAATCCGCAACATATGAAGTGATAGTGACTATTTATTAACTGTAACTGGTTGTTTACATACCATACAAAAAACAATATATTATCTCCCTTAACGTTTGTTTAGATTGTTAAAAAGTTAAACAAACCCGTATCTTAAATTTCAGTTACAATTTTTTTGATGTGACTCAGGCTGGCTGGACAATTCTTCCAAATGAGCCGGGTTTAGGTAGGTCAATACACAATTTTAGGTGACGGCTAATCACGCTTATTTCAGTTTATGTGACGCTAGAGAACCCGAGATAATCGAACGCAAACGTGTCCAGCCAGCTTGAAAACCGCTTTTCGCATGGTTTCTCAATTTCCGAACAGAAGGGATTCTAACTATTTCTTGCTTATTAATACTGCGTCACCTAAAATTGTGACAGGCATCCAGTTTGAATTTTTGAGATACATTTAGCTAAAAAACAACGAAAAGCGTGGCCAGCCAGCCTGAACTTACGTATTAAACTTCTGGCTGGCTACCTCTGAATATCGACAACGAAAGCGTTTTCGAACAAGGTTTTTTTACTAGCATTTAGTGACGGAATTTGTGACAGTCATAGCGTTTGTTTTATGGCGTCACATAAAGGCGTTTACGAGAAATCGATAAAAACTTGGTGCCAGCCAGCCTGATGTTCTGGCTGGCTGGCTCGTTGTATCTGCACTGTCTGATGGTCTACGGCTTCCAAATTTTCTTTAAGATTTAGTGACGGGGGCGATTAAGATAACCTGTAAATGTGACGACGATCCCTCCCATAGTTTCAGAGATATTGATCATTGTTATTTTCCCATACAAATTTCTATAAATATTGCGTGGTGACCATGATTTTACGTAAGTTAAGGAATTATTTTTTATAACTGACGTCGCTCGCGGTTATGGCCCAGTTTTTTTTCGATTATTCCTTTGGGAATATTATAATATTAAAATGAAATTTGTTCATCTCCTGAAAATGAAAAGGTTAGACAGGCAGAATTAGAGCATTACTTCCTGAATCAGGGCCATTATCTACGTTTAGAAGCTTTAAGTTTTACCTAAGCGGTTTCCATAGAATCATTGGTTCAACACCTGTTAATGATAAATATTATAGCTATCAAAATTAAGCGTAAATATAAAGTTTTGTATCCGCGCTACTAACCGTTGAAGAGTTACTTCGTGAAGAGACAATCCTGGATGCAGCATCATCAGGTTTATTCCATCAATAAATAAATTCAAGGTAGTAAGTATAAAGTTTGCAAGATTTTTTGACAATAAATAGTATTTTTCAGGGAGAACAATAATAACTAATACAATTGTCCAAAATTTCATGATCTTACGTTAGGGTTACAGTAAAAGTTGTTGGTATCAGTATCATCCATTTGTTGCTTTTCATTCCCTAAAATAATACACTTCCTACATTCACCTTTAATATTGGTCACCCTACTGCTAAATTTGTATGGGAAAATAACAATGATCAATATCTCTGAAACTATGGGAAAGATCGTCGTTACATTTACAGGCTAGTAAAATAACCTTGTTCGAAAACGCTTTCGTTGTCGAGATTCAGAGGTGCCAGCCAGAAGTTTAATACGTAAGTTCAGGCTGGCTGGCCACGCTTTTGGTTGTTTTTTAAATGGCTATACGTATCTCAAAAATTCAAACTGGATGCCTGTCACAATTTTAGGTGACACAGTATTAATAAGTAAGAAATAGTTAGAATCCCTTCTGTCCGGAGATTGAGAGACCATGCGAAAAGCGGTTTTCAAGCTGGCTGGACACGTTTGCGTTCGATCATCTCGGGTTCTCTAGCGCCACATAAACTGAAATAAGCGTGATTAGCCGTCACCTAAAATTGTGTATTGACCTACTTAAACCCGGCTCATTTGGAAGAATTGTCCAGCCAGCCTGAGTCACATTTTTTTTGAGCATTCTCTGTAAACTTTTAATAACAAGAGGCATCCTTGTTACAGCCACGCCGTTCTGTTATTTGTATGATGATCCCGTCCAACTATACTACACTTTTCGCGCGTTCTACAAACGGTATTGGCACCGCCTTCACTACATATCCACACATCCACAGGTAAGTAATGTCTATGACATGATGTCATAATGCGCCTGAACATCGAAATTGAAAACAAAGAGAAAAATCTATCATGGGCAGTAAAACAATATAGGCCGACGAAACTCTTTAATCATGTGCAGACAGGCCTTCAAAACAATTTCGCTATATTTAACGTATATCCACTTAGCTAATATTCAATCAGCAACCCAAAGATCCATGCATGAGATACTCTCTCGGATAACAAATTACCGTAACTTCTTCAGTTCGGTTTACGTATTGCATATTATAAATAAATAAATAAAATTTCGTTATTGTAAAAACATGTCATACATACAAACATATTATGCCTAGCTGACATTATGTTTGCTGATTATAGCTGACTTATCTATCAATGATAACTGAAATGATGTCCTAGCGAGCGAGCCTACTCTACTAAACATTTTTTTTATGATTTCAGGGTATAGTTTCTTTATGTCTCTTGTACGAGAGGCTGTTGGAAGCTAACGAACCCCTACTTTGGATACATTTTAGAAACATAAATGTGAATCCGTAAGTACAGTCTTTATTATTATTATTACGTACTGTAGTGTAGCTGGATGTTTTTTTTATCTGGAGTATCTAAGGGGACAGCTGCCGTGCCGGTCAGCATAAAGCTACAGACAATTGATTTCAAAGATCAACTGGATTTTAAGCAGAATTTTCGGAAGTAACTAAAGAATTTAGGATGGAGAAAAGTGGAAGGCTTTTTCCAACAGTGGGACAATCCGGCATAAACAAGAAAAGACGACAACAATAACATGCGACACCTCGTAATAACGGAGTTCATTCACTCTCCTCGCACAATTTTAGGTTTTGCCTGGTTAGGCAACGAGTTTTGTAGTAGGCTACAAGTGGTGTTCAAATCCGGTCCTTCCCGTTCGTTAACACCCCCGTCGTTAACACTATTAACGACTGGGAATGATGTGTTCTTCTCGTTAACAGTGTTGACGAACGGAACTTTTTTTCCCACTCGTTAATACCCTCGTCTCGCGTATAGTTCAGGAGTCAGGTTACAGAAAAAAATGAAGCGTCAACATGGTATGATTAACTGTATGGAGATAGTTTTGTGGCTACCACGGGAAAACATCTCACTCCCATGGTGTATTCCAGGGTGTAGGATAGGGTACGTGCAGGGTACGTTTACGGTACGTTTTAGGGTACGTGTAAGGTACATGTAGGGTACGTGAAAGGAACATGTAGGGTACGTGTAGGGAACGTGTAGGGTACGTGCAAGGTATGTGTAGGGTACATGCAGGGTACGTGTAGGGAACATGTAGGGTACGTTGTAGGGTACGTGTATAGTACGTTGTAGGGTACGTGCAGGGTACGTGTAGAGAACGTGAAGGGAACATGTAGGGTACGTGTTGGGTAGGGTAGGGTAGGGTATGTGTTGAGTACGTTTTAGGGTACGTGTAGGGAACATGTAGGGTACGTGTAAGGAACGTGCGTGGTACGTGTAGGGAACATGTAGGGTACGTTGTAGGGTACGTGTATAGTATATTGTAGGGTACGTGCAGGAAACATGCAGGAAACAAGGGTACGTAAAAGGAACATGTAGGGTACGTTTTAGGGTACGTGTAGGGTACGTGAAGGGAACATGTAGGGTACGTGTAGAGTACGTTTTGGGGTACCCTACACGTTCCCTACACGTACCCTGCATGTACGTACCCACACGTACCCTGCACGTACCCTACAACGTATTCTACACGTACCCTACACGTACTCTACATGTTCCCTAAACGTACCCTGCACATACCCTACACGTTGTCTACATGTTCCCTAAACGTACCCTGCATTAACTCTACAACATACCCTGCACGTACCCTACACGTACCCTACACGTTGTTTACAAGTTCCCTACACGTACCCTACAATGTACCCTTCACAAAGTGGTAAAAGGTAGCCTTTAGCACTCTCCAGCCACCAAACTATCTCCATACAATTAATCATACCATGTTGACGCTTCATTTTTTTTCTGTGACCTGACTCCTGAACTATACGTGAGACGAGGGTATTAACGAGTGGGAAAAAAAAGTCCCGTTCGTCAACACTGTTAACGAGAAGAACACATCATTCCCAGTCGTTAATAGTGTTAACGACGGGGGTATTAACGAACGGGAACAACCCTTCAAATCCGAATATTTCTTTTACAGAGTCAGAGTAGTGTTCAAATGGCTAATGCGTGCGTTTAGTGGACATCTACCCCCGGACCAGCTGCTATTACTGTGGGACTCCATATTAGGCTACGACTGTCTGGAAATACTGTCATTACTTGCTGTAGCAATACTTAGCTTCAGAAAGGAGAACATATTCCAAGTAAACACTATACAAAACGTAGACGCAGTACTAGCAGATCTATCGACGATATCTGTAATACCGCTAATTCAGCTAGCTTTAATGAAGGCTTGAGACTATAAGCAAACGTAACATAGTATAATGTTGGTGGCGCTTTGCTATCATCTTTTAATTTTCTCGGAGGATTGCACATACATTTAGGGACATACATTACAAACATAGATTATTAGTAAGTACCGTTCAATGTAACCAAGTAAAGTTGGCAGTATATGGTTAGAAGAAAATATTACCAAAACCAGTGAACTTGTGCTATAGATAATGACGTACTTTCGACTCAAAATTGAGAAACGTTAAGTTGCTGGAATTACGAAGTTTTTTTTTCATTATTCTATTTGTTTTAACTTAATTTACTAAATGTGAAAATATAGAGTTGTTTTATTGTCATTATTGTTTATTATTTTGTAGTTTTATGAGAAAGCTGTTATGTCTATAAAAATATTTTTGTAGTACTCAATAGGCGACGTAGTCTACAATGTTTTAGTCTGTGGTTTTAGTATTTTTATTTTTTATCATAAACATTGTTTTTAAAATGTTGTTGTGGATAATTATGTTTTTCTTTTCGAAAAGAACAAAAATAAAGTATATGTTGTAACTACTGTATTTTCTTACAAACTACACACCAGTTGCCTTCTTCGTAGAAACTAATTTCAACTTCAATATTAGGAATTTCTTTACATAGGTTCTCTAGCTCGCACTCTTCAAAAACATGGTAATACCTTAGCAGGGTGTTTTCAGGTTGGCTCGATAATTTATTTTCAATCTTCGTTCTCAATTTCCAAGGTACTAGTAGGTCGTTATGTTTAAACTGGGTCCTGTTTTCATGTACTGGTAAGGTGACGCCTCCAATCGACATAACTTCATTGCTGCTCGGTTGGTCCTTGGTTTTAAGGAGGTAGTTGGACTTGGTCTGATCTTTAGCCCATACTGTAATGAGTGCCCGTCCGCCCGGCCGTAGCAGGCGAGCTATTGTAGCTATTGATTGCAATCTGCGGACCTGTAAAGACGAAGGCAATTTCGTAGAGATTGTTAAGTTGATTATGATAAGGGTTTTATTTCATCTGTAAAAAATATGTTAAAAAATATGTCTACATATTTTACGTAATAAAAAACTTAGTGATCCATGGGAAAAATTACTTGGAATACTTAGATACTTCTTCTACATCGTGTGGGTTGTATAGCAGTGTTGGGCAAAATTTAGTTTGATTGACGATTAAAAACATCTAAAACATCCAAACATCCAGAACATCCAAACATCCGAACGTCCAACCATCCAAAACATCCAAAACATCCAAACATCCAAACATCTAAAACATCCAAACATCTAAAACATCCAAAGTATCCAAACATCTTAAACATCCGAACATCCAAAACATCCGACATCCAAATATCCAAACATCCAAAACATCTATAACATCCAAACATATTTTCAAATTTATAATATTAGTGTGAATGGATGATACTGGCTCGAGTGTGCTAAAATAATGTTGTATTTTTTCAATTAGTTGTTGAGTTTCAATCTAATTAAAATTGACGACTAAATATTACTCAAAAGTTACAACTAAAACTAATTTTATCAATCGCGATTGAATCAATCAAACCAAACTAATCACTAAAATGTATTTTGACTAATCAATCCGATTGGAATTTTTTGTGATTACGCCCAACACTGTTGTATAGTCGCCAAGGGTCGAATATATCCAGTTCTCACACACCATATTGTAACGTACAGAAGGCGATTCAACCGGAACCAAGAAGGGGTATACTGCTGAAATTATTTACTTATGGCCCATCCAGGTGAACTGCATCAGGGTTTGGATTGGAACGGGTTACCTACGATTAGAGCGTACGACTCAACTTCCGGAGTTCTAAGATTAAATCCCGGTGGAAATTGTCAACACTTTGTAAGACTAAAGCACTCAGCAGTGGGGATATCCCGCACATGATGCTTGCACTAGTCAAGAGTCATGGGTCACCTTGCTGCTGAAGTGGTGTATGACAGCGATGCAGATGATGACGTCACCGCAGCGCTCCCTCGTGCAGCATGTCGAGCCGTACCTACGCACTCAGCAATGGGGATATCCTACACGTGATGCTTGCACTGGTCAAGAGTAATGGATCACCTTGCTGCTGGAGTGGTGTATGACAGCGGCATGCAACAAGTCGAGCCCTACCTACGCACTCAGCAATGGGGATATCCCGCACGTGATGCTTGCATTGGTCAAGTAATGGATAACCTTGCTGCAGCGGCATGCAAGTCGAGCCGTACCTCAATCAATCGCACTCAATCAGCAATGGGGATATCCCGCACGTGATGCTTGCATTGGTCAAGAGTCATGGATCACCTTGCTGCTGAAGTGGTGTATGGCAGCGATGCAGATGATGACGTCATCGCAGCGCTTCCTCAAGCCCGCGTGCAACACGTCGAGCCGTACCTACGCACTCAATCAGCAATGGGGATATCCCGCATGTGATGCTTGCACTGGTCAAGAGTCATGGATCACCTTGCTGCTGAAGTGGTGTATGACAGCGATGCAGATGATGACGACAGCGCAGCGCTTCCTCAAGCCCGCGTGCATCAAGTCGAGCCGTACCTACGCACTCAGCAATGGGGATATCCCGCACGTGATGCTTGCACTGGTCAAGAGTCATGGATCACCTTGCTGCTGAAGTGGTGTATGACAGCGATGCAGATGATGACGTCAGCGCAGCGCTCCCTCAAGCCCGCGTGCAGCAAGTCGAGCCGCACGCACTCAGCAGTGGGGATATCTCGCACGTGATGCTTGCATTCTGTCAAGAGGCCGCTACTTCGCTCGCCGGCTATCTAAATCGTGATTGACAATGTAATATAAATCCTTTGAGTCAATAGCAAAAGTTTAAATTTATATACTTAATAAAAATTTATACATAACTTTCTTACAAAGATAAAATCTACAGACCATTTACAGAATATGAGACACTATAACAAGATCTCAAAAGAAGGTCAAAGAAACTATTCTTGTACAGCGTAAGATTTCTTTTCTTATCAGCAAAGGTCTGTCAAGAGCCAAGAGGAAAGATCTGTCCCATTATTCAGCCGATGAGACGTATTACTCGTATCTCGTCATGGCTAAGAATAAATAAGCATCAAATAAAAAATTCTAGTGTATGATGAGCCAGCAATTAAAATTTCACATTAAGCCAGTATTTGTTTTGAAATTATGTTTTTGGCTAAGTCCGAACAAGTCCAGATCTTCTGATCTCTAATAAAGTATTTTATTTATTGCACATCCATAAAGAAACAATAGGTGTTAATAAAATTATTATTATTAATGCACAGTTCTTTTATCGTTCCAAAAATATAGGGCACAGCAAAATTTCGGAGAGAACAAGATGTTTTTAAGTAGGACCATAAATATTTTGAATGTTGATCTTTATTTTATGTTAATTTAAGTATATTATGATATCGATTTTTTTTTATTTTTTTTAATATTTTTTTTTTTCATTTATCTTTTAATATTTGCGGCAGTTTGTCATATATCTTGATGGTCATTACATAACGACTGGTTGAATATAATTGTAATGTAGAAATGGGTTGCATTAGCCTGTCTTTATGTCGTAAATGCCTTTGTTATAGAATCAGGTGAATGCCTATTAGGCTCTAGAACTGACCTGCCAGATGTCATTCCTCGGCAGTATGTTCTTCCCATTGCCGCAGCCGAGGTCCAGAACTACAGCCCCAGCTGGCACACTCTCCATAAACTCCACGACTTTGGGCCACGGCTTGTGACGTGTCGTGCTAAAGTGCTCTGCTATTTGCTCGTACACCTGCAGGTTTTTTTAAAGATTATTATGAAATCGCAGGTCTCACAATTTCGTCATAAATTGTGGAAAAACTAGCTGTTTGCCCGCTTTTAATATGACTTCTAATGAGTGTGACCTTATAAGTGCTCTGTAAAAGTGATGGGGGATACTCGCTTCGTGCCTTTATACAGCATTTACATGTGTAAGAGATTAAAAAAGCAGGAGAATTATTGCCTATTCAAGTACTCTTAACTTGTTTTGCTACCAACAGTACCTACATTATAGAACATTCTGTGTTAAGTTTGCAAGTTTTTTTATTATGGTCTCAATAATACCTGGTGCACATGTAATTCTTCTAAATTAGATGCGACACCATCCTCTATGTCGTCGCTGCTTTTCTGAACACTGTCACATAAAGTCCTATATTCACAATTGCATGGTCCAGATCTTGTCCATCGAAATGTAAGTGATATTCTAGTTTGTCTAGGAACTGTATCACTGGTGATCACTTTGACGGTTGAGGGGGATTCAATGCTACGAGTTTCTATAATAGGGTCCCAAGTTCGAGGTATAATGCCGTGTTGCCAGTCGTACCTGGGGAGAAAAATAAAGAGTAACAAGGTTAAAAAAAAGTTTAAACTAAGTAAATGTTTTCTATCACAGATACAGACTTTTAAGTAAACAGACTGTCAAGCTTATTTACTAAAATAACAGATGGCATGTAGTAAGTATCAATAATAAATTAAATAAATTGTAAATGCCAAAATTAAAGGCTATAATCATGACGACAAAGGTATGTTATACATGATAAACATGATATAAAAGTCTCAAATCAAATCAATAAAGGTCTTAAATATGTAAGTAGAAAAATATTATGAATGGTTAATGGTTATTGTGGTTTGGTACATAATAAATAACCTACAAATAAGAATATGAACAAGCTAATAAAAATATCAGGGTGTAATATGCTGAGTGGGACTCATGCACAATAAATGCTTACCTAGCCTCACCCTGCATGATTAAAATAGACCTGGCTGGCACCACCACAGGTACATATTTCCCTGTGTGGTGCTTCCAGTCCATGACCACTGAAGAGCCAAGAGAAATGGACAGGATTGTGAACCCAAAGGGGCTGTGCTTGTCAACATGGGATGGTATGCCTGCAACAAATAAAAACTAGTTCAGTGAAAACTTGCAAGTTTAAACATAATAAAAAAATGTAAAGAAAAAAAAAATGAAAGAAAAATTCATTGAGTATGTTGTATTACTGATGGTAAAAAAAGCAAATAAGATAGCAGATTTTCAAATATAATAATAGTGTAGTAGGTATATATAGATATATGTGTATAATATATGTAGCTAGCCTAAGAATATATTTGAACACAATATTTTTACCAGTTTACATATTTTCTGAATTCAAAAGATTCCCAGTTTGTTACTACTAAAAGGTTACTGAAATTGGAAAAGGGAAAATGAACTTATTACCTTGCCCAGGCTCATATTTATTGACTGTCAGCTGATCAGGTACACTCAAATCAAAACCCATTTCTCTCAACCTTGACCACAAGACATCACACTGATTTGGAATCTTTTCTAGTAAAGGAGAATTCAAATCTACATCATTACTTCCATATCGGAACTCGTAGCCATAATGTTTAACCTGCCGATTTTTCAAATTGCTAGATTCATTGATCCATTGAAAGAGATTTATAAACCGAGTCTCTTCTTCTTTGCTTATGAAGTTTTGCAGTAAAGTCAGACCTTTCGGATTTTCATGCTGGCAAATTATTTCATTTATTGGTACTGGAAGGAAATTAAAAATTAATTTAATTTAACTAAAACACTTTTAAGATACTTGATTTTTATGGTATTAAATCTTTTACCATAAAAATATACTTTAGGAACAAAAAAGCCAATTTTATACAACTAAAACATACAAACCATTTTCTACAAAACTTAAATAAAGTGGAGGTCCAGTTCCATCTAGTTTTATGGTGCCATTACAAGTATTATAAAACTTAGTAGCGTCGTCAGTGCTTTTAAATACTAGAAATGAATGGGATTCTCCTTTCTCTGCTATAAACCTAGTGACTTTGTCAATACCACATTGGGAAATAAGTTCTTCAACAGCATCCTTTTCTAAACCTGTAGCCTGGCCTGCATTGCACAGAACAATATTCTGAAAAATACACATTTTTTAATAAATTCATAGTTCCGTGATTTTTATAATAACAAATAATAAAATAACCTTACAGGTCCATTTATTTCCGTGCAAGTTATTCCCTTAGAACTTTTTAAACGTGCAGCAAATCTTTTCTTTTTACGGTCTCCCTTCTTGTCATTCTCCATTTCTTCAAGTAATTAAATAAATACAGGGTTTATTTTTATGAATATTCCAAAAATAATTTCACGTGAAAAAGATGTAGAAATAAATGTCAAAATGTAATGTAAATAATCTGTAATTTGACGGAACACAAAACATGATTACGCATTCCGAATTAGACTTTCAGCGCTGTCAGCGATCAGAAATGCAAAAAAATACATGCATAGGGCGCATTCCGAATCAGACTTTCAGCGCTGTCAGCCATCAGAAAAGCAAAACAATGTATGAGTTTTGACAGCTGACAGTAATTCGGAACGCAATTACGGGTGCTTTAATCGATTTCAGCGCGTCTCGGAACGCAGGGTACATTTCTGTTCACGTATGATGAGTGACATTTGTTTTTCAAATGAGGTTTACATAATCTTTCCATTAGTCAGCCAGCCAAGCGTAAAATGGAACGCCAGTGTTGCCAGTTTAATATTATTTGTTGAAACTTGAAGTTACCAAAATCAAGAAGATGATGAATGGATAATTTTTCATTACCGTCATCTCGTATGTGCCTGCCTAGGTCCTTCTGGCTTGTAAGCTATAAATTCCGTCAGTGACGGATAAACAATTTCTTATTATGATATTCAGACCAAACGTGACGCAACAGTGAATGATTGGCGTTTGAACATGGTATACGCGAAATGACGCTTAAGATCATAGATACTGAAAATAACAAAATCTAGCAAACGAAAGTCCAGTTTTACTACCCTATTGCTCAGTGAAGCAAAAATAAATAAGATTGAACACTCAAACAACATACAAAACAGAACAGATTTCATAAAATCATTGTTTTAACATGGCACATACGAAACCGTATGTACCAAATTTCATTTGTCAATATTTCGACAACTATACCATTTGGACCCCAACGAAGCAGTCTAGCAGCGTTACGTTTGATATGTGACAGTATATAACACTTGAAATCCGTTCGCGTAGCAACATATTCAAAGAAAAATCAAAAACAAAATTTCGACACGTCAGACTGTGTGGCCCATGATTAAAACTGTCACGTTACGTGAATATCGCGTAACGAAGTACTTACGATACAATTCATGATTAAAATTAGTATAGAAATTAACTAGGGTGACCACGATGTTATTTTTTGCGGATATCATCACATAAGACTACTACAAAACAAAAAACCTTTTTACATTCATCACTTAAACTCATTCCACACATGTACTTATTAGCTTCAACACTTAACGTATTCTGCACACTCACCTTACTTACACACAAAAACTCTCTATATCCCTTCTTCTCCCACACACACACACACACACTCACACACACGTACACGCGCACACACACTCTCTCTAACGCAAACAAAACACCTATACACACGCATTCATCCACACAAATTTTCCTTGTTATATTTAAGATTTTTTTTTCTTTTTTTTTTTCTTTTCTTTCCAATAGCTAAAATCATTTCAATTTATACATGTCACATTTTTGCGTCGGTCACCACTCTACTCCTAGAATCATTCTAATTTTAGTTTTTTAATTTAACCTTTTTCGAAAAAGAATACTGTCTCCCAAGATACAGGTTAAATCCTAGTTTGGGAGTCAGAGCTCGCTTTAGTTCATTGTTGTCAAACCTAAAAAACTGTAGAACTCTTAATTAAAAAAAAAAAATTGGAAAATAAACATACTTATTACTATTTTTTTATTATTAGCGAAAGTATTTATTTATTCTTTTATTGATTTGTATCTTGTTTTTTACGTTTTATTCAAAACTGCCATTTTTGTGATCACTTATGTGACCAGACAGAAGTGTGTTTGCATTATGGCTGGTTTACACGTATTAAGTTGTTTAGTAGTTAACTTAGTTTTAAGCAACTTAATGCGTGTAAACAGCGAATTTAGTAGTAAGTTGCAAGATAAAATTTTGTGTGCAAGTAAACAAGTAGATTAGAACTTTTTGTATTACTTGACACGTTTGGAAAGGCGCGATTTAGTTAATTTTAAGTTAAATGCGAAGTGCGAAGTTAAGTGCGAGTGTTTTATGTTTATTTTTTAGATATATTTTAATATATATTATTATAAAAACTTTAATGATTGATATATTATTAATATTAAATATTAATCATTAAAAATAATAATAATATACTATAAAAAATAAATAATAATATAACATTAATTATATAAAAATAAATATTTTATTATACTTTATTATAATATTTATTACAGATTTGAATTCGCTGTTGATCGTCCATCTTGGGCTAACTAAAGAGCTTAACTACTAAAGTGACGTGTAAACACTTACTTAAAATTTAGTCGCTTAAAATTTAGTTAAAATTTAGTTGCTACTTGACAACTTAATACGTGTAAACCGGCCATGGTTTAATATTATATTATTATTATTTTTAATAAATAATATTTAATATTAATAATATATTAATCATTAATGTTTTTTACCTATATAATAAAATATATTAAAATATATCCAAAAAATAAACATAAAACACTCGCACTTAACTTCGCACTTCGCATTTAACTTAAAATTAACTAAATCGCGCCTTTCCAAACGTGTCAAGTGACAGGCCACGCCTACCAACTTACCCGAAAAATAGAAAAAGTTCTAATCTACTTGTTTACTTGCACACTAAATTTTATCTTGCAACTTACTACTAAATTCGCTGTTTACACGCATTAAGTTGCTTAAAATTAATTTAAAATTTAGTTAACTACTAAACAACTTAATACGTGTACGTATTAAGTTAGAGAATAAATTAGAGCAGACGGGTTCTCGAACGGAGACCGCGACTTGGGAAACGTAGTGTGGGATGCCCCCCTGCCAGGTGGACTGATGACCTGAGGAAGGTCGCTGGTGGTGGGTGGATGAGGAAAGCGGGTGATCGTGCGCTTTGGCGTGCCCTTGGGGAGGCCTACGTCCACAGTGGACTGCAATAGGCTGATTGATTGAAGTTTGTGACCATGATTGTATTATTGTGCGAGTTTAGAATCCGTCAATTTTGGAGTTCGGCGAGTTTGGAACCCGGCAAATTTTGAATCTGACAGGTTAACGACGAGTTAGGAACCCGGCGAAGAAGGATCCATTTATCTGTGAAATGAAAGGCGGCGCTAGTAGAGAACAAAATTGTATTTCAACTAATAACGCACGACTTTCCCGAAAGTTGTCATTTTTATACTAATCGCCGATATCGCCGCCGCGCCGATACTTCCCTTATTGTCACTTTTTTTAGAAATTTATCTGGCAGCACTAAAAGAAATAAAAAGTAAAATGTCAAAAAAATTGCCAAAAAATCCAGTGAAAAAATCGTCAACATCAACAGCGTCAACAGATAGTTCAGATAGTTGGCCGGCCGCCCGCTGCATTAAAAAAAAAATAAACGCTATTATTTATCTCTCTTGTATTTTCTATCAGTTTTTGAAGAAATAAGGATGAGTGGCGAGAATGTAAGCCTACCAAACGAAATTGCTTCAGTTGTGAAATATAACCTCAATAATTTATTTGATTCCTATGAATATATTATCTTTTCAGGTTGTCCTAAAAGGAAAAAATAAACGACACGTAATTTGCATGGCTTCCGATTTCTTCTACCCCAACACAGGAGGTGTAGAAGAGCATATCTACAATCTTTCTCAATGTCTTATCAAACGTGGTCACAAAGTTGTTGTAATGACTCATTCGTACGGCAAAAGAATAGGTATTCGATACTTAACGGCAGGTTTGAAAGTTTACTATTTACCCATAAGAGTTTTCTACGCTCAATGTATTCTTCCAACTATGGTGTGCCATATACCAATAATCAGATACATTCTGATCAGAGAAAAAGTCGAAATTGTACATGGACATTCTGCTTTTAGTGTTATAGCTCATGAAGTTTCTATAATAGGTAAGTTATTAGGTCTTAAAACTGTATTTACAGATCACAGTTTGTTTGGTTTTGCTGATACATCAGCTGTTTTGACTAATAAATACTTACAGATGTGTTTATGTGAATGTGACCACTGTATATGCGTTTCACATACAGGTAAAGAAAATACTGTCCTCAGAGCAAAAGTGAAAGCTCATAAAGTCTCAGTCATTCCAAATGCTGTGGATGCCTATAGCTTCACTCCTGACCCTAGCCAAAGAGACCCTAAGTTTATAACTATTGTTATTGTATCAAGACTAGTTTATAGAAAAGGTGTGGACTTAATGGCTGCAGTCATTGCTGACATGTGCCCTAGATATCCCAATCTAAGATTCATTATTGGAGGAGATGGACCCAAAATGTGGTTACTACAAGAAGTTAGAGAACAAAGAGGGCTCCAGCACTGTGTCACTTTGCTGGGAAGCCTGAAACATGCTGAAGTGAGGAATGTATTGGTTAAAGGAGATATATTTTTAAATACTTCACTGACTGAAGCATACTGCATGGCCATTGTTGAAGCTGCTTCCTGTGGCCTCAAGGTTGTGTCCACCAAGGTTGGTGGTATTCCTGAAGTACTGCCTACAAATATGATTTACCTAACCGAGCCAAAAGTTGGCAGTGTAGTTGAAGGCATTAAGAAAGCCATAGAAGATATACAGAAAGGCAAAGTTATATGCCCTTTTGAATGTAATAAAATGGTCAGGAACATGTACAACTGGATGGACATAACTAGAAGAACAGAATCAGTGTATGACAAAATCTCAAAGAATAAAAACAGATGTTTAGGTTTGCAGTTAAAAAGTTATTATACTTGTGGTGTTTGGCCATTTCTTCTAGTCATTACATTGATGTACTTGCTATTACAATTGACTGAGAAAATCCATAAGCGTAAACATATAGACCTAGCTAGAGATTTAAAGTTATAGAACCAAATATTTCATAGTTGTAAGCATGCTGTAAGTGATTGATAAAATAAATACAAAGTTTTATGTTGGAATGATAATTTATTATAATCAAATATAAAAGAGGCTGCTAGTTTTCATAGCTAGCCATAAATATAGAAAATAATTAAATAAATAACAAATTACTTATATGATTAAAAGATACATTCCAATAATACAACTCCAATGAGATAAAATATTTTAGATACAACATAACATTTCGCCTAATATGATTATCATGTTTTATTCTATTACATTAACACACATTTAAATGTGATTTTAACACTGAGACTGATGTTATATTAATGTAATCTTAATAAAAGTACAATATAAGTGTTATACAGGCTAATATTGATCAGGTTCTCTTGAGGTGTTTAAGCTCTGTAAAATTAAAATAAAATATAGTTAGTATTAGTTATAAAATTCATATTTTTATTTTTCTAATATAAAGTTGTTTTATTAAGTACTGATGACTTTGTTTCAACAAATTGCAATTAATTTTCTTAAAAGAAACTTAATATTTTAAGAAACTGAAAAAAAAATATATTTATTTGAATAAATCGTTTTTCTTTCTTTCTTTCTTTCAAATTGTAGTAAAACAGTCCAATAAAAACGGGTTATTCCAATAATCTCCATTGACTTGCCCCATTGATGGGGATTTCTGGATTTTTTTCCAAAAATCCCCATATATATCCATCCATATTCATATTTATTGAACCCATTGAGTATTGATTAAGTTTGTAATGGGGATTTTTGGAAAAAAAATCCAAAAATCCCCATTGAGTATTGATTAAGATTGTAATGGGGATTTTTGGAAAGAAAAAAACCAGAAATCCCCATTAGCTTCAAATTAAGTACAACTTGTTATGTAATCACAGCTTTTTTAATGTAATTCACCTATAGCATATAATTAAATAAAATTTTACAATTATTGATTTAAAGTCATAGTACCACACATCTGATAATAAAGGATTAATTACTATTTTCAGCTTAGTAAAATATACATGTTTATAAAAACGAAAATTACATTTTAATATAAAAATGACTACTTTGCAGTTTTACAGTGCTATCTCATAGCAAGGTAGTCATTTTTATATTAAAATATTTTAGTTATTATAAACATGTATATTTTATATTTGTTTTTTTTACTAAGCTGCAAATAGTATTTAATCTTTTATTATCAGATGTGTGGTATTATGACTTTAAATCAGTAATTGTAAATTTTTATTTAATTATATAATTTATATGCTATAGGTGAATACATTAAAAAAGCTGTGATTACATAACAAGTTGTACTTAATTTGAAGCTAATGGGGATTTCTGGTTTTTTCTTTCAAAAATCCCCATTACAATCTTAATCAATGCTCAATGGGGATTTTCCGAAAAAGAAATCCAGAAATCCCCATCAATGGGGCAAGTTATTTTTGGAAGATTATTGGAATAACCCATAAAACGGCTTAGAAATTGTAACAAATAATTTTCTATAACAACAATTGCCAGGTTTCATACAAAGATCATTTATTTGTCTTTGGAAAACAAGGCTGGATGAGCCATGTCAATAACTCTGACACTGGAGTTCGAGAGATGATTATGATTATAAGCCCTTTTCCTAATCGTATTTGTAATGGAGGCTTACACAGTGGTGGTGCGTGGCGGGCACTTGGGACGCACGCCAGCTTGCTTGAGTTGCAGGACAATGGAACGCAGACGCGCCACGTCGCGCCCCCGACGCGGACCGAAGTCACACAGCTCGGCCACGCGCGCCCACTCGTTGCCATTCTCGACACCACTTTCAGAGCCGCGTGCTAAAGCTCGCTCAGCATTCCTGTGAGCATAGATTTAAAGATAAAGAATACTAAGCAAGCGTAACGCATTTTATGCTAGTATGTGTGCCATTACCGTGATATATTACTTAAAATAGAGATCTTTACTAAGACCAATTTGCATTCGTCTTCAGGAGAGTGTTGAATGTAGAGTGCAAAATCTTACTATAACTTGTATAAAGTAACATTTACATTATGCACTTTCCTAAAGACTAATATAGCTTAAATTAACCTTTAGGCTAGATTCCCCTCAGAAAGTTATTGGCATAAAACTAAGGTACACACAGAATGGTAATGTAGTGTTAAGGCGCTACGCCGAAAAAAAATTGTTGCGCAAGAGGTGTGTCTAAGGTAGACGGCGCGGGCAGCGCCCCGCGTCGTCCAGCCGCTCCCCGCGCCGCCCCGCACAGACCCCGCTCCAAAACATCGAGGCGGGTCTATGACCTCTGCGACAATGATAAAATATTATATTTGTTTAATTTGATGTAATCGCGCAAAGTATATTACTATGTATGATTCGCTCTTTGAGTATATATTTTTTATTTTATTTTAATTAGTCTTTAGTGTAGTAGAGTGTAGGGTAGTAATGATTATAATTTCACCTAAAAATAAAAGATTTAGTATTTCAAGATTCCAGACATTTTGACATTGTAATAGTAACTATAATTTGAATTACTATAATACGGTCCGCCCGCGGCTACGCTCGCGTTGTGTAAGATTTTCCCGTGGGAATAAGCCTTTTCCCGTAAAAAGTATCCTATGTGTTCCAGGGTATAAACTAACTTTATTCCAAATTTCTTTCATACCAATCCGTTCAATAGTTGTTGTCTTCCAGTATCTTCACTTCAAAATTATATAGGGGACAAGGGGAAAATAATTCCCGTTGTCACCACTTTAATTTATTTATAAAATACCTACAGATTTTTGAGTATTTTTATTCCATTGTTTCCAAACTGAAGTCAATTTATTAATTGGATGCAAAAAAAGAAAAATGTGATGTTTATTTACGATTTACAATACGATCGATACGTATCTACTTATTTCTGATACGATCAATATTGTGAATGTTTCCGGAAATACATAATGTTTTCATCGTGACTATTTTTTTCTTTGTGTTAGATTAAACAGGATGATCACTATAAATGTCTTTATAATATTTTTATCACACACACGTTACTTCAACACATCAATTATTTTTTCTTTCACTGTCATAATGATGAGTAATTGGTACCAAAGAAATCTTATATCAAATATTTGGTTCAAATCAAGATCAAAAGTTTCTGTTTTGTCAATAAAATTGGGTATGCAAAGTTTTAAAAAAAGTATGCTAAATGCAAAACCATTTGGAGATATAAGGTTGGTTCCTAAATATATTTTGCATTTTTTTTGCTCAAAATACTACACAGTTGTTTATTTTTTTATAAAATCGTTTAATTTCCAAGTGCCCTCCAAAAAGTAACCTGTAGCCGTGCCATCCATGGTAGCTTTGACGTCGAAAAATGATTCATAAATCAAAATATTTTTATTTGATTTGATATACGGCTGATTCTCTGCCTTGAAAAACGAGATATATAAAAAAATTACACAAATGTCAAACTTCATCTTTAAATATGGCACAGAATCTTGCGCCACGTGTAAAGCTTGATCTGATATTTAAATATATTTAATTGTAAAACTTTTACTTTAGTATTATATCAGACTGCCCACGCCGCGAAATTTTATTGATAAAGCATCGACTATTTGTGTTTACCATTGAAATTATTGGGGCGCTTGGTCTGGCATCACTAAAATACATTTGATGACATACGATGACAGCTAACTTCATACCTACATTTTTTGCTTGTCACTAGGCAAAAAATGTATTTTATTCAGCTAACTGTAATGACTCACTTCAACCACATCTAGATAGATATAATTTAGCATCTAAGTAGCTTGTAGTCAATACGTTTGTCTGACGCACAACACGTCTTTCATTCTGACACGCTCCTGTGTCTCCATACCTCATGCATGGTGACCCTGCCAACACTGCCTAGTATGGACAGTCCTGTGCATCGCGATTCGCTAGTGATAAAAATATAACGTTTTCGTTCGTAAAAATTGTAATAATGTGTTAAAACGAGGATCTGATAGGATGATGTTTACGTGCTAAAAGTGGTTCTTTTTCGATGGGTGTGGAGTTCTTGAGGAAGCTGCGGCGACTCTTGAGACGAGCAAGAGGAGGGTTGTGCCGTAAAGGAGGTGCCTGCTGTCTTGAGACTGTTTCGCTCTTTCAATATCGCAAGCGACCTCACGTCCCACGCTGGGTGGAACAATTCCTGCCATGGAGTAAAGCTTTCTCAGTGGTGTCGGTTTCAGGGTGCCCGTGACTATACGTCATGATTCGTGGAGAGCCGTGTCCACATTTCTCGCATGGGCTAAACAAACCCAAACTGGAGTCGAATATTCGCCTGCTGAGTAAGCGAGAGCAAGACAACTCGTTCGAAGAACGCGTACGCTGGCTCCCCAGCGGGTAGTGGTAAGGCGTCTCAGGATGTTGTTCCGGGCACCAACTTTACTCTTAAGCTTGCGGCAGTTCTCTCTTTATGTCAGAGATCGATCCCACGTTGTCACGTGGGATCGATCTCTGACATAAAGAGGGAACTGCCGCAACACCTAAGTACCGTCAAAAAATGTTTTTAAACTTTCATACAAATTAACTCAGTTCAAAATAACAGTTTAAAAAAGTTTTGGAACGAAAGTTGTTCAGTTTAATGGGCCGATTATTACCACACGAGAGGTTTTACGTTATTTTGCTAAGTCGTTGACATGTTGTAGTTTTGATTTGTCACGGCAAAGCTAACGATATCTCTTTAGAAATTCATTAAGTATTTTAGAATTTCTAAAGTGTGACAATATTTCCTTATATTTATTAGAGGTTCTATTTTGTCATAAAAACTAAGATTCTTGGATTTTTTTTTATTTTTAACATTGCCTCATTGTTTCCTTGGCAAAATAGTGCTCTTAACCGAGTTTCATCAAACCCATTAACTCATAGAAAAAAAAATTGTTGTTTTCTTAATGGAATAGTCCACTAACCCAAGTTTTAGTTTCGTAATCAGAGCACTAACAAAATAATAAACTGTCAGTTAAAAATATATGAGTTCATTTTGTTCAATATTATAATTATTTTTTTATAAATAATTATTACTCATCCAAAATATCACTTGAATAAAAATACTCGTAAATCAATCATTCATTTTATAATTATAATATGTAACGTGGGAGAACGGAAATATTTATTCCCACTGTCCCGTGTTTTTTTTTTTCGAGTGAACATACTGGGGGACAGCGGGAAAAATCCTTAGTTGTTCCCCCGTGAGGGATATAATCCTTTGACTGGAAATAAGACTTGGCCCCGCACACACTTGGCTGGTTTTTTGTAAGCTAGGTATAGGCTATAAAATTACGTAACGAGTATGCAAACTTTATTTTTGAATCAATAAATAAATTATATCATACCTACCTAATACAATAAAAATAATTCTAAAAAACCGCATTTGGTTGAAGAATAGAACTACCTAACTATTCCTCTCGCGCCTGCCTGTGTTGTACTAGAAAAATAAAATGATCGACATCTGTAACTAGGTAGTATAGTAATAACATCTAATTTGAAAAAACAAATGTATGATGTGCCGTCCACTGTACATACACATATACCCTTTGCGTAGTGTACTCGTATTATTAGTGTCGACCTTGAAAGTGATAGTATCACAAACTTGACTAAACCTTACTAAGTATACAAGCAGCAGGTATGGACCCAACCTATATTTATTTAATTTAAAATCGATTTAGAAATATTGTCAATGTAACGGATCGGACGGACGGATGTGACGGACCTACTCATAGTACGTCTTCTCCAAATAAAATTATTTCGTGAGCCGGGTGGCTTGGAGCGCCACCGAGCGCACATCCGTCGTCGGCAAAGATCATGGGCGACTGAGCTCAAGAAAGGAAAGTGATGACGCTAAGCTTCTCCGCACGTGTTTAACAGAGAAAGAAATAATGGTCGCGCGCTCCAAGTAAATGGCGTAAGTGCCAAATTTACTTTCTCAGTTTATATAAAAAGTACTAATTTGATTTGTAAATTGCTTGCGAAAAACATAAAGCAGTCGGAGACCTATCTTGTAACTAAATTTCGGCGACCAATAAATTACCATTTACCTCTCAGATTCAAATAACGAGAATCGAAGACGCTGCTTTGGATAACATTTGTATCGAGAAGATTTTTACCAAACATGTTTTGACCTTAGTGTAAGCGTAGATAATAGAGTCCAATAACATATTTTAGAAAATCAATACATTTACTGACGTAGATAATGAGATCTGATTCAACAAAAATCTTGAAAATTCCCGGACTAGCCCCTTAAATAATTAAAATAAAGTTTTGAGTAAGTCCACCGGTCTGAATCACCGAGCCCATGATCATTATGATCACACTCCTATCCCCGAAAGGGTGAGCTCCCTAGAAGTGTACAATTGATACTTGCGATTGTCGGCACTTGATGGAACTTGGTAACTATGTGATCTAGAATAAGTGATTAATAACCCTGTGAAGATGATCTGTTGATCGAAACCGGTCGGGTGAATGTAATATAAGTGGAACTAGTAAAAGTGACTTTTATTAAATATCCCTAGAAGTGCACACTAAATTCACATTATACAAAACTACACTTGTAGACATTATATTATAAAAAAATGACAAATCCCCTTTTAATAACACAAATAAAGGAAAACCAAAACCTGACTGACCCTCATCCACAACAAATGTTAGTAAATTTCCCAATTCCTGTAAAATGTCATACTTACTTAGCAGACTCCCTGGGAGCATTGAAAAATAAAGGTATTTATTAGTTAAGAAAAATTACACAGGTATCTTCTTTAATTTTCTTCAGTTAGCAAGTAGAAAGTCAAACAAAATGCTACATACTTACTACCTATGCTTTGTAGTTAAGAAACAAAGCACTAAATATTATCTAATCTACATCCATATTATTAAATTAAACCCATTCTAAAACCTCAGAATATCTACAAAGATTAAGTACTTACCAAAATTTAAAACAAGAAAATAAAGATCTCATGATCAAAAGTAGTCGGCTCAGCTATTCTATTTATTAATAGTCAGTTAGTTATGAAGTAATGCAGATAACATTATACATGGAAGGAAACCCAGATTGTAACAGACTGGCTACTTGAAAAAATTATAAGATAATGTAATAAATAACACTTGTAAGTATTACTGATCTTATAATCAGAAGTATATATATATACTTCAATGTAAAATAGTTCATGCAATTCATACCTATTGGCTGCTTTAGTCTTAGCAATAGTTTCCTCATGAGTCTTGTACCAATCTTCCAATTCTTTTTTAGCAATTTTCAACCACTCTTCCTTCTTCTTCTCTTCTTCAGCATCTATAGATTATAATTTTTAATTAACATATGTAATTAATGTACAATTACTCATAAATAAATTGAATTTATGAGTTCAATCTCTACCCGCTCCAATCTGACATGTTCGACTCTACCTGATTGGGTAAATAGAACATTATATTTTATTAAACTTTCTGGTAGAAATAAAGTTCTGTGATTTTGGAGTACATCTAATTAGATAAAATAATAGAAAAACACATACAGTATTTTGTGGAAATTAACAAAAAATTTAGGAAGAAATTTTTTAAATTTTCTGGTAGAAATAAAGTTCTGTGATTTTGGAGTACATCTAATTAGATAAAATAATAGAAAAACACATACAGTATTTTGTGGAAATTAACTAAAAATTTAGGAAGAAACTTTTTATTTTTTTATTTTGGTGACCTGATAATATATCTATTATCAGGTCACCAAAATAAAAAAGTAGGTACACATAATAAATTTACCTTTCTCCTCTAGTCGTTTTTTCTGTTCCTCTCTCCAAATGCGAATCTTTTCGGGCTCATCCCTCTCTTGCCTGAACGCTGGAATCGGAGCAGGCGTAGGTTCTGTCTCATCCAAACCTAGACTTTCAGCCTCAAAAACAGTGGGAATTTCTGTTTGGAAAAACACATTACAATTTTATTATTATATGATTCAGATGAGAACGTAGGTAGTAGAAGAGCAGTCGCTTAGAGCGGTAAAAAACTGAAGGCGACCCTCTGACCATTCTTACCTTCAAAGTCGTCAAAGCCATTAGAAGATGCGACAGGGGGCGGAGCACTAGTTTCCAACTCATCTTCTAGTCCTGCCAGGTTATTCTGTTCGCGAGCCAAAAATTCAGCTGCCGGATCTACTTCAGGTTGACCGAAATTATCATCGAAATTATCCATTGTTGCTGAATTAAGGAATTTTTAGTGAAAAATGAAAATAAAGTCGTCGACGATGACTCCAATACTTTTTTTTTTAAGATTCGTTCATTTCATAGATAAGGATTAAGGGGTGCATTCCGAATCAGACTTTCAGCGCTGTCAGCGATTAGAAAAGCAAAAAAAAAACGTATGAGTTTTGTTTTGACAGCTGGCTAACCGTGATTCGGAATTTGATTACGGTTACTTTAATCGATTTCAGCGCGTCTCGGAACGCAGCGCGAATGAATGAATACATAACATAACCTCAAACTTCTCAACTCAACTTTATGTTTTAGTAAAATCAGATATTTTCTATATAAGAATGAATTTGTGTGTTCGAACAAAATGTATTCGTGCCAACCTTGTAGGCAGTCTTTATCGATATACTACATCAACAAAGGAAGCCGTCGAACAAAATGAGCAAGTACTGATCGATGATTCTGATGATATAAAACTTAGAGAGGAAGAACTTGAGAAGAAGCGTAATATTTCACGGCTGTCGAAGGCGCACTATAATGTTGTTAACGATAGGCGACCATACGAGGAGCCTCAACAAATTGCGCACCTTACAGTAAAGTACAACAGGAAGATGTATGGGAAGTATGGCATTGCCAGCGGTGTTAATCCTAGTAAGTACTTTGATATCTATACGTCTAGCATTTCTCGAGTTTTTACAATTTTGTTAATACTGAAAACAACAAAATAAAAAATTAATTATTTCCATTGATAGGATGTTATTACATTACTTAGATCCGTCATTACATTTTTTTTGGGTGAGTTTACTAACACAATGGAATCTGTGGAACTGCGAAAAGTGTGGTTGGCGGTTCTGAATACAGAAGATTAATATAGACAAAAGGCTGTAGGCTATACGCTGTTTAATTTTGTGACACACTCAGCACTACATTTGATAAAGTGATTTATAACATTTTAGGTCTCTGCTGGCCATCTAAAAGAGATATTGAAGATTCACTAGAATATGAATCAGTTGCACATCCATTTACTATTCAAGAAATGATGGAATCAGCAGCACAGAAAAGAAAAGAAGAGCAGCAAAAGATACAGCTTCGAGAGAAGGAAGTAGCAGCCAAATTTGAAAAGCTTGAGCAGTGGAAGAAGGACCTTCATGATAGAATTGCTAAAAAAGAATCAGAGGCAAAATCTGCTAAGGTAAACCTTATATATTAGTCAGCATCCTTGTCCTTAACTTTGTTTATAAAATACTGCAATAATGCAAAAGCGATTTTTTTCGTGAGGTTTGCATTATTTAAAACATTGTAAAACAATACTTTTATTTTTGTACAGGATAAGAAAGAACGTCTTGTTGAAGAAGTTCGGCGACACTTTGGCTTCAAACTGGATCCACGTGATGAGAGGTTCCAGGAAATGCTGTCCAAGCGGGAAAAGGAACAAAAGAAACAAGAAAAGTTGGCCAAGAAAGAAGCCAAGGATAAAATGATGATTGCAAAGCTGCAGCAGAAAAATGTTGAAATGTCTGAAAATAGTGATGCTGCTCAAAAAAGTTAGGTAATGTAGTGTAGTTTTTTAGTTGTAGTAATTTACTTAACATGCTTAAATAATAAAATATCACTGTGAAGTTTTGGAAATGATAAGCAACAATGTTTCCATTAAAAAGTAATCGCCAAGTCGAGCAAAAAAGCGGCACGGCCGTACCATACTTTTCTCGAAGCAGTTCAGGCCATTTTCGACCCCCCTATAACTTCGTTGTGGATAAAACTAGAAGCCTGAGTTTTCAGTAACCAAGCAGGCATTGTATAAATACGGTATATTTCAAATTTCAATCAATTTGAACCAGTAGTTTATGAATTATAACTAGTCAAAGTTTCTTAATTTTGTCACTCACTGACTGACTGACCGATCATCAAAACTCTAAGGCACTTCTAGCAGACATAGAAGCTTCAAATTTAGAATGGAATTAGTGTTTAGTGTATAAACCAAGGAAAAACTAAAACATTTTGCAATTTCGGCCCAGTTTTCTAGATATATCATTTGCTAGATAACTTTGTAATCCCATATAAATCTTGGGGCATTATATAGGATTACAAAGTTACATTTGCAGTAAATGAATCAGTGTACCTGTATAATGGAATATAATTGAATAAGAGGTGCAGGGTAGGTGTAGGGTAGGTGTAGGGTAGGTGTTGGATAGGTGTTGGATAGGTGTAGGGTAGGTATAGGGTAGGTGTAGGTTAGGTGTAGGTTAGGTGTAGGGTCGGTGGAGCGTAGGTGTGCATTTTTACATTGTGTTTTCATGCGATCTACAAAAAGAAATGAGATGCCATCAAAAACATAACTTGTAAAAAAAACAAGTCTCGCACGCAACTTAGTCTACCGTAAAAAGTTGTGAGATCCATGTAATACCAAGTCGGTTAATTTATTCAGTCCCTACTTAAGAGTCCTTCTGTCTTAAGTTATTACGTAATTAGCTCACCTAACAACATCTTATAGTGACCAGATCAATATTAAAAATCTCTTATGTTTTAAATAAATACATAGATTGACCTGGCAATCGCACTAAACAATCAAATTTAATATAATAATGTATTACTTGTGAGTTACATTGTGTTTTCATGCGATTGCCAGGTCAATCTATGTATTTATTTAAAACATAAGAGATTTTTAATATTGATCTGGTCACTATAAGATGTTGTTAGGTGAGCTAATTACGTAATAACTTAAGACAGAAGGACTCTTAAGTAGGGACTGAATAAATTAACCGACTTGGTATTACATGGATCTCAACTTTTTACGGTAGACTAAGTTGCGTGCGAGACTTGGAAGTTATGTTTTTGATGGCATAACGAAGATATTTGTAGATGTTTTCACAAACTATCAGATTAGCAAATTGTCTCATTCGCAAATTGCCCAATTGTATCGGACAGAATAGTTGTCCAAATCCACAAAAGTGTTCAAGTTGCAAAATGTCCTGGTTGAAGACGCAAACATGCACCCACACCAATCCTGACTGTTGTGGTATGTTGTCATGCAGAAGGCAAATTTCAATCAATACGAGTTTGCATGTAAGGCATTTGCGAAGACTAAATAGCAATAAAAACAACAAGTAATTTCTATAAAGTCTTATTCTTCATACATAGTTTTTTTCATAAGATTAGTTGTGTTAGGAGCTCTCGTCGTCGTCTGTTGAGGAGTAGAAAGCGTCGCGCGGATTCGGGGCCACGAGCGAGGGGGACGATGAACACACGAGAGTATCCGACGAGTCGCTCACTTTGCTGCTACATGGACTGATCTTCTCGTAAAAGTTACTCTAGGAGAAAAAAACGCATAAATCAATAATAAACTAAATTCCGTCGCATTTTGTATAACAACTAGCGGCCCGCCCCGGCTTCGCACGGGTAGAATAATTCATACACATTTTCAACCAACTTCAAATAGGAGGAGGTTCTCAGTTCGCATTTCAGTAATACGCCCGCGACTGCGTTCTAGCGGTCCGCCCGCGGCTACGCTCGCGTTGTGTAAGATTTTCCCGTGGGAATAAAACTTTTTCCCGTAAAAAGTATCCTTTGTGTTATTCCACCACTATCTCTATTCCAAATTTCATCCCAATATTAGTACCCGCCCCGCACTTCGTGCCTACGCTACGGCTGCTTTGCGTGGGGCCACACTGGTCAATGCGCGGCGGCGGTGTTTATTTTCCTAAATTCGTAATATCTTCTGAATGGAATGTCCGATTTGAGTAATTCAAAAAGAGTCTATAGGTACTGAAACAGTTTTGAATATGAAATGATTTATTTGGATAAGGATTAATATGAAGGTATGGTTATCAATCACCATGGTCTGGTTTTGGTAACTTTAACTTTTTTTTTTAAAGTGGTTATAGTGACATAACTACAATAGTTGGACATATAGTATCGTGAAGTTTTTTGTAGATATTAATATGTCCTCTAATATTGTAGAACATTATTTGTTTCTATCATCAATAGTTTCCGCAGCGTATGCGATGAAAGAAATTTTAAAAGCAATTTTTTTTACACCTTGGTTCTCGTTACTGAAGTTTTAGCAAGAATCCCTTACTCAGGGATAATGTAGCATTCTAATGGTGAAAGAATTTTTAAAATCGGTTCAGTAGTTTTTGAGTTTATTCGGTACAAACATGTTCCTCTTTATAATATTAGTATAGATTGTTACCGTTTCTCACTCATTCGATATTCGCCCGCCACATTTATTTTCGGCATTTACTGTTGGTTACGGCGAAATATTACCAGTATTCTGTAAATGGTATCTGGCGTAGAGTGAAGTGCAGGAGTGCAGATAGTAACAAGACAAACATACATTTTTTGCATATAAGTCGTTTTGCGAATATGACTTAATGAATTACGACTATCTGCATCAAAATTTGGATTTTTCGGTGAATGAACCTTTGAACACTAAATCTACTCATACTCAACTTAATTTTCAACAGGTTATTTACCAGACAAAAACGCTTTAGATGGAAGATTCTTAATAATACATAGTCAACGTATTTTTGGACTTACTTTCTTATTAGTCTTGGTCTGTGCCGCGATTAACTCTTCTACATAATTATTTTCGTCACCGTGAGCATTTTTCGAATCTCCCATCTGTCGTTCGATCATTTCCGGTTTCTGTAACAAAAGTTGTCTTTAGTGGCGTAAAACACCCACCATAATTTAGCGTTGCATTGTTCTTCGGCGGGGAGTCTTTCGCTTAGGCCGTGACGACTCGCCGCCTGCTCCTGTCCCTCGTTTATACCGCCCATGTGCCTGAGGCAAGCAATGATTACAAATTCACGTATACAAAAATAATTTAAATAAAATTCAATTCCACATTTACTACTCACAAACTGTCGTTCTTACTTAACCCATTAAGGACTAGTGTGACCATATCGTTACAGTCGATACCTTGTCCAATTGTTTTATTTTTCAATAATTGTTAATAATTTAATTTTAAAGCCTTTGGACTCCCTTCGTACAAAAAAAATATTGAAAAAATAACTCAGTGAAACATTTCTTATGCATACAGATTATATATAAGTATTATATTGTAATGCATTGTCTCAGTTTATAAAAGTACCATAGAATAGAACTGCCCGCCCGTGAAATATAAGTAAAAAGTTATATTTGAAATACAGACCATCTCCATTGAATCTCTAAGTTGAGAATCTCCAAGCATGTGGGCCGACTTTGTTGTTTTATTCATCTTGATGTCAAGCATCTTTATATGCGCGCTCTGTGCTTTCTTGGGCATAATGTTGACACGTAAATCATTCGTCTCCAGATTTTCGGCTTGTACCATCTCCCGCATTGCCGGTGTTGGCTCTTCATTTTCCCTTGATTGCGATTCATGAGAACTGAAAATAAACGATATTTCCCACTTATTATACTGGTCTCTGTGATAACTATCACCTACCCACTGTTTGAAAGAATACCTGTAATTACGAGTATGTAATGAAGGGAGCTACTAGATTAGTAATACATCCTGTAGGATTAGCTTTTGATTGTTTACACAAGTTACTTTATGTAAAAATATATAAATAATTTTGGTCTTACCCATTACACTGGTTATTCTTAATGAAAGCGTAAATGTCCTTGAAAGCTTGTTGGATATAAGAGAGCGTGTTCTGGTCGATGGGCACAGAACTCGAAGAGGCAGAACTACTCGATAGATTGCATGATCTAGAACTAGCTTGAACAGATTGCTCTGAGCCTGAAAGTTTAATAACAAAACAATTCAATTCGACAAGGCTGTAATTTTCTTTACCTGGTGTCACGGCTACAAATGTTACTTATAACAAACGTAATTTATTGAAAAAATATTATCATTATCAGTTCATACTTATCCACTATAAATAAGTGGCAATCATTCTTTACCTGAGGATGTTGCACCATTACATCTGCTGGCCCAAAACTGTATCTGTTGCTGTTTAAGCTGCTTCATCTGTTCTACCAGCTGCAAATTCAGTTCCTCAAGCTGCTGGCGGTGCATTATCTCTTCTTGTAATTGTTCCTCTAGTGTCTCCACGTTATCCCTGAAGAATAAAGTTGTTATTGTTATATATTATAATAATAGGTAGGTATGATGAATTTTGTAAGTGTAAATTAAAAAATTGTATTACTTACTTTTCTTTTTTAACAACAGTGGCCTTGCTTACATATGACTTATTTTGAGAAGTTCTTGTATTAGACGACATCCTACTGTCCTTTACAATTCCGTTTCTGTAACGTTTTTTATATACCTATTAATTATCTTACAGTACCTACAGTTGCACAGAATCGCAAAGGTTGGCACGAAAAAGAGGAGGCTTATGCCCTGCAGTGGGTAGTAAAAGGATATGATAATGACCTACAGTTTGATGTTGTTATCAGATTCTAAAGCAGACATGAGTTCATATATTCAGGCCAAGTTAGAATATTTCTTGATATGCTAAAAACTAACATAATTCCATCCGTTAATATTGTTTTTATATTTTTTTGTTATGTTGCTTACCTTAATGGAACTGATTTCATTGACCTATTGTCGTTTGAACTGGCTGTAATGCTAAGCCACGAATACTGAAAATTGCAAAATTATCGTTATATTAGGGGAGCCAACGAGGCTACATTGGAAATTACTCGAGCGTCGTCGTGGAGACCTATTGGATTTAAAGATTAGATGATAGAAAAAGTAAAATATTAATGTGTACCCCTAACCGGTGGGGGGAGAAAAAATTGTAAAAAAAAATGATCACTTGGACATACTCTACGTATAGGTGCCTCTCGTATCTCCGATAGCCGGCTTGCATGGTGAAGAATAGAAAAAAATAAAAATTTCGAGCGCGTCAGATATTCAATCGTCATGTTGAAATACTCGAGCGTGTCAGATTATTATTATACAGACAGTTCAGCTCTCCTAGTCGTGCTACCACAAAATCTGATGCTCATGAATATTTTGATATTGCAAGATGGAGTTCAAATTTTATTTTTATTTCTTCAGTATATTGTTTTTATTTCTTAAAAAAAAAACTTTTTGGTAACTTTTTTGGGGTACCCCATTTTACCCTCCTAACCCGTTTTGCCGTATCGACCGCGCACGAGAATGTCAAGGTGAAGGTTTTTTTGCAAGTTGGTGACCCTCCAACTCCCTTATGTCACGCTCAGATCGTCAGATTATTTGAAAGTAATTACTTCTTGCCTCTCGCTCAAGTAATTTTGACGATCGATTTTTTTTTTACTATTCTGATCGATTGCTTAGACGCACGTCACTGTATAAATAGTTTATAATATGGTGGAGGTGCTCAACAAGATGCAAAGTATCTTCCATCATATTAATCTGACGCGCTCGAGTAAGTCCCAGAATCCCCTCTTGGGCTCCCCTACTAAGTATTAGTTCTCCTTTCGTTAAATGAGACAAATAACCAGGACTTTACTGTATAGTAGACCTACCTCAACTTCTAAACCCCTTTCATTTTCTCTAAGTCGAGCACGCACTGTCGACAACCATTCGCTGGAAATGTCTGCGTTGTGACGTATATCCAGGATCACCAAGGTGGTGTTCGACTTCAGCATCTGCATCACCGACGACGCCGCGTTGTCAGTCAGTCCGCAGTTTTGGATATCCAACGCTGGAAAATAACGATTTGTATTGTACGCATAAGTCAGATTAAAGCACAAATAAAAAACGAAGCACAGATCACTTACAAGCGAATCTTTCAATCCGCAACAGCTTATGAGCGATAAAGTTTCTCATGAATTTATCTTCAACCTTGATGATTGACTTGAACTTAAGCATTTACTGTGTGTAAAGGAGAAATACTGGTGCTATTCAAGGTCACAAAACCGACCAATCAGGAACTGGGTTCACAATTTTACGGGTGATAAAACCTGACCGGGTGATAAAACCTGACAGATTATGAACTCTGCACATTTGTTTACAATTTGACGGTTTGACATCGTAAGATTAATAACTAAAATTGTAAAGGGTTAGTTTCAGTTCACAATTTTCCGCGTAAGTTTATAATATCGCGAGTAAGATTATAAACTAACGGCGTTCACAATCTTACGGTGACATAATTTGTTGCGGCATCTATAATATATCTACTTTTGACAGAAAAAATAGTTTTACCTTTAATCCACAAATCATCCGCAAGTATATCCAACAGTTTAAAAATACCCTGATCTCCTAGTTGAGGGTTGGAGCATAATGTGATCCGCCGAAGCCCTGACATAGTATCCAACTCCGGCATTCTGTATCGTAAAGTATGCACCCAATTCTCGCTGTACCGGTGTAGCTTTTGGTACTGCAAGAAAATGACCAATTTTAATATTGACTTTATTATGCAATGGTTACACGTTACATCTACTAATAACCTGGAGCAAGCAAGGAATAAGGTGAGATTTTGGAAGAAACAACAATACTTATAGAGCACCTCCTACATTCCATGGGAACAGCAACGGAAATATCTTGTACCTTGAGCAATTCGGCAATGGCGGCAGCACCGACCGGCGTGAGTTCACATCCAGAAAGGTCAAGCGTGACCACGTTGGGGAGGCAACGGACCGCTTTACAAACTGCCTGACAGCCCGCGTCGCCGATCAGACATCGAGGCAAGTAGAGGTGTTCCAGCGAACTGTTAGCTAGTAAACCCTGTTTGGAATTGTCATTAATTTTGAATTAAAAATTACGTGATCGACAACCGTGCGAGTAGGACTAAGTGCTACGTGATATGATTTTCCTATGTGGGAAGTAGAATAAGCCATTCTCAGTAGCTGCATGGAAGAAGGGCAAACCAACGAACACACATAATATATCATTTCAGTCAAGCAAGGCTCTATCTATAACATGAGCGGTCCTGTGCTGTCTGCCTTCCAAATCGTCGGTCCACCTTGTCGGGTCTACCCACGCTGCGTTTTCCTAGCTGGAAGACTACAAGTTCCAGCACGTAGTCGCTCGCTACTCAAGAACTTATATATTATTAGTAATTACCTAGTATAATTATAGTAAATTCGTCTTAATTAATTCTGTCCATCCGCGGCGCTCAAGGTCTGTCCGTGAACGCTCCTCTAAGTAAATAACAAACCCAAGAACCCAATCTGTTCTCAAAGTGATCTTGATCGCAGAATATAAATGCTGGAGCTATTTCTTAAATACTACATGATTTTGAGTTCTTACCTCGCAGAAAGGATTCAAATACGGTATCTTGAGCGGTAGTCCTTCGAGTAGTAGTGAAGTGAGCAAGGTGGTAGTGGATAAGAGTTGGGATATGGCTTCTATGGTGTTACTCAGCATGAAGTTGGTAAGAATCACCGCTCGCTTGTTCACCGTTTTTGCTAATCTCTCGCAGTCTATGTGTTCTAGTACTGTTGAGGAATAGGAGACTGTGACTGATGATATTTCCTAAGTGATTGTACATTGTAATCAGCCCATATTCATTTACAGTAGAAACCGAGAGGCTCGAGTCTACCTTGAATGGGGCGATCACGTCAGGACTTAGCTGACCACACGCTGGCTGGCGAATGGGTTTTGTCGACTACTTACCTACACATTTTTGGTTTCCTGACAATGCTTTCCTACAGGCGTTGAATAAACGTACAACCAACACTACTAACACATGAATTCGAAAACACATTAGTACATGGTGGAGTTCGAATCAGTGGGACAGAATTCTGTGGTTAACCACAGAGCAATCGTCGCTGAAGTCCCTCGTACTAGGTAGGTACATACACCAATTTTCCGCCAAAGATGGTAATGATAGAGATATTCAAAATTGGATTGACACACATGGTGTTGGTGATAGCTTTATTAAGCTATAAGGTTTTGATGTACTAGATGCGGATCTTAGTAATTTAGAGCTATCTGTTTGAAAAAAATAACCGCCATCTTATGTCACAATCACAACTCACGTCAAATTATGCCAAATTTTAAAACTTTTTTTTAACCTTCGTAGGTACTTACCACATAAAACGATGAGCGGTAAATTAAAAACGGTTTATTGGTCCGACATAAGATCAAACATTCATATAAGAAGATAGTATTCATTTGCACCTGCTAACTACCATCGAGATTCGAATTGGGCAGGATACCTACCCGTTTTGACTTGCTGGCGACATCTTAAGGAAACGGAACGTAGACTTAGATCGCAGCTGAGAGCGTTGAGGATGGGTGCCCAGTCCTGGTACTTGATCCGGTCTACGCAGAAGTCTAGCACTTTCCCGTTCGAAGTCGGATTCACCACACTCAGCGGCGTCAAGTTTTGTAACTTGCAACACTTCAGGTAACATTGATGAAAGATCCTACTGCTATTCGCTTGGCCTTTACCGACCATGCCGTAAAAAAATAATAAAACTTTTAAAAAACCATCCGTCACACAAGCCTCAGCAAAAAATTGGGCAGGATCGCTTTTACCAGCGAAAAAAATAACGATTAAAAATTATGATTTTGTTAAATTATTGGCTCAAAAATATAATAAAATGATTGACTTTAGATGGTTTGAAATTAGAATAATATTGACGTCGATCTTAAGTCATGTTTTTTCCAATAGTGTTTAGGAATGGCCAGTGAAATATTTGACATTGAATCGGTGAAATAGATTTAATTAACTTTGGGTATGCAGCCTCTTCTTCGTCCTAGCGTTTTCCCGGCCTAGTGCTGGGGTCCGCTTTCCTAATCTTCTCCACTTTGCCCGGTATTCGGCATCCTAAGGTGTGAGATTGTTCTCTTCCATATCTGCTTTCACGACGTCCAGCCAGCGCTTTTTAGGCCTACCACGTGATCTAGGGCCTTGGACAGTGAGGTCGAGGCATCTTTTTCCTACATAGTCTGACGGTCTGCGGCTTATATGGCCATACCATCGGAGGCGACTTTCCTGAAGCTTATCCGCTACGTCACGGACTCCGGGACTGCCACGGATGTGTTCGTTACGAATTCGATCTAATCGCATAACGCCACACATCCATCGCAACATCTTCATTTCCGTGACGTGTTGGGTATGCAGCCTATTTACTTATTTTATGTGACTGTGTGAGGACTGGTTAGGTTACCCAAGGTCTTCGCCCAAGGTAATGAATACTTTCAGCTGTATTAAATTAGGAACCATTATTCTGAGTTATTTGCTTATCCTAGCTATAATCGCAGGGCGCATCGTAAATCTCATCGAGTTTTAATATTTTAGTATTGGTTCCGTTTTCAAAAATTAATATAGGTATTTTTTATTCTGACGAAGAAAGCGGAATCTAACCAAAGACTCGCTCAACGATTGCCGTCTTCATGATACAGGTCTTAAGCCCAAGTCCTACAGAGCCGCGCCGGGGGCAGTCCGGGGTCGGGAAAGAGGGACGGTGCTATGGCGCGGCATAGCGCTGTCCCACTTGTCCCGCGCCGCTCCCGCTCTGTGTGACTTGGACTTCATTTACGGGCGAATTCGACAAGTTAATGTTCGATAAAGAGAAGATTCGATAAAGATGAAAATGCAGATTATACAGATTCCTTGGCCTCCTTTGGATAGCCACATTCGATGTGCCATTATAACATATCTGGGTGACTTAAATTTAAACAGTGCCTCCGAGGACATACGTGGTTACTTCTGTTACTTCCTTTCTATGTGTGATCTGACTGATCATAATGAAATACCCAATGCTTTTGGTGGTAAATTAGATGTAATCTTATTACAGGAGCGTGTTAATGGCGTGGATGTGCACAAAGTTTCAGGAGACGGCTTGGGACCACGTGCCGATCCTTACCACCCACTTTTAGAATTTTCAATTCCTATCATAAAAGATTTTAATAGCCACCATAAATCCCTTCTGCCTCCTAGTAACATTGACAATAGGAAAGACTGGAATTTTGCAAAAGCCGACTTTGAATGATTATACACATTTAATTAGCAGAGCTTCGTGGGACTCAGTCATTAACTGTCAAAATTCTGATTCTTCAGTAGAAGAGTTTTATAGTACTTTGTATAATATTTTCAATATTTGTGTTCCGAAAAAATCCAGATCGAACAAGCGACACAGGCGATATCCAGTTTGGTATACCTCTGACATTATTGATGATGTTAATCAGAAAGCTCATTTCCATCGGTTATGGTAATGATCGTTCCATTTACCAAAAATTCAGTGAGTATAGGGCTATTCTTAAAAGAAAACTGACTTTTGCTTATGATTCATACGTCAATAATGTTGTGGCTGAAGTTCAAGTAAATCCTCGCGCATTCTGGCAGCACATTAAAACCTTAAAAACCACTGGAGGGTTTGAACCACGAGTAACATACCAAGGTGAGAATTTTGAAGGCCTTGAGTCTGCAGAAGCGTTTGCATCCTTTTTCTCAAATGTTTTTCTTCCAGATGCCCCCACCTTAAATTCTGATTTTATCAATAGCAGGAGTGCTTGCTCATCATCAAATCTAATACACATAGACAAAATAACAAATGATGACATCATCATGGGCTTGAATAAATTAAAACCACGCAGCGCTGTTGGGCCGGACTGTATCCCCGCTTACTTTTTCAAAGCATGTAAAGAGAAGCTGCTACATCCCATCAAACACATTTTCAACCTAGCTCTTAAAACAGGTAAATACCCTGCAATCTGGAAAATTTCACGTGTTTCTCCCATACCAAAAACTAAAAATACTATTTCTGTAGAAGACCATAGACCTATTGCGATACTATCTCCTCTTCCTAAGGTTTTTAGATAATAATTCATTGTAAGATTTCTAAACAAGTTGCTCCTTTTCTCTCCGATTCTCAGCATGGTTTTTTATTGGGCGATCGGTTACTACAAATCTTTTAACCTTGGTGGACACTGTCTCCGGTCACAAGGACAAAGGTGCTCAAGTCGACGTTGTATATTTTGATTTCAAGAAGGCGCTTGATCGAGTCGATAACGATGTCCTTCTCGAAAAACTGTGTGCTATCGGTTTCAGTCCTACTTTGCTAAGATTTTTTGCAGATTATTTAGGTGAACGTCAGCAGTTTGTGAAGTATGGTTCTTTTGTTTCCAAATTATATAACACTCGTTCAGGAGTGAGTCAAGGTTCGATACTTGGACCATTATTATTTATTCTGATGGTGAACGACCTCGGGGAGACACTCCAACACTCTAGGTGTCTAATGTATGCTGATGACTTAAAGTTGATCCGAGCTATCAGCTGTGAGGAAGACTCCAACGACTCCAAGCTTCTTCAAACTGACATTGATAACGTGTTTCGTTGGAGCGTAGATAATAAATTGCTCTTTAATCCCGATAAATGTTGTATTATGACCTTTTCACGTTCCTCTCAACCCTTAGTCACTAGGTATACTCTCGGCTCCGATAGTATTAACCGTGTTGATGCTGTTAGAGATTTGGGTGTACTTTTTGATTCCAAACTTACTTTCAACCAACATATTAGATCTTTGGCAGTAGACAGTTACCGACGACTTGGGTTTGTTCTAAGAAATTGTCGTGACTTTCGAGACCCTAAAGCTATTATACTTCTTTACACTGCATTGGTTCGAAGTAAGTTGGAAACCGCAGCTACCGTGTGGAGTCCCCACGAAACTACTTATTGCTTAAGGCATTCCTCAGATTTATCTACAAAAAGATATATGGTTACTACCCTTATTTATATCCATTTTTATTTCTTCTTGGTATCTTAGGAATTAACTCGCTACAAACCAGACGTATTTATGTTTCACTTATTACTGTATGTAGGCTGCTTCGTGGAGATCTTGCATGTCCTGAACTGGTTTCTCGTGTGTGTCGCTTGTTTGTTCCTGACAACTACCTGCGGGCGCGCAGCCATCGGCTACTTGCGGTGCCCTCTCTGCGCACTAACCACCACTGCCACTCCCCGCTCGTGCTTGCGCTCATCCAACTTAACACGCTCTTGTCTATGTCACCGCATGTCGACATTTTTGCTGACTCTATATTGGTGCTCAGCAAATTTTGTTTATGTCATGCTGAGGGTTTATAAGAGTTGTATTTTTATTTTATTTACATTGTCATTGTCATTTACATTTTTTTTTTTTACTTTCTAGTCTTAAATTTACAGTGCCTTAGTTATAACAGACTGTCGTACTGTAAATTTTCTTTAATAAATAAATAAATAACACTAGAAATAAAAAAAGATTTCCGGTTTTAGTAAATATTTATTTTAAATTTTTATAATAACCCTTCTCCATAATAACTGATATAATTTTAAATAGACTGGTAACAATATTTTAGTGTACTATCTACCTTATACTATAGGGTAATGTTGATGTTCTAAAAAACTTGCTAAGATATTTATTTAAGAGAGCTTTAATAGAAAAACAGTATACTTGTTTAAATTGCACAAAATATATGTATGTATAGTATATGACCTTTATAAAACCAGACTATAAAGAATATTTGTATTTTGTATTATGGATGTATCTTTAAAAGAGTACCTAAAGACAGAATTTGTATCAAATACTTTCAGAGATTTTAAACAAAGATTTAAATTTAGTACAATCACCTATTAAAAGTACGCATATATCATTTTACCGCTATTAATTAAAATTATAGATATCACATTTTGAGTTAAACTAAAATTTAACATTTATATTATGATATTAAGTACCTAAAGTAAATGGTAAAATTATTTGAAATCGACAGAAGCCACACTTACAGTAAGATTGGTATCAGTGGTTTCCCACATCATCGTACTGCCACTTTTCGGCGAGGTTTAGCTACCGTGCTTCCAAATGCTGGAATGATATCCCGCCGCCCATTCAAAACGTCAAATCAAAATGGAACTTCAAAAAACTTTTTAGAGAATTTTTACTTGCTCAACGAAAGTCCATTTCGTAAGCATTATAGGAATATGCGTTAGACTGATATCTTCCCTAAAAATGTTTTTAATATCTACTTTAAAGCAAAATGCGATAGTAACTTTCTATTTTATTTCTTTTTTCATTCTGAAATAGAGTATCGGACTGTTCCTAAATTTACCATATTTTACGAATTATTTTTAAAATATAGATTAGTAGCAGACGATTCGCGAAGAAAAAAAAAAGAATCGGTTGAAAAACGAATTTACAGTGATTTTTTAAAGTTTCAATATGTCTGTCTCTTTCAAAAACGATTTTTTATATGGAGATAATATGGCGTTACTAACAAATGACGTCACATCACAAGTGGGTATGTGCCTCTCTGTCTAATCTTGAACTTCAAACCTTTATAACTCGGTCAATTTTAAAGATAGAGCAAAAATTCTTTTAGTGTTCGATAGCAGAAACTAAGAAGTTTGGATTTATAAAATAAAAAAAGTAGTCCGATCCCCTAATGTATTTCTATTTATTCCTTTATATTTAATTTGTTTTTTATTGGGCGCGTAACTTAGAACTCCCGTGCTGGCTGAAAATCAGTGTTACAAGATCGTGTGACAAATGCTGAGCCCAGTACCCTTCATTGCACGATGTAAACCTTTTAACATCATTATTTGTGTGTACTTTTTCATTGTGTTATGAATAAATTATTTTCTTTCTTTCACTTATGTTTCCAGGAAACATAAATCATTTCCAATTTAATACAGACTGTTGCTGTATTCACCTTGTTGGTAATAAATAACGTCTAAAAACAAAACGTTTGTTTGCAACAAAAATGTAGCTATAAAGCCCAAGTAACACAGAGCCGTGTCGGGGGCGGTCCGTGGCCGGGAAAGCGGGATGGTGCTATGGCGCGGCATAGCGCCGTCCCGCTTGTCCCGGCCCCGGACCGCGCCGCTCCCGCTCTGTGTGACTTGGGTTTAAGCGGGTGTAGGCGGCCGAAGGGGCTCGACGTGCTGTCTAATGTACTTATTTTAAAAAGTCATAGTTTTCAAAGTCAAACTTTTACATTCTTGTGCCGCGGCCATATTGATAAATACGAAGTTCAAAATGTATATTTTTACTACTTATTTGTATCTGATCATTTTGCTGTTTAATTATTAATGAATATATCAACTATTCAGTTTAAGTATTACCGTAGCCATGTATGTAAAATAGTAACTATTACTATTTTTACAGTAGACCACACGTCAATAAACCATAAAAGTTTGATCGTCCTTAATAAGGGCGTAGTAAGGGCAGTACTCGTAAAGTTTAGTGTAACGCTGACATGCTGCCCACTGTACATAGGTCAGCTACCAGACACGTCTACCATTATAATCGATTTTCTCAACTAAGTATATTGGCTTCTAAAAATTCCTGCAGTAACGCTCCGAACGTCCACCCTTTCTCTTTTTAACGAAAAGAAAGGGACAGAAGATGATTGAATATAGTGGGTTACATTGTTCGTTAATTATAGGATTAAATTAATAATAATAATAATAAATTAATAATTTCCTATACTTTTCAATATTAAAAAAAACAAGACTTTTTTGGTATAGAGCGTTACTAGGTTATTATGGGGTGTATGTTGTTATTTGCTAGTTAGCCAAGTACTATACTATTCAGTGTAAGTGACATAAGAGTATGCGTTGGAGGGTCGTTCGGACTCCGGTTGGTCGTCGGACTCCAAGTCGGAGTTAGACGCTGAGCGCTGCTGCCATTCGGACTCGGGGTCGGAGAATATGTTCCTATCTGCCAGCTCGTCTGAATCAAGCGCGTCTAAGTCCAGTTCTTGAAAAAGGAAAAATATCATTGTAATTTTTTGTAATGGAATGGAAAGAGTGCAAAACAAACTGATTCTATTCAAAAAATCAACAAAACATCCATGATTATGACGGAGCTATATTTCGTCTATCGTCGCCTCAGAGTGAAAACGTCGTAAGTGTGAAAGAAGATTTTTTTTAAGAGAAAGAAAAGAACAGCGTCGTGCAGCAGGATATTCAGACCAGACGCCGAATGAATGCCGATGATTTCATAAATGAAATAAGGGCTTGGTTTGCGGGTTAATCTTTCTATGAAAGTAATTTTAACCCAAAAGGCATACCCATGCCCGTGGTTTTCACTCCAAGGCGACGCTATGGAGCCTGTGGCGGCTCAATAACACTGACGACTCGGTCATCAACCTGATTTAATTACCCTATATGAATGAAGAACACATGGAAGTGTGTAATTTAAACACAAGAACGTCATACTCATCAACATCAACGGCCCGTTACAGTCCACAGCTGGACTATGAGCCTCCTCCACTTAAGTGGAGGGTTTTGCCATAATCTCCACGCTTGGCAGGCGGGTTGGAGATCGCAGATTAAAAGGTTACTGTATCGAGAGAGCGCTGCTGCCCGTTCCCTGTTCAATGTGTAGTCAGTAAGTCGCCTCTTACGACACCCACGGGAAGAGGGGTTCGTGACAAATGTATTCTACTCTGCCGTCACCACACGGCTAACGGCAGAACGTCATACTAATTACATTGACATGTGTAACTAATTATTAAAAATGCGAAAGTGTGTTTCATGCAACAACGCAGCAACCAGAAAGATCGGTCTACGAGAAAATGCAAATTTTTTGCACGAAGATGTATGGAATGATATTTAAGCTACTTTTTATTGTACAAATATTACTCCTATAAAATTCAACTCGCTAGATGTCTTATTAGCACTATATTGGTGCATTTTAGTCGCACTTGGGATGGACGATAAATTAGTGGTGCAATAACAAGGACCAGTAGTTAATGAAATCAATTAAAACCCTTACCATTGTCTGCAATAAGTTCAGAGGACCAATCGTTGTCGAACTCGAGTTGTTTGTTAATATCGCGCTCGACCGGCGACTGAACCACTTCCGTATCCGCGTCCGTCACGTCGTATATCTCTGTCATTTTCACCTGTAACAACAGAGACAAAACATCATATCTACTGCAAAGAAACCAAGAAAAATTACCGACTTAAAAATGATAACACCTTTCAATACATGGGAAAGAACAAACATCGCAATACAGCTGATAAATAACGATATTTTTGTCTAGCTGTAAAGTCAATAAGATACAACTAGGTACGTAAATGTAAATTATATCGTGCGTGCATAATATTTTAATCGTAACTTTGTAAAATAAGTAAGTAAACAAGTCAGTTATCTTTTGCAGCAATTAGTAATAATTTTAACATCATGCTATCGGCGGCGGCGGCGGCGGTGACGTGAAAACATACAAACAAAGGAGCCGCTATGCCGCTATCGAACAGATGTGAACAGTAAGGTTGATGACTATTATTGCCCATTTTACGCTCACGGTACAAAGTTCGGAATAGCCAACCAACCTAAGATAAATAATAGGGGACTGTTCACCATATTTTATGAATTTACCATATTTTATGAATTATTTTCAAAATATAGATTAGTAGCAGACGATTCGCGAAGAAAAAAATAGAATCGGTTGAAAAACGAATTTACAGTGATTTTTAAAGTTTCAATATGTCTGTCTCTTTCAAAAACGATTTTTTGTATGGAGATTATATGGCGTTACTAACAAATGACGTCACAAGTGACATACCCACTTGTGACGTCATTTGTTAGTAACGCCTCTCTGTCTAATCTTGAATTTCAAACCTTTATAACACAGTCAATTTTAAAGAGAGCAAAAATTCTTTTAGTGTTCGATAGCAGAAACTGAGAAGTTTGGATTTGTAAAATAAAAAAAAAGTAGTCCGATCCCCTATTGCTACACGTATAATATTATGTCTTATTATCACATTAAACTATTCTTCTTCTTCTTCATCGTGTAGGTTGTAAGGTCGACAACCGACCTCACAAACCCTAACTACTACCTACTAAAAACTAAACTTAACTATTACCTACTTTAGATATGTTTAGATAGAAAAATCTACGTTTATTTGCCTGTTCTCATATACAGGATTCATCTAAAATTAACTATCGTTTAATTCAAAGCGTAAATGTTATGATTTTCAAAATCTAAGACAGTAGTGTAGTTTGTTTATGTTAATTAACAGATAAAATATAGTCAACGGCGCTAAGAAATCAGGGACTATTTTTAAGTAGGTGACACGAATAAAAAACAATTAAAATTAATGGTACGAAGCCACTATTTTGAGACCTTATTCAGTCACCTATCACCTTATTAACTATCTACCTTCTAAACTACTTACACTATCTAAACGAATGTTTGTACAAGTATATTTTTTCAGATCTCATTTTCGCCCAAAGCCTGGGCTGGGGCTGTTAGGATGTTTCAGCGTTTCCAGATTAGAAAAAGTAGATTTAAAATATGTATTTAAATAGCTTTTCTCTATTGTATCATTTGAGTCACATACTCCTGTGTCTACATCTTTTTGATACTTATTGACCGAGCGAGCGAAGCGTCTCTGCTTCAGCTTGGCCAAATTTGCTTTTGTATGTCCATCTGTTTGTGGATTTGTTTGTTTGTTTGTTTACTTCACTCTACAGGTCGCGTTTCTCAACCGATTCTCGTGAATTTTTTTGAGCAGGTTCGATAAATTAATCGATTTTTTTTATCGAGCCAGTTTTTGGAAATTTTAAAAAATGGCGGAGTTATGGGGGTTGCCAGCTTACAAGGTCTACCGCTGAGGCTGTTTTCCTCTACAGGTCACATTTCTTAACCAATAAAAAAAAAAAAAAAAAAAGATAAAAATTCAAGGGGTTGGGGATGTTTGTGGAGAAAAAATAAAAATAAATATGAAAAGATATACAGACTCGCGAGGTCTACAGCTCACAGAGCCACTAGTTTAAATACATAACACTTTAATGCACAATTAAATATACACAGGATAAGAAATTAATGTACAAAGGCGAGCTTATCTCTAAAAGAAATCTCTTCCAGTCAACCTTCACTGTGGTGGAAAATGAGATCGCAGAGTAAACAAAAGAAAGCGCACAGAATACAAACCTAAATAACACACTATAGTACATATACATATATATACCTATACTATTACATATACATACATACACTACCAATACCTGCATACATAGATAAATAAGTTACATTTAGAGATTTTATATTACTTCTAAAGTATTTTTTTTAATTATCACCTGTTGATTACGGAAGTACCTATAGGAGTTAACTAAGACTATTATGGAATACCTACATGAAAAAAAAACTAGTAATGATTGGTGTGGTAATTTATACTTCAGTAAATCTTGGCAGGATATCCTCTGTGTTTGACGCAGTAGCAAAGATTTCATATTATTTCCTTCCATTCCATTTAATAATGTGGGTACTTAACAGCAAATTATCGCCTAGCGTGTTGAGCTTACGCAATTCAAGATTGCTATTATATACTAACAACAGCAATGTGTACAATATTCCCTTGAACATTGCTGATACTCGGTTATACCTACTACGAGTAAATTCACAATCTAACACATAGTTTTTTTAAATGTACATAATATTGATTTTTATACTATAACCACAGATATTGTATAGTAAGTACTATTAGACTTGGTCACGCCTTTAGGTGATATTCTTTCTATGTATGACATTATATAATTTATAATAATTTCCCCACATATTTACATATTATTATATTAGCTAGTTAGGCTGGTATAATTATATAACCTCAACTGTTTGCACTCCTAGCGTCTAATACAATACCTTATCATCCAATCACATACACACATATACACCCATTTACTCTTACATACCCTCACACATTACATTCACCACTCACCAACACACTTGACATATACCCACCCACACTCTACACACTCATAAACTCGACATACACACATCCCTTAATATTTAAGTTTTCTGGTTCTTATTTCTTTTTTTTTACTCTTTAATCGTTAATGTAAAGAATTTAATAAATAAATTTGAAATAGCTTTGGTATATAGGTGCATGACATGACTATGTGCTAAGCTTCCTCGGAAGAGCGATACCTCCTGACACAGGCTTTTCTTAGCCTAAAAGCAGGTATCACCCCTAATTATAAGATTAATTTGTTAAAAGAAATAAATAATTTTTGTATTTTGTATTTTTTTTTATAAGGATTTAGTAGATTAATAAGGCCTGTTTAAAGAAATAAACTTTTTTTTTTAAGCTGGAACTGCACACAACTTCAGACTAACATACCTAAGTAGACGATGAAAGAGTAACAAAATCAATAATTAATACTAGCACTAAAACCTAAATTGAGTAAGGTTCAGGAGTAACAAAACTAGTTCAGTTAAAATCCAGAAAATCAATGAATATTATTGGAAGAGCAAAAATAAATGAATCTATAGTCATAATGGCTTTCGCGATGTCGAAAATTCGGTTTCCTCCCCTTGGCACTACCGCGTGGCACTCACTACCAACCAGTAGTGTCATAGGAGATTTTTCATTCCGCCAAAAGAGACTAATTGGAAATTTTCCAAACGTAACGAAATTTCTGCCAATCTACAAGGCAATATTTATTATTAATTAAAGCAAAATTCATCTCTTTCGAATCCAAATTAACAACATATTATTAACGTAAAGAAAACAACATTATACTCAAGCTCAACTGTCGTTACGCACGATTTAATATCGCAAAAGGTCTACGATGAATAACAACAATAATGTTAGATATAATTAATCTTTTTGTTTGAATAAAGAACGCGATGATCTGCTGTTATCTGCGTATTTCTTCCAGTGGTGCGAGGCGATGACGTCATAGTCACCCGATGCTGAAGGGTACTTAGTGTTCGGTGGCAAGACAAAAGGTCATCATAAAGGTCATCATTTACATTATAATATTATGCTACACCGAAGAAAGATATTTATAAGAAATTGCATATTTATTTGTGTTTATTTTGTTGACGTTTTCGCTTTGCGCATGTTTAATTCTTGCTGTTTACTATTTTATGGTAAAGAACTGCTGCTTCGGAAGAAAGGTCGTAAAAGCCATATTATGTATTTAGATATTTACCAGCCATTTTTTAAGGGGCGTAGAGCAAAATATACTTCTTGCTTATTTACGTACATATTTAAAAAATGGTTATAAAAAAACCTTTGACGTCGAAAAATGATTTGTAAAAATTTTAATTCGAATAAAAAATTTTGACTTTTGACTTTTTGAACCATCTTTTTTTAAATAACAGTAATTTATTATTATTTACTAGCGTTCCGCCTGCGGCTACGCTCGCGTTGTGTAAAATTTTCCCGTGGGAATAAGACTTTTTCCCGTAAAAAGTATCCTATGTGTTAATCCAGGGTACAAACTATCTCTATTCCAAATTTAATCCCAATCCGTTCAGTAGTTTTTGCGTGAAAGAGTTGTAACTGAACATCTGATCTCTATAATAATCAAAATTGGCCGTTGATCGTCTAGTAGCAGATCCATACTACGTTGTGAGAGTAACCCAAACTCTTTTAGAAATTTACAATGTGATCATCTTTATTTATTGTTTTCTAACTGTGGAATTAAACAAAGAGTCGCCTACTCAACTTCTATGTTATTCCAATATAATGATTCGTCCCTATCTTCCGCCCGAACACAGGAGTACCAGTTGCCAGCCGGCAAGCAGCCTACTCCTGATTACCCATGCTCGCTTGACTGAAAGAATAAAGTCACCAGGAAATCCCAGCGACTTCATTAAGCAATACTAACTTCGTATTCTAAAAAGAACTTCGAAGTTTATTGCTTTTGCAATAAGAGCCCAGATTCCTGAAATGGATCACAGGGATTATTACATGATATATGTAATTTAAAAGGAATAAAAAGGTCGCTCCAGGACTGCCATAGCGAGCCCTTAGAGCCGGCGACGGGTCTGTAGTTCTGAATAGAACTTCTAGTTCTTAGAGGAACTTTCGTTGAGTGGCATTTCCTCAACAGAATGATCAATAACCAAGTTTCTCTAATGATACTACCCGGAGACGACCATCCTAGCCCTACACACCAGGACACCCTTTTCCTTAAGCTATGCCAACTGTATTGATAAATACGGTTACATAACCCCTCTGTGTCTTCCAATATACAGTCCGACAAGGGTTCTAGTAATATAGTTCTCCGCTACCTCCACTATCGGGGTTAATACTTGAAAGACTATCATCGACACTAATCAGTCTGAGGTCCACCGCGCACGGATGTGGACAAGTCCCCATCCGCGGCTATGTATTCAAGTCGCTGTATGCGTCTCGGTCAATCAGCGGTTCAGAGCTAGACATGCAGTGGTAGCGGCATTCACAGCAGCCCGATGGTTACTCCACATCTTCATAGGTCAGATACGGAAATCTCTCCACAGACTTGCGTCTTGAAGGTAGCCACTAAGATATTGTTAATTCCACTATCAGGGGTAAACTTAGTGTACTTATCACGCCTAGGATGCGACCCATACACCAGCGGTTCAGAGCTAGACATGCAGTGTCAACAATATCATAGCAGCGATAGTTATACCTCGTCTTCATGCGTCAGATAAGGGTCCTCTATTAGATGGTCAAATATAGTGCATTATGTGATCAGTTTTGATCCAGCGGCCGTGTCCGCTTTCATTAGGTCATCTAGGAGCGTCAACCCTATGATTCCCTTGATTTTAATTTTTGACCATCTCGGATGGGATATGTCATCCATAGAGGCATAATTAACCGTTCCCATATCAAACAGACAGCACGCCAGTCTTCAGGGACCGAAATCCCGTCGAAAGGCAGTGAGAGGCTGTGCAGCGCCTGCGACTTTAGGTTCGGCAATTATTTCACATGGTTTTCCAAGTATAGACTCCTACTAGTCTATTTTTGCACTTTGACAATAATGACAATTTTCATGAACTTAACGTTCCGCCAGCCATCTATTCTTAGACGGCCGACTGCCTCCCACCATGTATATTCGCGACACGCATCGACGGTACGCGCTAGGTCAACAAGACTTTTTCCTAAACTTTGTTCGATATTTCTGAAACTCACAATGCAAACGTATCTCAGTCTCTGCACCCCAAGTATGCATTTAGTTTTGCATTATCTCTTTTAGTTTCTGAGTTATTAATCTTAGAAATATTAAAAACATTCATTACAAGAACGTATTAAAACAATAAAAATTCTCTTCTCTATGTCATACAACAGACACACATTGTTCTACATAGTTTTACTTTACATTAGGGTCGTGGAGTTACAGAGTAACAAACATCCATCCATACATAAAATATAAACTTTCGCGTTTATAATATTAGTAAGGATAGCTTCAATATTGTAACTAGAATTTGTCCGTTGCTTACCTTATTATCACTGTCGAGATAGTAGTACGCGAGAAGGGCGTCATTGTTTGACGTCACGCTCAGGATGTGCTCGAAAGTGTCCGAATCGGGGATGACGTCATTGTACGAAACACGGAGTTCGCTCGCTCGCCTGTTGGAAAAAGAGAATGTCTTAGAAATTACCATTCATTAGAAGCTACAAGTACCAAAGAAACCGCAAATAAAACCACAAAACCAAAAAATAACTTATTTTCATGTCATAATTATATCCTTGTATATTCTATTCTATTCGTATCAATTATATCCGCAATAACAAACATAAATGACACACTTCTATTTAAAGCTATCGAAATTGTAAATTATTGTGGCTTTATTAACCACATTACCATCGCCTTCATTGTTCGCATCAATAGGATCTCGTTACCTATTTAACTTTTATTTTTATTTTATTTTATTTTATTATTGATTGTACACAGAAACATTACATTAAATATTAGGTCCTTACATATGAAATTGGCGTTTTGTCGTACTGGCCACTTTGATCACAAATTTCTCGTATTTGGTTAGGAATTCGAAATTCAAATTTATACAGCTATTTCCACATGTAGTTGTGTTTCGTAAACCGTCATTCATTTGTTTTTTTACTTATCTTTTTTCTGTTTGCATCGCTCGATTTACAAAATGGAAAATTTGAAATATCGCGTTATTTACGAGTACGAGTTCCACCGTGGCACCAGTGCTGCGGAAACGGCTCGAAGGGTTAATGATGTGTATGGCGGTTGTGTCGCAAAAGAAAACACAGTGCGTTTTTGGTTCCAACGTTTTCGTTCTGAAAATTTCGACCTGCAAAACAAGCCCCGTGGACGGCCGGAGACCCAAGTTGATAATGAAGCAATGAAGGCTATTGTGGAAGCGGATCCATCGCAAACCACGTCCGAGTTAGCTGCAGGCTTCGGTGTTAGTGATAAAACTGTTTTAATCCACTTGAAGCAAATTGGGAAGATTAAAAAACTTGAAAGGTGGGTTCCTCACGAATTGAGTGAAGCAAACCGGCAAACGCGCGTCAACTGCTGCGTTACATTACTTGACCGGCACAATAACGAAGGGATTTTAAATCGAATCATTACCTGTGATGAAAAGTGGATTCTCTACGATAATCGGAAGCGCTCATCGCAATGGCTGGACCCTGGCAAGCCAGCCAAAGCCTGCTCCAAGCGAAAATTGACCAATAAAAAGTTACTTGTAAGCGTTTGGTGGACTAGCGCCGGTGTCGTTCATTACAGTTTTCTCAAATCTGGCCAGACGATTACGGCAGATGACTATTGTCAGCAATTGCAAACCATGATGGAAAAGCTAGCTGGTAAACAACCGAGGCTGGTCAATCGCTCTACGCCACTGCTGCTTCACGACAACGCTAGACCACACACTGCACAACAGACGGCTAGCAAATTAGAAGAGCTTCAATTGGAATGTCTAAGGCATCCACCATACTCCCCGGACCTTGCTCCAACAGATTACCATTTTTTTCGAAATTTGGATAACTTCTTGCAAGGGAAAAAATTCAACTCAGATGGGGCAGTCCAAATCGCCTTCAAAGATTTTATTGATTCCCGTCCGAATGGTTTTTTTAGTAAAGGGATCAATGAACTACCTATGAGATGGCAAAAGTGCATAGATTACAATGGCTCATACTTTGATTAAATAAATATACTATATAAAAATTTTTCGACTTTTTGTTCCTCCCATACAAAACGCCAATTTCATATGTAAGGACCTAATACAAACAAAAAGTAAAACGACACAACAGGTAGGTACTGCTTATTTCTAAAGAAATGTCTTACAGCAGACCTAGACTTTAAGATAAACGTAAAAAATATTTAGACATAATTTAACCTTCGTTCCTTGTTTATTCAACTATTCGGGCAAGTAATATAACATAAAACTCAAAATATATTAATTTCTCTACAAGAGTAATTTGGATTGTAGACTTTTAGTTACAAGCTGTGGTTACAAGTTACCTGCTTTCATAGATAAATAATAGAAATGTTAACAATACTATTCGAACTAACGAATTTATTTTAAAAACAAAAATTCAGATGCACTAAAAATACACTTTGACGTTAGTTAAAGAAATTTATAAAATCCAAAAATGTTACTGTTTTAATAATGAATAAAATATTATGAGTTTGCGTAAATTGGACAACGGAAAATTACATTAATGTGTTAATAGGTGAGTAGTTTTTAAATAAGTCGTAAGATAAACTGGCAAATGAGAGTAGATTGCTTACTGGCGAGGTCACTAACCAACCTAGGCTATCACCGCGGCAAGGCAACTCGGTGACGTCAAGAACATTTGCGCTCTTTTGTTGTTATCTCTGCGCCCCGCAAGTTTGAAGCCCACGGCCCACGGGAATGAATACCGATCACAAACGCCATTTTGTTTAGGTGGACAAGACTAACTCGATTTCTTTTCCCCTTATTCTCAAATTTTTACTTTTTGACCGAGCGAGCGAAGCGTCTCTGTTTCAGCTTGGCCAAATTTGCTTTTGTGTGAAATTTTGTAAGCAGGTTCGATAAATTAATCGAATTTTTTTGTCGAGTCAGTTTTTGGAAAATTTAAAAAATGACGGTGTTATGGGGGTTACCAGCTTACAAGGTCTACCGCTAAGGCTGTTTTCCTCTACAGGTTACATTTCTTAACCAATAAAATAAAATAAATAATATAAAATTTATGGTCGTGGATATTTGTCGAGAAAAAATAAAAATAAATATGAAAAGATATACAAACTCGCGAGGTCTACAGCTCACAGAGCCACTAGTTATATTTATAACGTAAACTAAAATGACCTACAATATAATGAAAGTACGTGATACATACATAGTTTAGTTACTTAAAAATAAAAGCTTGTAATAACACCATTATCTTAATATCGTACTAGTGGTATGGTAAGGTCGATAACCAACCTCACAAACCCGGGTGTTATTGAGCCGCTAACAATGGCCTCTGACATGGATCATGTAAATACTTCCGTAGATAAAACATTCTGTGAGGAGCATGCTTAACGCACCTAAATAGCACGGAATCATCTTACCTTTAAACTTATGAATAAAATAATATAAGCACAACATTCTTTGTTAAGTTGCTAACGGTTGTATTAGGATACTGGCGGTCCGCCCGCGGCTACGCTCGCGTTATGTAAGATTTTACCGTGGGTATAAGACTTTTCCCGGTAAAAATTATCCTATGTGTTAATCCGGGATACAAACTATCTCTATTCCAAATTACATTCAAATCCATCCAGTAGTTAAGGCGTGAAAGCGGAACAAACATCTAAACATATATAATATTTTCGCATTTATAATATTAGTGTGATTAACGGAAAAGTAGGTGAAGTCCAAGTACTTGTGTCAAATCAAGAGGTCAAAGAAAAAGCGGAGCTGAAATTTACGTGTCATGGTTCTGAATATTTATTTTGTTCTAACACTATGCTCCATCGATCACTTGGTGTTGATTGCGATATTTCTCCTAGTTCTCATTGTTATAAGTATCAAATAACGCTCGTGTAAGATAAGCAGTAAAATAACATTATTGATACATACAAATTCTAGATCTGATATGCATTATAAATGCAGACTTTTCTCTTTCTTTGTTCCTTTGTGCAGTTTGCTTTAACAATAGGCGTTTTACCACTTTACATCGGAAGTGAATCAGCTATCGAGTCGACCTAAACTAAATATCACTTGATTGGTAAGTAGGTCACAGTATCATTAACGGAGATGTATCATAACGTCAGAGGAAATTGATGCTCAAATCATTATTGCGGAGTATGGTTCTATCTACCAGTGCAAAATAAAAAACTTTCACGCGGTAAATGTAGATTTATATTTGTCCCCTAGCTAGCTATAATATATTTAAAAGAAAAGTACAAAAGATACAATTCCTGTGGAGTTTCTTCTGGCCCTTCTTCTCCACAGAGGGCGTACACTGGTAGTGAACGTGCCATCCATGATAGCTTTGACGTCACAAAAATGATTTGTAAAAACCTTAATACGAAAATAAAAATGTTGACTTTTTTTTAATAATTAAGATTAACGATAAAACGTAACGTACGTTCATGATACATAATGAATAGAATAGAATAGAATATAATGAATTATAGAAAAATCTTTCACAGCCTATACAAATGTCTTTACTCTACCATCATTTCAAATGTGGTTCACTATTTAAGAAGACACCGATCAGATATCGCAAACCTTTTTTATGAGTAGATAAATAAATATGAAACAAAAACAATGAAACGTGTTTTTCATATAATTTACAAGAGATTAAGTTATCTAATTCAAACCCCCCAAGGTCTCGGATAATCTCGAATATTAAAAAGGATGGACAATAGAATCACCTACTGACATAATTACAGTGAAATACATAATTTGCAAAATGCGAAGTTAGTTTTATCTAGAGATAAAAATAAAATGCGTATGAATTGTGAAACGTAATAACCAAGTAATAGCTGGCAATTATACTTACATCACAATGATTTCATAACAAAATGTGGTCAGGGAAAGGCATAGACATTAGTCTTCTTGACATAAAAATTGCTACTGGTTGTCTGAATGTTATATTTTTATAGTTTGATACACATTACCTACAAAGAAGTGATAAGGGTAAAAATATCTTTAGAATTTATTTAAAATCACAATGGGAAGGCATACCTCAGAAAGAACGGGAAAAATTTGAAATAAAGAACATTATCGTGCCCGCCACGATAAAAAAGAACTTTCCTAATGTTTGCATAATTCTACTCTACTCAATGAAGCTACTCAATAAACCTTTGAAATACTACTTAAATATAGGTAAATGTTTAAACTATCAACTACAGTGATACGATATCATAACAAATTTCTCAAAACATGAGAAAATGGGCCATTTGATAATTAATGTCCGATAGGGTTCTTTGTAATGAAATGACAAAATGTTCAATGAATAATAATTTCGTAAGTATGTACCTACAATATGATAATTCTGCCAGTTAATATCGAATAACATATTTGTTGTTGCATTATTTTGTTATTTCGATGTTATTTGCGAAATTATGGTATATCGTCGAGAAATCGATTGTGATTAGGAATACCCACGGAAAATTAAAATCACGCCATCTAGTTTAATAATATTACGAATTTAATAATAGAAAAAGAATACATCAGTTGTCGGGGTCATCATTCGCTTGCCCTTATTTGGGGTCGGCGCAGTATGTTTTCTTCCTCCATTCATCCCTATCAGCCGTCATTTCTACACATCAGTTGTCGAGGTAAGAGATTATAGGTATTTTGCGAATATTACCAAATCCAATCTGATAGTTTCTTTTTTTTACACTACACGAATAATTAAATAGTCCGTCCACTGTTTAGAATTGCCCTATTTTAATAACTAATGCTCAATAGGGGATCGAACTGTTCACAATATTTTATGAATTTACCATATTTTATTAATTATTTTTAAAATTTAGATTAATAGCATAGCAGACGATTCGCGAAGAAAAAAACAGAACCGGTTGAAAAACGAATCTACAGTGATTTTTTAAAATTTCAATATGTCTGTCTCTTTCAAAAACGATTTTTTGTGTGGAGATTATATGGCGTTACTAACAAATGACGTCACAAGTGGGTATGTGCCTCTCTGTCTAATCTTGAATTACAAACCTTTATAACTCGGTCAATTTTAAAGATAGAGCAAAAATTCTTTCAGCGTTCGATAGCAGAAACTAAGAAGTTTGGATTTATAAAATAAAGAAAAAGTAGTTCGATCCCCTATTGAGTAATACCATCCTTCTCATCATAATAGAAAACATCATTTGCAAAAACAGCTCACAACATATCTCTTTCTTTGTTATTAAAACGTAAATACCGTTGTAGGTAAAATATATGGGCCAGCCAATTAAACCTAGTATAGTTACTACGTTAACAGATACACTCGTGTAATTTTATCTAATATCTACACGCTGCAGGTTCGCTACCCTTGGGCCTTGGGTCAAAGTAATATAGCAGTGACAACAATACTTTCCGTTGACTTTTAGAGGGCATCAATACTTACCTATATATCAGTATCTGCTATGGCTAAGTTTTACAGTAGGCGGAGGTATTATACAACAATTGGAAAGCCCATACAAAAGACGGGGCTAAGGACCTAGACAACTATGACTCAAGGTGGTAGACGCCTAACTAAGTACAAAAGTCCTAACCGATATTGTTTTACTATGAAGTTCTTTGTTAACTATTAGATTGAATGTAGGAAAAAAATATCTCAAAATGATCGAAACAACAGTAATAATTAATAATCTGTATTTATATAAAACTAGCGGTCCGCCCGCGGCTACGCTCGCGTTGTGTAAGATTTTCCCGTGGGAATACGACTTTTTACCGTAAAAAGTATCCTATCTGTTAATCCAGGGTAAAAACTATTTCTATTCTAAATTTCATCCCAAACCGTTCAGTAGTTTTTGCGTGAAATTGTAACAAACATCCATACATACAAACTTTCGCGTTTAAAACGAAAAAAGAAGCAGATGAAGATGCTGGCGGAATGCTAGTGTTATGTATGTGTAATCTGGCCTGTACAAACGTCAAGCCAGATAATATAAATTATAATTGCGGATGTAGATGCAAAAAAGTCAGATAACGTAGCAAGTCATCTTGAAGGTTAGATAAAAGTTTGTTTTTGATAAAAAATTGAAAATCAAGCAGTAAAAAGGATTTAAATAGTTTCTGATATAAATAAGTATGCACTTTGTTTGCAGTTATATGCACAAATAACAAATTAAATTATCAGTGTCGCCGAAGACGTAGAGCGTCATACAAAAACAAGCAAAATTTTGTCATTATATCTTCACACAGCAGTATATATAGACTCATAACGTAAATATTAATATAGTAGTATAGTAGTAATACCTATAGTAAACAAATATAGTCACGGTTGTATTTCTAATGCCTATACATTTATGACTCTTCGCATTTACACGCGCTATAGAAAAATAATGTTTGTTTGAGTACACCTTCGTATTCCCAATCAATAGGAGGGTATCGGACTGTTCCTAAATTTACCATATTTTACGAATTATTTTAAAAATATAGATTAGTAGCAGACGATTCGCGAAGAAAAAAACAGAATCGGTTGAAAAACGAATTAACAGTTATTTTTTAAAGTTTCAATATGTCTGTCTCTTTCAAAAACGATTTTTTGTATGGAGATTATATGGCGTTACTAGCAAGTCACGTTAGAAGTGGGTATGTGCCTCTCTGTCTAATCTTGAATTTCAAACCTTTATAACTCAGTCAATTTTAAAGATTCTCTTAACCGCTCCGGCTCGACTAGGGTCGTTGTTCACGTTTTTTTATGGAGTGTAAGGAATGAGATAATAATTAACTCTGAAAAATATAGCGGTTAGCGGTTAAATGACAAATATGCGACCGAAGTAAAAAGGACAAAAATGTAAAATGTTAAAAATAATAAATAAAAGAATCATCAATAACGCAAAATAGGAGGATTATTCTTAACTGTGTTAGCTTACTTTTTGTGTTCAATAGCAGAAACTAAGAAGATTGGATTTATAAAATAAATAAAAAAGGAGTCCGATACGCTATTGTACACCTACACTAAGGCACCTACATGTAATTTTTGTTCTACAATGTAACCATGAACACAGCGCGAAGCGAGAAGTCTACTTATTATAATTCTTCCTATGGCCCACTAGAGGACATTCGCGAGTAGAACATGTGAAGAACTAGTCGGTAAAATAGCACTATTTTTTATTCATGGTTACGAAATTTACTTGTGCAACATTTTTTTATTTTGTTACACTATTTTGATTTCCTGTGTACGACAATGCGAAAGTAATTTGGTAACGAAAAAAGAGAACGTTTTCTTCTATTGTAACGGGTTACAAAACTCAGTTACATACGATAGGCGGCCGAAATGGAAAAATTTGGTTCAGTTCGGTTTGTTTTTTTGGGTAACTCAGGGAGTTTCGTAGGCAGACGGCGTACAACATTACAACCAGATTACGGAGCCGACGACAGTTAATCATTTAGCACTTTCAATGAAACCATAGTTATAATAAAAATTATTGCAGACAAGAGCTAAAATATAAAGGAAAAAAAAAATCACTTGCCTCCTGTCATCCTTCTTCCCGTCTTTCGTCAGCTTGTAGTATATCTGAGCAGCAGCCTCCGACTTGTCGTGCGCGGAGTAGAGGAATCCGTGGAGCTGCTGCAGGATTGTCAGACTCAGCTTCCACACTGACTTGCTCATCTTAGGCGTACACGTCACGAACCTGGGAAACGAAACGGCTCGTTAGTTTGACAAAGAAACTTTCCTCAGAATGAAACAACATGACGAACTTAACTTCAGTTCAATAGGGACCAGACTGTAAAAAAAATATATTGTCTAGTCTAGGAAATAGATGATTAAAAGCCATATTATAGTATTAAAAGCCGATTTTGCGGCCAATTTTACACCACTCAAGATTTATTATATGCACAAAGCAAACTACGACGATGAAAGCGACAAAATTACATCATCCGGTGCTATTTCTCTCGATAATGCATTTAAAAAATCGTTTTGACCACAGACAAAAGATGTTTAGACATGTCATACAATTTTACACCACTCAAGATTTATTATTAATGCACAAAGCAAACTACGACGATAAAAGCGACGATGACGTCATACGGTGCTATTTTTCTTGATAATTCATTTAGAAACTGTTTTGACCACAGAAAAAATATGTTTAGATTAGACATTTCATAAAGTAGAAGTTCATTTTATTATTAAAGGATTCGTGATTTTTATTCATTTTTATTTTATTTTACGTAATAAGAAGTTAAGTCCGGTCCCTTATTGTTTGGAAGTATTCACTAATATAAGGGAAATATTACATTCATGAAAGGGGTTTAAACATCCCCGTATGGGAGTCTGGCATAGCGATAACCACAATTTTGCGGGAATTTAGGACTATTACTGAAAAAAACGGCGCATGTTAAAACCTGTATATATCGATAGAGGATCTATAGACGAAAAAAATGATATATGACTCAATGTCCTACCGCGCAAGGTTTTCGAGATAATCCATGTTAAAGACCCAGTATGGATAAAAATCCTAATTTATTCTCTCTGCGATTAAATACCTATACGTAGTACAATTTTTACACGTGGTGTTTGCTCTTTCTGAACCTCATACTATATCTTACATACATACAATCACGTACACATTCCTAAAGAGGTGAGCAGATCCTTAGTTGGCACACGGGAAGCTCACACTAAAACTACGGCAAAATATTTGGGCAAATAGTTCAATATTTTCTACGATTGCCTCCGTAGTCTTATACATTGGGCTCTAGATCCGGAGGTCGTAGGTTCGATTCCTTCCTAGTGAAAAAAACACTTGAGCGTTTTTCTCTAATTGGTTATGAGTCATACATAACCTTCTGCTGCTTTTATAGACAATATTTTGAAATCTTCTGATCAGAGCGAAGACAGTGGATCAATATCAATCAATCAATTATTAGCCTATTGCAGTCCACTGCTGGATAAATATAATTAAAGTAAATTATATTATTTGTTTCATCTTGAGCTAATTACCCAATGTCATCGACATAGCTCTCAGGATAAGCAAGTTGAAGTGGAAATAGGCAGGCCATATAGCTCGTCGAACCGATAACCGATGGGGAAGAAAGGTTCTCGGATGGTGACCACGGTCTAGAAGGCGTAGTCTTAGACGGCCTACCACAATGTGGACATATGACTTGGTGGAAGTTGCTGGGCGCCGGTGGATGTAAGTAGCGCAGGACCGTTCACGGTGGAAACGTATGGCAAAGGCTTATGTTCAGCAGTGGACGTCTTCCGGCTGAGATGATTATGATGATGAACTAATTACATGATGGTTTGATAAGTCTACACCCGCAGTTTATTATTATGTTTCTACATTGTACATTTGCAGTTCATTCAACACACTTGATTCAGCGTTGTTAAGCTGCATAATATATAGGTATAAGTACATCAAACAACCCTATATTATTAGTTTTATAATTATTGATGTTCTTCTGTTTTTCGTTTGCTGTAGTTACAGAAATACGAACTGTAATAAATTATCGTAATAACACTACCTCTGTATTTTTTTCTTATACTAAGTGTAACAGAAAGTAAAGTTGTAACAGAAAATGTTCTTCTTATTATTATCACGTGAGCAGCAGTCTCCGAGGTCATAATTTTAAAACAGCCCTAAGCGTTCCGTATCCGATTCTTATCCGTTTCTGATCCGGTTTGGCCATCCTAGTAATTGTATGGACGCTTACGCACCATACGTATCCGGTTCGTTTTCGATCCGTAAATTCTCACTCCGGATCGGTTTTTTTACGAATGAAAACCGAGTCGAAGTGGCCGCCTTACAAACTGTACGTACGCTTGCGCACTACACGATTTTTTTACGAATGAAGAGTGAAATATCGTCTCAAATACGAATGAAAACCGGATCGGATACGGATGAGTGCGCAAACGCTAGACGTGAATTTACCGTCGGTTGAAAGATAAATAAATTGCCAATAATCCGTAGGAACCGTGTCCGCGTCTGTAGTAGTTTAGAAGCAGTAGGGAATTTAACAATAGGAACAGCTCGACTTCAATGGCGTTTTTAACCCCCGACGCAAAAGAGGGGTGTTATAAGTTTAACGTGTCTGTGTATCTGTGTATCTGTGTGTCTGTGTATCTGTGTATCTGTCTGTGGTATCGTAGCTCCTAAGCGGATGAACCGATTTTCGTTTAGTTTTTTTTGTAACATAGATAATTTTACCCCGAGTGTTCTTAGCCATGTTTCATGAAAATCTCTTCAGCCGTTTGAAGATCATCAGCTCTTTTCTAGTTGATGAGGGGATCTGACGAACTTCCTTATCTCCGATCGATTCGAAATTTGGTACCTTGTTACTTCAATCATATTGAAAGTATATGGTAAGGTAACCATGACCTGATCAGCCGTTTGAAGATCACCAGCTCTATAATAGTTGATGAGGGGATCTAACTTACTTCCATATGTCCTATCGATTCGAAATTTGGTACCGTATTCCTTCAATAATATTGAAAGTATATGGAAAGGTAACCATGACCTGATCAGCCGTTTGAAGATCATCAGCTCTTTAATAGTTGATGAGGGGATCTGACTACTTTCCATGTCCTTTCGATTCAAAGTAAAAATACTCTCCAATTTTCTTTTAGATATAACTGTACTCATATATCATAATTTATTTGTTATAAAGTTTAAAAATTATGAAATAAAAATAAATTAAAAATTTAAAAACCCCCGAAGCAAAAAAGCAAAACATTAAAAAGTAAAAAATAATACCTATTGTTGAGCCATCAAATTCGATAAAGTAACACCTATATATTTTAATTTTATTAGAGAAATTGATGGATGGCACGATTTGGTTTGCTCGTTGAAATGACGCTATAATGTCACGTCGGGGTACCGCTAAGTTTAAAAAAAAAAATCGTATGAAATCAAGTTGGTCGGATATGCTAACAAATTAATAGATAGTCAATCAAATGAAGCGTCTGACTTAAGCGGTACACCGACGCGACATTATAGCGTCATTTCAATGAGCAAACCAAATCGTGCCATCCATCAATTTCTCTAATAAAATTAAAATATATAGGTGTTACTTTATCGAATTTGATGGCTCAACAATAGGTATTATTTTTTACTTTTTAATGTTTTGCTTTTTTGCTTCGGGGGTTTTTTTGGTATAGTATTTAATGTTTTTAATTAAAATCTGTCTGCCCCAAATAAAGGTTATATATCCTAGTTTAATATATATGTTTACTGGAATTTTCTACTTGCTCGTTTACGAGCCTTAAGCCTTCACAAACTACGAGTTGGCAAGGACCCTTAACTGACGGCCGCTGGGGCAGAAAGGTTTTCGAGTGGCGACAGCGTACCGTAAGACGCAGCGTGGGCAGGCCTCCCACAAGGTGGACCGACGATTTTGTGAAGGCCACCGGAAATCGTTGGATGCGCAGAACCGGACGTTGTGGAGATCCTTGGGGGAGATGTGACTCAGGCTGGCTGGACAATTCTTTCAAATGAGCCGCGTTTAAGTAGGTCAATACACAATTTTAGGTGACGGCTAATCACGCTTATTTCAGTTTATGTGACGCTAGAGAACCCGAGATAATCGAACGCAAACGTGTCCAGCCAGCTTGAAAACCGCTTTTCGCATGGTCTCTCAATCTCCGAACAGAAAGGATTCTAACTATTTCTTGCTTATTAATACTGCGTCACCTAAAATTGTGACAGGCATCCAGTTTGAATTTTTGAGATACGTATAGCCATTTAGCTAAGAAACAACGAAAAGCGTGGCCAGCCAGCCTGAACTTACGTATTAAACTTCTGGCTGGCACCTCTGAATCTCGACAACGAAAGCGTTTTCGAACAAGGTTCTTTTACTAGCATTTAGTGACGGAGTACAGACAGTCATAGCGTTTGTTTCATGGCGTCACATAAAGGCGTTTACGAGAAATCGATGAAAACTTGGTGCCAGCCAGCCTGATATTCTGGCTGGCTGGCTCGTTGTATCTGCGCTGTCTGATGGTCTACGGCTTCCAAATTTTCTTCAAGATTTAGTGACGGGGACGATTAAGATAACCTGTAAATGTGACGACAATCCCTCCCATAGTTTCAGAGATATTGATCATTGTTATTTTCCCATACAAATTTCTATAAATATTGCGTGGTGACCATAATTTTACGTAAGTTAAGGAATTGTTTTTTATAACTGACTAGTTGTCGCTCGCGGTTATGGCCCAGTTATTTTCGATTATTCCTTTGGGAATATTATAATATTAAAATGAAATTTGTTCATCTCCTGAAAATGAAAAGGTTAGACAGGCAGAATTAGAGCATTACTTCCTGAATCGTATAATATTGACCAAAGTCCAAACATTTTGAAGGCAAAATGTGTGCTTCCCGTGTGCCATGCTCTGCTCACCCCTTTAGGAATATGTACGACGTGACATGTATTTTTGTATTTGTATTTATATCGTATGAGGTGCAAAAAGAGCAAAAAAATTGTACTACGTATAGGTATTTAATCGCAGAGAGAATAAATTTGGATTTTTATCCATACTGGGTCTTTAACATGGATAATCTCGAAAACCTTGCGCGGTAGGACATTACGTCATATATCATTTTGTTCGTCTATAGATCCTCTATCGATATATATAGGTTTTAACATGCGCCGTTTTTTCAGTAAAAGTCCTAAATTCCCGCAAAATTGTGGTTATCACTATGCCAAAATGTTCAAACCCCTTTAAAGGCTATAATGGTCTTTAGGAAAGTGCGTGCGCAGAATGTTTCTAAAGCGAGTAGTAGGTAAGACACTATCACTAAAGTTTAAATTTACATGAACTCTCACTAATAAATCAGTTTTAATATAATTTAAAATCACAATTGGTTTGAATGAGATATATCAAACGAACAATTTTAAACAAAAAAAGCCACCAAAGCACATAATAAATTGCATGCGACTGAAGCAAAAAAAGTATTACTTAGTATCGAACGATAGACCTTGGAACTTTCTCTAAGAGAAATCACGCTCAAGTTATAGGCACCTGTCGCCACACCTAGCACTTGAGACAGAATGTTCGTCTATAAGTTATTGGAAAGATCTAAAGACCTATCAGACATAGAAAAAACGTAGAACTAGAAGAGAAGATGTGTGTTCCCTTTGCCAACTTTCTCTGTTAGTACATCTGTGATCCTTTTGCCTACTATTCAATTTCTGCATACTGAACATAAAAAAATATAATCAAGCTAGGGTTATAACAAAACTTCCTTAATTTAATTAATATAGGTATTACTATTATGTATTCTGTGGTATATTTAAATTTTAATCACAAATATTATTTATTGCGATTTAAATATAGACTCAATATATAATTAATAAATTTAGATTTTAATATATAATTTAGGACTCAGTTCCTCAGAGGAAGAAAAGCCGATTGCTTCTTGCGCGAGGCGACGCGCGTCATTAATCAGTTCAATCAAGAAAATGGAGGTTATTTCATTCTGAACTACAGCCAAATCTTTTTAATACTGGTTTGACGGGTCTAATCGCGATAAAAAAAATGCGGGTCTAAAATATTGGCAACCAAATAATAAAATTCCAATAAAGAAATAATTAAGTTTTTGCAAAAATTTATAATTAGTCTGCTTGTCTTTATTTAAAGCTTAAATCTTGTACTAACTAACCCGTGATACCGGTGTTATAAAAAAAAGTCACCAAATTATTCCTACACTTTAAAATGTTATGAAATCTGAAAACAGGAAATCCTGGTAAATTGGCAACGGTAGATCTGTATTTTTGTTATCTCACTGAGTACTATAATACTGGCTATTACGTTTACGATATAAGTAGGTATAATTCAGCCTTTTAAAGGTCGTTAAGTAGTTCCTCAAATCAATGTGGAACGAAGGTGGAGGTGTTTTTAACTGAAAGATAGATATTTCCCAAGAGATGTATTTATTTTCTTTTTCCAAGATCTTTACACACGCGCAGTCTAACCTAGAATCCGCTTGGAACGAAGGTGGAGGTGGTTTTTTAACTGAAAGATAGATATTTCCCAAGAGATGTATTTATTTTCTTTTTCCAAGATCTTTACACACGCGCAGTCTAACCTAGAATCCGCTTGGAACGAAGGTGGAGGTGGTTTTTTAACTGAAAGATAGATATTTCCCAAGAGATGTATTTATTTTCTTTTTCCAAGATCTTTACACACGCGCAGTCTAACCTAGAATCCGCTTGGAACGAAGGTGGAGGTGGTTTTTTAACTGAAAGATAGATATTTCCCAAGAGATGTATTTACTTTCTTTTTCCAAGATCTTTACACACGCGCAGTCTAACCTAGAATCCGCTCTCTTTTTCCTACGTCAAAACTTATATTCCAAATTCAAATAAATCCAAATGTTTACGGCCAGCAACAGCCAAAGAGGCAAAGAGGTATAGGTATGTACACATACCTAACACAATGTTACCAATAATTAGTTAGGTAACGAAGGAGATAATGTGCACTTGGGCCCATGATAAATTAATTTATAATTAGTAATTCCTGGGGTCGATCACCTATCGGCCTTTCTTCGGTTTATCAAAAGTAAATAGGCATTTACCTACCTACATGGCTAAGTACCTGTACAATGTACATACAGGCCAGGACAGTATTAATTAGTTATTACCGGCCTAAAAAAACTATGATTATTAATTTGTAAGTCTTTATTTAGATACTGTTTACTGATTCGTGTAGAATTAAAATAATTCAATGGCTCCATTTAAAAAAAAAAATTGTTTATTTCCTTTAATAGTCCGGCAGTGGACTGTAACGGGCCGTTAATGTTGAAGTATTTGCAGACATGTACTCACTCGTATGTACCTACAGCCTGATTTCTATTTGAAACAAAATGCGCAGATAAATCTTTCTACCTATTTATTATTTTCTTGTTATGAAATTCGGATAACGTGTAACGACGTAAATTGATTTGACGTCAAAGATACGACAATATTTAAAAACAAGATACTACTATAGGTTTTCATTCAATTAAATACGCATGTAAAACCTTGACCTACAACTACATTGTTGTACGAAGCTGGAGTACAGATAACGCACTATTGTTTTATAAAACATCGGGATAAAAAACTACCGATAAAATGTTTACATAATATATTAAAAATACCACCACCGAGTTTATTTTATTTATAAACTTCCATGTTTTTGTAATCAAACTAAAAAATACGCCGAGCAGAAAACCAAAATCCGACGTAAAATTCTTTCGGAAAGCATTAAGCTAAGCTAAGCTAAGTTAAGCTTTTGTTGCTTTCCACTTTACTGAGACCCTCCACCACCAACGATATGCCCCAGGATAAAGGTTAACACTAACCTAGTCATAACGTTGTTGTGTCGCAAACACTTCTTCCTAAACACGAACACATTTCCAGCCACTTGGTACTGCACGGAATGCTGCTCAACTTTATCAACACCGATATAGCTAAAAAGCGGTGCCAGTCAGTTAGTCACAAAAGCTTTTATAGCCTAGTTTTAGGGTTTAAGTTAGTCTTACTTAGGAACCGCTGATGCGTGAGTTGACTTTACTCTCTTCCCCATATAAGCAGAAAGTATGTCAGCCCCCATACGGCTCCTAAAGTATTGACAAAGGTTTTAAGCAACTATGAGTACTAGGAGCTAAGGTAAAGTCGGACTCCAAACACAATCTATTCATATCTTAACAAAAAGGGCTAATAATTCGGTATAAAAATACGGGCTAATAACAAATATACATAGCTATGTGCAATCAAATAATTCTATTCAACTAAAATTTCGTAATAATAAGACCATGACATAGTTCTCTGGCCGAAATTATAGTTTACTCGACATAATAATTTGATAATTTCGAAATGGGAGCAATGTGATAATATCATTGACGTCATTCATAACTGGCAACAAGAAAACTATTTTTTTAAATGGATAAAATGTAAATAAGTATTTCTTATATTGACAAACTTGCAGGAATTTTAACGCAATCCCAAAAATTTTAAAACTACTAAGAAACTAGAGTAATCAGTCTGTGCATGCATGCAAAAATGGCCATTCATGCAAAAACAGAAGAGCGAAGAACTTACTTGGTAAATGTAGCATACATGACATCTATGGGTACTCTATACGGCAGCGCGAGTAGCGAGATGTATTGCATTCCCCTTTGTCGCATCACCCAGTTGACTATGCCGTTGTTAGCCGAGTCGATGGCGTTTTGGAATATCGTCATCACTGTGTCGGGCAAGTCGTCTACTAAGGCATCCTAGGAAAGCAAATATTAATTTTATAAAACTTAGCGCAGTCTACCTACATTACATCCTCTTAGGATTAGAAGGCAACGTTACAGGACTGGGACTAAAGCTTGCATTTTGTAATGGTGACTCGACAGTAGAGCCTGCAAAAGTGTCTAATTCTTCAGATGATCTAAGCAAATATATGCCTGATAAATATTTTTGATAGAAGAATAAATAGAAAACAGGTGTAGAATTTGTACATGCATAATGTAAATTCAAAATTTATTGTGTGTGTATTTAAGAAACGCATAATAGCACGTAAGGCAGTTACGACAGTTTATAACACAAAATCAATAACGTGACTTTCAATCAATACTAACATTATTACTCGAGAGACAAGAGGAAGGCTAACCTGTCTATGAGTCTTGCATTCAACACAATCTGGGTCGTATTCATAGGTTTTGTCGTCCAACACGTCCTGCAGCTGGTATGTCGTTTGGATAGCAAGACATCTCGTACAAGTGATCATGTTGTTTCTGTGAAGGAACCGGAGCGCGTCATCGAAACCTTGCTTGCACATGCTGCTCAGGACCTCGGGCTTCGGAGGGAATAGGATCCGCGCGAACCGGTTGATGTTCTGCTTTGACAGTTCTATACTTGTGTTTGCTACGTTTACCTGAGGAAATAAGATTCAGATAGAGTTCTATCTTTTACGCGAAATAAATTTTATTGGTCATGCTGTATTTTTTGTGCTAAGTACCAAGAATATAGAAGTCGTTATTTTGCTTATTAAATATTGTACTATTAGCAGCCATTTCATTTCAAAAGTGCTGATGTAATGAAACTTGATATGCATGATACCAGATACTTAATACACTTAAATACCTCGATACCTCTTTGATACCTCGTTCGATGACCTATTCTAACTTACACATTATACAAACAGTAATTTGACTTTTTATTCTAACTTACACATTATACAGCAGGTATACGGCAGGTATGCCGCGGACGTCAAATTACTGTTTGTATTGCGAAACCAAAATGGCTATTAAGAAGTCGGTATTTAACAACATAATAATAATCATATACAAATAGGAATCCAAATGTTTGTTATACAATTACGATGAGGGATCAAAAAGTAGTGAGAATGAAATAGAATATAATGACTATTGATAACTTTATAATTTATTTTTCTACATAGTCTCCGAGTCTCTCTACACACCGAGCCCAGCGCTTTTCCAAGGCTTCAATTCCTTTAAAAAAAAAAAAGTTTTGTCTTGGTCCTGCAAAAAGCTCTCCACGGCATCCATCACCTCGTTATCGTCTTCGTACCTGTTTCCCCTTAAGTATTCTTTCAATTTGGGGAACAGATAAAAATCGCTAGGCGTCAGATCTGGTGAATAAGGGGGGTGGTCAACCAATTCGAAGCCAGCTTGCTGAATGGCAGCCATCGCAACTGCCGACCTGTGCGCGGGTGCGTTGTCGTGATGAAACAGCACGCCCCTTCGAAGTTTCCCTCTCCTTTTCTCTTTGATGAACAATATCCCTTCTGAGTCCCAAAATATTGAGGCCATAACCTTGCCAGCCGATGCCACGGCACGAAACTTCTTCGGGGTCGGTGATGATGGCCGTTTCCATTGCGAAGATTGCTGTTTTGTCTCAGGATCAAAAAGATGGACCCATGTTTCGTCTATTGTTACGAAACGAGACAAAAAGTTCTCAGAATCTTCTTGAAACTTGTCCAACAATATCTTCGAAATGTCAAGTCGATTTTGTTTCTGACTGTCGGTTAACATTCTCGGCACCCATCTTGCAGAAACTTTTCTCATATTCAAAGATTGTTTCAATATGGATTGAATACTTCCATATGAAATGCCTGCTTCTTGAATTAAGTATCGGATGGTAACTCTTCGATCGCTCAATACAATTTTCTCGACTTTCGCAACATTTTCTTGGGTGACTGACGTCGATGGACGGCCGCAACGATGTTCGTCTTCCGTGCTCGTTCTCTCTACTCGAAATTGAGAAGCCCACCTTGCGACAGTAGAATACGGCGGAGCAGATTCTCCTAATGTTGCCTCCAAATCGCAATGAATCTCTTGAGTCGTTAACTTTTTTAAACAGAGGTATTTAATAGCGGCTCGCACTTCGTTTTTCTCCATTTTCGAGAACACGTTTCGACACGAAGAGTGTAAACAAATGACTACATTCAGAAAAAAACAAAAGAGAATCGAAGATTTTTTTTCTTTATTAATATTACAAATATGTATCTGAGCTATGCCTGCCAGTATTTCTTTTTTCTTACCAAGGAGTATGTCGTTCTCACTACTTTTTGATCCCTCCACGTAGTTTGTAAAGTCCTAGACTTGAACCTTGTCTGTCATGAATTAGTAAAATGAATTGTAACATTTGTGATTATTACTTTTGTTAATTTACATTAATAAATATGTGAAAGTTAGGTCATTGTGGTCATTTCTTACAATACTGTGACCGAATATTGTGGAGAAACTTAATGTGTCTACTTTAGCAATACCTTACAAAGCTAATTATAAATGATGGTGTCCAATGGTCCATTCAAAAGATACCACAAAATAATGACGCCTTTGAAAGCCCGAAAAGCTGACGCAAGGCATTGCCTTGTGATAGCAAATAGTAATAAATCATTAGAGTGAAAACTACTTATAAATCCTATGGATGGGTATCCAAAGCAGGCAGCGCCAAAATTCTTACGCCACGCAAATAACACGAACATCGGTTTTTCCGTAGATACGTACACTTAAATTACATTAAAATTAAATTTTAATAAACACTGGCTAGAAAGAACTTGAAACTATTTTGGGACAGATCTATAAGAATAAAAATACTCACATGGAAGAGCTGTGAACTGAGATCCCGCGGGCAGATATCGCTCTCCCCGCAGAAGGGGCTGACTGTGATTGTGTTCTCGTCTAACACCGGTAGATTGTCACTAAATCCCCCATCCATGTACCGGATTCCGTGGAACCGGGGCGGGAGCATTCCCGAAAATACTGGCACGAAGCAGGACGCCAGCAGCGCCTGGCAAAAAAACAACATTCAGATTCGCCATTCAAATGTCGAGCGAATTTAACAGTCGATGATTCAGTTGATATTAAAAGCCGATCCTGAAGTGTAGGAAGGAACCTGCCTAACTAAGGATGGTGTACAAAATAAATATCTATCTTTTAAGATTTACGAACCAATCTTAACTCGAGTGCTTCAAGATGTGATTTTCGTTAAACATTGCAATGCCGCGTGCGTAACCGTAATGCTCGTAATGATATTGATTACTATTTAGTAGATATTGTTGATTGATAGTAGAAAAATTAGAGAAAATTACATAGTAGAAAAATTACTATTTACATAATAGTAGAATGCAACAAGGATGTAACGTGTTTCTGCTACTCCAAACATCATGGATTGCATGGATAAGTACTAGATTAGATATTCATCAACGTAGAACGTATTTTCTTGAATAGTAGGAAGTACAAATATTAATCAAAATATATAATAGATGAGATTGCTAATCGTACAACAATATCGATATGTACCTACTTTGTTTCGTAATTAGCTTAGTCTTCTAAATTGGTAAAGTATTTGAATCGAATTCCGTAGGTAAATACTAGAGTGAAGTGTCCTCAATTTAAAATATTTAACAAAAATGTTTGAAGCTTACCTGCAATAAGTCTTCCCTTGTCGGGAATTCTGATACTATGACATTTTGTCCATCATACACTCTTGTAAGTGATATGTGTAGTTTTCCACTGACTATCTTATGGACGTCCTTGGGCAGGTAATTCTCCATACCCTCAAGGAGGATGTTTTGAATATTAAATGAAGGGCTAAATGGACCGAGGGAGCCGGCCCTCGCTTCCTGCACGCAACGGAGGACATCGGTGGTGAGTTCACCTATTAACAAAATAAATCAGTTTAAAACATCATAATTTGTCGAAAATCCTCAACGATATGACATAGGCATAGAGCTCTTTTCAGAAGCTTTATTTCTCTATGCCCTGACTCTTGCTCGCCAGAGGAGCTTATGGATGCCTCCGAAAATCATATCATAAATGTTTTTGTCATTTTGTTTCCCACCTACGATGCAGACAATCCTCTATTGAATATTCTTGGCAACTTGACTCATTAAGGTTGCAAAATCCAAGGTTATGAATACGTCATGTGCTGTCTGCATGCAAGTATCGTGCCACATGAAACAGTGCGGGCAGCGACTTTACAAAGGCTAACGCATTTCAGTTCAGTCTCGAACCATACTCCGTTAGGTTTTATTTATCAAAAATATTGCAAAGCCTAAGCGATTTCAGTTTATAGTTTGACTCAAATCGCTTAGGCTCTGCTAGCATTATTCTTTTAAAAAAGCTAAGTGATTATAGTTCTCATGTACACCGCCATCTTATAACAATACACCTGACAGACAGCTGTGAGTAGTAGGTAGGTACTACTTGCCATATTGATCTCTTACAGATTGGTTTTTCATATTTCATAATTCACACGATAAAAAAAATTGCGGTAGAGAACCATAATTACTTAGCTTTTCCAGAATAATATCGCTAACAAAGTCCAAGCGATTCAAATAAAATTATGAACTAAAGCAGCTTAGGCTTTAGAATAGAATAGAATAGAATATTATTTATTTGCACAGAATATACGTATAAAAGATTTTTTACAAACTAACAACATAGTCCCAGTTCATTCTACCATTTGCATGGCTTTATAAGATGTGTTTACAAGAAAACCATACTCACTTAGCTATTTGAAAAGAATAGCAAAGACTAAGCGATTTGAGTCACAGTACGAACTGAAATCGCTTAGGCTTTGCAAGATCTTTTTGATAAAACCTAACGCAGTATGGTTCGAGACTGAACTGAAATGCGTTAGCTTTTGTAAAGTCGCGTGCGGGCAAGATACTGACACACACGTGTTATATCACGTGTTTCGTCATGCGACCGCAGATTATAGTTTTCGTTCATAACAACATCATAATAATCATAGTCGTATTCCGAGGTCATATTATAATGAAATAAATGGATCGACCTAGCGGAAAGCAAGCGACCTGTTGGTCGACCTAGGTGTCACTGGCTGGATGAAGTCGAGAAAGATCTGCGCGATCTCCAACTGGCGGCCAAGATCTTCTTTGGGTAACTTAGCCATCGCAGTAAGTAAGTATCAATCAATCAGCCTATTGCAGTCCACTGCTGGACGTAGGCCTCCCCAAGGGTACGCCAAACAGTCAGGGTGTGGGACGCCCCCCCTGCCAGATGGACTGATGACCTGAGGAAGGTCGCTGGTGGAGGCTGGATGAGGAAAGCGGGTGAGCGTACCCTTGGGAAGTAAGTAAGTATATTATAATGAAGCGTCCTAAAATTGTGATCCCTGACTGATCAACGGTACTCTATGATTTTATCAAAGGCAGCCATTAGACGTCTCGATGTCCGCAAAAGTTTATTGCCCGCTTAGATTGTGGGTAACCTTTGGAGTAGGTAGATATGGTTGAGCGATTTAAATAAGATACTATACAAATACAAAGGTAAAACAGATTTTTCTAACAGCCTAAACTAATGATTGACATACAGTGCGATCAGGTTTCGTAATTATCAAGATAATTATCGAGTAATTATGACCAGTGTAAGACATTATTTATATTTTTCATAACAAATGCATGAACAATTGACAATTGATAGAAAGAACCTGAAGTATCAAATAATAAAATAGATTGCACCTTATGGCTTAAGAAGATTATGCTTGGCGCAACTGGTAGGATTTAAAGTTGTGTAAAAAGGGAATTGAAAAAAATACAAGTCAAGGATAGGGCAAGAAAACTTTCAACAATGTCTTGATGTATAGGGAAAGATTAGTAGAAAAAGGTGTTGATATGTCTGTCTGTTCTGTTTTCCGCCTTCGAAGCGTGAGATGGTTCATGAGAACTCTGTTTTAAAAAGCGTTCTCTTTTTGTATACATAAAATTAGAATATATATATATATAAAGAATAATAAAAGAGAATACATATAAGTAAAATGCAAGTAGTCGCAATTCATCTTATGAAACGACACGCGACAAGTATTAATTTATTTGTGCCATTATATGCTATTTTACCATATTATTCACATCATGACTCATTCTATCTTAAAGCGTTATCAAATTAAAATTAAAATTGTTTATATAACTACTTTAATACTTACTCATTCCACTATCAATTTAAGATGGTGCAAGGGAAACCTTGTTATGTGAAAAATAGACCATAAATACACACACGACACGAATATGGTTACATAAAAAAAAAGTAATATGCAACTCAAAAACGGGTTAAAAATTGTGCTAAAGTAATACAGAAATACTTGAAGCTGTATGTTTGAAATATTATAAAAACTGTTTTTCTACCATTCAATGTTATATTGTTCATTAATTAAGTATGTTTTTTTAATCATATTTACTAAGTTCATTCACTATACTGGGTGTCTTCATTGACTAGACCTTACTAGGTAGACTAGACACAGACTGGGATATTCTTATAGTTCTATTGTTTATCCTTATTTTCGAGGTCACTGAATTTGTAAATTGCCAGGTTAGAAATGACCAAAAAAGTAACACAAAAAAGTACAAAATTACAATTACGAAATTGCGAAATATTATAATAAAAACTACTGTGATCGTAACACCAGAATAGACAGAGAATTTGAACAAGGCATCTTCATAACTAATGTTTTACATTGTAAGACCAATTTAATGACATACAAGACATCCTGTAAAAAAGCAGTACTAAAATACCTTTTGTCCTTTGTTTTACAACTAGCGGCCCGCCCCGGCTTCGCACGGATACATTTTTAACCAACTTTGAGGCTCTTTGTTCGTGTTTCAGATTTTTTTTAAATACCTACTCTAAGGAGGGGACCCTTTAATTAAGTCGGGATTTCAAGAACTCGAACCAAATAATTCAGTCTGAATACAATTTCTTAAGTTTCTGACTTTAAAAATGGCTGACATTCCATTGGATACAAAAATTTAATCCCTACTTCTCTTTTAAAATAGAGATTTCAATAACATGTTTCGGCTGTGCATTGATGAGTCAGTCAGTCAATCAGTACGGACTTCTCTCTTTATAATAATAGTATAGATATACGGTAGATATTCAAGGTGTAAATAAATTAGCCGACACTATTCATCCTACCTATGAAATTGAACAACTTTTCCCAAGAAACATAGGCAGTTGGACGAAAAATATATGCATCTTCCATCCATAGTAAATCGATTAGCTGGCTGCACGGTTTTGTATGAAAGGGATAACTTTTTTTTGTTGTTCTACTTCACATGTTAGTACTACTTCACATGTTTATTATCAATACAAAAATCGTTTAAATAATTGTTATTATTAAGTAAATTTTTGCAGTTTGCTACTGTTTTTCCCACATATATACTCCCTAATTGTAAGTTTTAATCTCACCGGTGATTGATTGATTGATTGATTAATGGCGCCAATCACGTCAGTGCACTACATGAAAAAGTTTTTTTTTTTGTGTGCAGAAACGATTTTTTGTCATTATAGAATATAACTGTTTATTAAATGATGAATCAATAAAAACATTAAAGTTTCTTTTTTCTAATTTATTATGTTTATAAAACACACGCAAACAGTATACATAAATAATACAACAAAATAATAATTTGGCTGCCATACAAAATGGATATATATATATCCAATTTTTGATAATATCGGATATATATCATAAATATCCAATATTTTAATATTTATAATAAATATCGGATATTTTCGAACCCTGATAAATATATCTACAACATTTGTTGATGTATAAATAAAATTATACATCAACAAATATATATTGTCAACAACAACATGTATTTTGTTATTGCTGCAACACTTTTTTCATAGTTGTGTCAAACCAGTAATTTAAATATGATAATAAAATAATTCAACATGGTGAATTTTTACTTATACAAGTATTTCACTTTTATACCTATCGCATCGTAAGAATGCCATCCTGACAGCTGTCATACATGTAAATTTTTTTTTCTGTTTCTTTTGCACCCATTTTTCATAATTTCCTGCCTTCTGTCTGGACGACATTCTTATGATGCAATTACTATAAAATATATTTTTTTTTACATGGACTATATTATAGTCATATTATGAAATGAATGTAATAGTCACAGTAAGTAATCTTTCAATCACCTTGTGATATTGGAAAGTTTATTTATCTAAGAAGAAGATGGAAACCCACACAAGCACTGATTGCATATTTTTAATTTCCTATTATTTTTCTTTTTCATATGGGCAAATTGACAGACATATCAAGCATCTTTTGCTTAGTATTTGAAGAATGTTAAACACACTTTAATAGTGGTGCTTATTTTTGACAGGTTTTTTAAAATTAAATATATATAATTTGTCTCATTTAGGTGTTAAAGTATTTCTAGAAAAATCATTAAGTGTTCATTCCTAAAAAAGTAGTTTTTACAGCAGTCTATTTCACTTGCAGTCATATGCAGCTAGCTATTATTATTATTTGCTTGCAGGCTATTACTCGGAGTGACACTCGCATGTTTTGTAACCCACTCTTAGTATGTAGTAAGTTTCTTTTTTCTACTCATTCATTCACAACATAATAATCCAATCATAGAAAGAGAATTGAAATAAGCTATCTGCTAAACCAAGCATTTGGTTTCTTTATTTACTCACTCATTTTCTCAAAACTTGAATACCCAAATGAACTTACCGATAGGTAGATCACACAGCAAACAGCAAGCTGACAGTGCGCCAAATGAGGCCCCAGATATCTTGCCTAACAAGAGATGAGGTGCATACTTCTTGAAACACGTTGCAACGCCAACATGGTAAATACCAAGAAATCCACAACCGGCGAACGACAAATTCATTATAAATCACATCAAAATACCACAGATGTTCAGAAACACTTTTAACTGCCACGTAATAACACGACACACTGCCTCACCAGGAAATAATCCAGAAGTAATATTAATTTTATTAACAAGATTAACTTTCAGGATTAGATAGCCAGTAATCACAAGATAAAGCGTATGTTGTCTCGTACAAAGCAACACTGTTGTGCAGAACGCGGTTGTTGTTTATCATGAGTCAGTCAACTACGAAATGCGCACAGAAAAGAAACTGAAGCTAGCAAAACAACATTTTTTTTTTTTTTTTTTTTAAATCACTGCTATAAATTCAAAGCCACCGATTACCTCACTCAGCTGACTGTCAAACACAAATATAGACGGGAAACTTCGAAAGACAGAATATATAGCGCCATCTGTCTCGTGGTATAAAATAACTATCTCCGTTCCATCTCATGTGTTGCGCTTGGTTTATGATGAGTTTCTCTTTTCTTAGGCTTAGGTAGGGTTTTTCCTTGTGTCGTAAAAGAAATTAGTTTTTCAGCATTTCTACTTTCTTCGTCGCAATTAAACCTGAGAAAAATGCATTCAATGTTATTATTGACCCATAAGAATATCTGATAGACTTGATGAAAAAGTCACTTATTTTGCCTTGATTTCATATTGCCAACATCGGTAGTATAAAAATTAGTAAAAATCTACCGGTCATTTTGGGCTCAAAATAAAGGGATAAATAGGTAATGTATTTTTTAATGTTTATCTGCTTTATCTGAACCACTAAAATAACACAAACACTCTACATCTAAACAGTGAAATAGATAAACCAATTTGTACAGTAGTAGTAAAAGCTTAAAATGTGTTCTAATCACATGTGCAATTTGTTAACACGGTCAAGGTACGACAAATATTGATTTTAGCGCAAACAAGACTCAAATCTCAATCTGGAATGAATTCACAACACAGTTTTTTGTGTTTTTCAAAATAAAAATATGTGCGTTCGTGTGTCATCTACCCTACCTATTTTATTACAAGCTTTTATTTAGTTTCACCTGTCCCGTTGTCTGTAATCAAATCTTGCAAGTTAAATTTGATCCACTTTCCAGTTTCCGATTGAGCTGAAATTTTGTATTCATGTATAAATCGGATGACAATGCAATATTATGGTACCTTGGAGCTGGTCTGATGATGGAGACGGAAGGTGGCCATAGGAACTCCTCTAATACAGAACACAACCTAGTCGTGTTTGGGCTCGTTAGATTTGTCTTAACAAGATCTTTAGCCATACGTGATATCCAGGGTCTCATGATGGAGCCGGAAGGTGGCCACAGGAACTCCTTAAAACACAACACAACCTAGTCGTGTTTGGGCTTGTTGGTTTTGTCTTAACAAGATCTTTAGTCATACGTGATGTTCAGGGTCTCATGATGGAGCCGGAAGGTGGCCACAGGAACTCCACAAATACACAACATAACTTAGTCATGTTTGGGCTTGTTGGATTTGTCTTGACTAGATCTTCAGTCCTACGTGATGTCCAGGGTCTCATGATGGAGCTGGAAGGTGGTCACAGGAACTCCACAAATACACAACATAACATAGTCGTGTTTGGGCTTGTTGGATTGGTATTGACGAATACTTTGATACTAAATGGTAACCAGAGTCTGATGATGGAGCTAGAAGGTGGCCATAAGAACTCCGTAATTAAACGACGCAACCCCACCGAGTTTGGGGCCATTTGATTTGTCTTGACGAGTACTTTGATACTACATGGTAACCAGGGTCTGATGATGGAGCTGGAAGGTGGCCATAGGAACTCCGGAACGACGCAACTCCATCGAGTTTAGGCCCATTTGATTAGTCTTGTCGAGTACTTTGATACTATATGGTAACCAGGGTCTGATGATGGAGCTGGAAGGTGGTCATAAGAACTCCGTAATTAAACGACGCAACCCGATCGAGTTTGCGCTCATTTGATTCGTTTTGACGAGCATCTTAGTTGGCGTGAATATGCAACTCCAACAGATTTGGGAAAAAGTTCGTTCCGTTTGTTATGAATGTGGATTATTATATGTCTGATTGATTAGATGGATGCCCCAATGCCAAGGTGAGCACGTGCCGAGGGCTGAATGGTATGAGAGTGTATAAAAATTTCATATCGCTAACGTTGCGCCTCAGGGTACCAGGGCGAACCCTGTTGTACTGAAGCCCTTATCCCTCTACAATGGACCTCGGCAAGGATGGCATTCACATAATACAGCCTAAATCAATTCAATTTCCTGCTAAATTTAATTACGGCACAGCTGAAAGAAGAATGCTTCCGATTGTCTTGTCTTGGGCTTCAACTGTGCACAAAATGCAGGGAACTACAGCTGTAGATCATGCTGTTATTTATCTAGGCTCTAAATTATTTGCTGCTGGTCAAGCTTATGTGGCTTTAAGCAGAGTTAAGTCTTTACCAGGACTTCGAATCGAAGAACTTGACTGCTCCAAGTTGACTTCGAAGAAACCTTGTAATGTTGATGCATTAAAAGAAATGGATAGAATGAGAAATGTTACAAATAACTAACTTGTGATTACATAACTAATTTAAACATTAGTTTACCCTACTACAAACAAAAAAAAATGAAATATTTAAATATAAATAAAATACATAAACTTTAAGTGCTCAAAGCAGCACATTATTATGTGAACGTACTACGGACTACATAACGGAAAAACGCTGCTACGCGCTACTAACTACGTCGTAGTAAATCTCGAATTAAACATACTAAAAAGTTAAAAATAAAATTAAAGAAAAAAAACCTTTTTTAAAAACAAGCTTTTATTATTTGGAAAATGAACTAAAAAGTTAAAAATAAATTGACTCTAATTAGAAGTATAACACTTTATAAGTTCATTGTAACCTTTAACGATAATTAAGCTTCTTTGTCTACGACAAAATAATTCCATATCGTAATCATATATTTTTAACACCAAAACTTTACACCTTAATTATTAAATCTTCCCGTTTTTATTACAGTCTAAATTTTATAAATAATAAAAGCGTGTTACATTGTGATAGCTTAATTATACCATCATTTTCCAAATAATAAAAGCTTGTTTTTAAAAAAGGTTTTTTTTCTTTAATTTTATTTCTGTCAGAAATCAGCCTACAGTGAGTAAGGCCTATTGACGCATTTATTATTTGTAATCTGTTTGAAACATGTGATATTTTAATACCTACCTTCATGAACAACAATGAGCGACCATTTTATGAGGAAGACGTTGTTTGCCTTTTTAGATCAACAAAAATGATAAGCAAAATTGGTAAATTATTTTTTATGTTTGAAAATGTTTTAAGACAAATGAAATTACTATAAAATTACTTTTTATATATTTCTAATTTGAAAAGCTTTGTGAATGTAAAGTATAACTTCAAAATCGGTCATCTCATCGGGAGCCGATAATGTACGACCAGATAAAGGCCGGCCCGATCTTTCGAAGCCAAACTTGTACAGCCCAATAATTCGAGTACATTGTACTTGAAGTATCGTCCGTGCTTTCCTGGATGTGCAATATCGGCTGTACAAAATCTGTACGGGCTGATATTTCACAGCCGATAATGTACAGCCAATAATTCGAATCCATGTACGGGCTGATATTTCAGAACCGTGAATGTACAGCCAATAATTCGAGTCCATGTACACGAATTATCGCCTGTACCGATAATGTACAGCCAATAATGTACAGCCAGATAAAACGAAGCCAATCCACAGACAAAAAAAAAATTGGGACTGTCAAAGTGATGCCTCGTTCTCATCTCAGATCTTATACATGTCATGACAGTGTTGCTTTAACTGTAATATTAGAAAGAACAAAACTGTATAACGCTATCTCTTTCACGAATTTCACAAATATTTATAATATAGAATAAAAAGTGCGAATGTCAAAACCACTACAACAACGTAGTGATTACTTGCTCAGTGTCTCAGTGCTACAACAAATGAACAAACAAAATAGTACCTATCGCAAACTAGAACTGAAGACCAGCTGAAGAAATTGCGGTGGTGCCCCAGAGAAGGAAAGAGAGCAAAAGGAAGGCAAAGAAGAAGATGGAAGGATGTGTTAGTTAAAATGGTCGGCAGGACATGGACAAGAACAGCACAAGATAGAGAACAATGGTCAGGGGAGGCCTTTGCTGTAGCTGAAGAAATTGCGGTGGTGCCCCAGAGAAGGAAAGAGAGCAAAAGGAAGGCAAAGAAGAAGATGGAAGGATGTGTTAGTTAAAATGGTCGGCAGGACATGGACAAGAACAACACAAGATAGAGAACAATGGTCAGGGGAGGCCTTTGCTGTTACGACAAACTCATTCAAAGATGATGATGATGTCCTTCTATGCCTCATCAGGGACATAGGGCTCGCAGAAAGGACTTGCATATGTATGTATACAGCAGAAAATAATAGATTTATTTCATGTGGCAGATCCAAATATGGTCCACTATGGTCAGATGGGTGGTAGACACCATCAATGGGAAAATGAAACAGAACTCTAAGCTATTCTGACGGATTTTAAAATAGCTGCAGCGTTGATCAACACAACCCAAGAGAGCTACAGTGATAATCCACTGATTTAGATCGAAATGTAAATATGCTAAACCTACTAGCTGATTATGTTGATGAACGACGTCTAAACGCACAAAGAAACATTGCGTTTCAGAGAATGGAGGCAACAGTACTTGAAGATTTTCCTAGAATGACCTACGATGAGATGCTTATTTTTGCTATTGGAATGTACCATGTGAAGCTGGCAAGATTGTACTGCTTCGAACATGTAAGAGAAACTGGCGTATATTCTATGGAAGTCTATAGACATCCGTATCCCAACTTCAAATGCTTCAAACTTCCATGCCAGAAGCGGAGAGAACAAGGGATAGACCTAACACAGCTCACCTATCGAGAGTATCACGCGGTACGGCTGAGCTGATGCGGTGCTATCATGAAAGGAGCATCCATCAATACTGGGATTAAGGGTGAAATGGTTCTTAAATATAGAGCAGGTCACCCATCTGCGCTCCTCGCAGGCATCCCCTTATACATACATACATCCCAACTTCAATGACAAAGAGGGAAACATGTTAATAAGGTGCAGAATTCAATTGAGACACGTTCAATCAACAACTTATTATTGCTACATACTCTAGTCGCCATGCAATCTCCGAATATTGTTGTAGTTGCATTCATGGCCGCCGCACATTAGGCAGTTGTGCCCACATTATTTTGATAATATATTACTTGTCCTGGGCCAGATATGAAGGCAACTTGATTCAACCTGCAGGACTTTTAGACGCGGTGTGTATTGATTTAGAATCATATTAAAAATAAATGAAAGATATACATACAATTTCTTTTTTTTTTCCACCAAACTCGTAGCATTAAAACGAAACAACAATTACACACAATTACGACATTATTTTTAATGTATATACAACAACAATAACCGACAATTACAAACTATTATGACATTATTTTAAATGTTTATTTTTTATTTAGATATAGCTCCTATATCCCATGGATTTCAGGGTTGTCCTTTTGGTACCTTCAAATGTCTATTATAGTCAACCCATTGGTACACATATCATTGCTGTAGATTCTGGGTTTTTAATGTATGAGATTTGGGCCATTCCAATAATGAAGAGTATGTCACGGAATTAATAACTAAAGTCACTTACTTTTAGGAGAAATTTATTTTTAAAAACAATTTTCTATTGCAAGAACATGAAAATAAGTACTTAACATTAAAATATTTTTTATCTTATTTTATTATTTGACTCTCCAGATTTATCATTCCACAAAACCATACGTCTAAATTTAATATCTTGCTTAGTCAAAAAATTAATTAATTGTAATTTTTAATTTTATTATACACAATTTTATAACTTGTCTAAAACTATGAGGCTGGCATAGTCACCAAGAGTGATTAAAGCCTCGTTAAAAATTTGATATAAATAAAAATGTGTATTTTTCTTGATTTTGCTCTATGTGAACTCACAAACTTGCTATTACGTTTGAACCACTTAACCCTTTGTTGGTTTATTTGATGCATACACACTGGGAGTGGGAGGGCGTAGGAGATAATACCATCTACTGCCAAACAAGTTTGTATTAATTACGTAGCAACTTCAACCTGTAAAAAAAAAGTATTAATTATTCACCCTTTTAATGTATAAGTAATATGATCATCCAACCAAAGTGTGATATTATGTTAAGGGTTCATGTATGTATGTATGCGAGTTTCTTTATTACACAACAACTTCTAATCAGATTCTCTGTTCCGGTATTAGTTCTTTGAAAACAGGTAGGTGCTAGTATGTAAAAGAAAAATCATAGTTTATGTTTATCAAAATAATATAATAAAGACTAATCTATTTGCTCAATGAGTACCTACTTGTTTCTTCACCACTTGATGATTTCGTTGTTGGTATGTAGTTCAGCATTAGGTTTTATTTAATCTCCCGTCATTAGCTTCCAATACTGATAATTTTCTAAATCTTTTCCAAGCTGCAAGAAAAATAAGTTGGTTTGTAATTGTAATGAATAGTAATGACATATATTCAACTCGTAATCGTTCGTAGTTAGTTGACTAGTAATCATAGCCTCTTGAAGCAGAGATGTTGTTTTAGTGTATGCAAGTATAAAATCACTGTTTACTAGTAAGTAGCATCCTTTGCAGAGATCTTCCGATCCTGCCTTCAGATCAGACAGCATCGTAGGCGATTATCTTTTACTGGTTGGTTTGCTTTGGAAAGATTATCTAGATTCCACAATTTATTTAAATAATACATACGCACGCACAGACGATAATTATAATACTGTTTGGTTACTGGATTTTATAGGATATATGTATGTATAAGGGTTCCACAAAACAAAAACAGTTTTTTTTTAATGGTGTAAGTGTAAAAGGGTGTGTTTCCGAATCAAACTGTCAGCACCGTCAGCGATCAGAAAACCAATAAAAAAAAAGATTGTAATTTCCATTTTCGTTTTGGCATAATGCTATTTGCACATTGCCACATACAAACTGAGGAAACGGAACTACTTTTTTTTTTTCTCGTTTTGGCCTAATGAAGTATTAGGAAAAGCGGAATTCGGAAAAGGAATAGGATTGGTTTATTATAGGAAAATAAACAGTAGGTAAAAAATGAAATATTATACATAAGATTTAGATAGATAAACAGAAGTTGATAGGAATTTATTCATAAGGAAGGAAAATAGTAGGTATATATGGACCCTGTTAAGCATTTATGTACCATGTTCACACGATTGATTCCAAGATATCCGCGCCTTGGTGTTTTGGGCAAACTTTATGATGTAACTCTTGTTGGTACTAACGGATCTTAAACATCTGTGTGTCTATTGGTTCATTATGTTCTCTGCTACATATTTAAGGTGCCCAAATTGATCTAGAGCTAAAACTACAACAGTTAAACCGCTTAAATTGTTAATGCGTAACTCACATTGCGAAAAAAATGTACCAAGTCATTTAGTACATTTTTGCAAAATAGGTTTTGTTTCATTTACACATGTACTAAGTTACATGGATTGTTTTTGCTAAAAACATTTTTATCAATTTAATGTGAAGTAAGTATACCAAGCTGTTCAATACAGTATTGTAACTATCACCCACGGAAAGAAAGTAAAACAAATACCTGGCGGAACGTTAAGTTCATGAAAATTGACATTATTGTCAAAGTGCAAAAATAGACTAGTAGAAGTCTATACTTGGAAAATCAAGTGAAATAATTGCCGAACCTAAAGTCGCAGGCGCTGCACAGCCTCTCACTGCCTTTCGACGGGATTTCGGTCCCTGAAGACTGGCGTGCAGACAGCACGCCTTTGATATGGGAACGGTTAATTATTCCTCTATGGATGACATATCCCATCCGAGATGGTCAAAAATTAAAATCAAGGGAATCATAGGGTTGACGCTCCTGGATGACCTAATGAAAGCGGACACGGCCGCTGGATCAAACTTATCACAGAATGCACTATATTTGACCATCTAATAGAGGACCCTTATCTGACGCATGAAGATGAGGTATAACTATAGCTGCTATGATATTGTTGGCACTGCATGTCTAGCTCTGAGCTGGTGTATGGGTCGCATCCTAGGCGTGATAAGTACTGTAGCATCGGGCCTCGTTGGTCTGAGTGCTAATATTCTTTTTATAATATATTCGTTCTCTTTTTAACTATTCAGTTTAGAAAGAGAGCGATAGAAACTTCATACGGGCTGGGCCGTAGAGATTTTACGTTCTGACCTGCCGTCCGCCGTCGTGTGCGGACGATTGTATGTCCCTCAGTACAAGCTCTGTGATTGTGATGTGATTTGAATATAGTTTCTGTTCTAAAGAAGTGTCTTTTATATTTTAAGTGGCGGCTCTCTGCAGGAGAGTCGTTACAGTACACTAAGCATTACCCCTGATAGTGGAGTTAACAATATCTTAGTGGCTACCTTCAAGACGCCAGTCTGTGGAGAGATTTCCGTATCTGACCTATGAAGATGTGGAGTAACCATTGGGCTGCTATGAATGCCGCTAACTCATGGCTAGCTCTGAACCGCTGATTGACCGAGACGCATACAACGACTTGAATACATCGTCGTGGAGGGGGACTTGTCCACATCCATGCGTGGTGGACGTCAGACTGATTAGTGTCGACGATAGTCTTTCAAGTTTATAAATTTTAACATTGCGTTGTTGTTTTTATGCTAAAATAATATATCTAGATTTTTTTAAATTTTAACATTAAGTTGTTGTTTTTATGCTAAAATAACATGTCAAAGTTTAATCAAAATCAGTCCATAAACAAAAAAGTTGGCCGCCATCTTGAATTTTTATAAATTTTTACATTGAGTTGTTGTATTTTTGCCAAAATAACATGTTAAACCTAGTTTTATTAAAATCGGTCTATAAACAACAAAGTTGGCCACCATCTTGAATTTTTATAATTTTTAACGTTGTGTTGTTGTTTTTATGGCAAAATAGTATTTTAAACCAAGTTTTATCAAAAATCGGTCGATAAACATGAAAGTTGGCCGCCATCTTGAGTGTTAATAAATTTTAACATTGCGTTGCTGTTTTTATGCCAAAATAGCATGTCAAACCAAGTCTTATCAAAATCGGTCGATAAGCAAATTAAGTTGGACGCCATGTTGAATTTTTATAAATTTTTACATTACGTTGTTGTTTTTATTTTAAAATAGTGTGTCAAACCAAGTTTTATCAAAATCGGTCCAAAAAAAGTATGCCGCCATCTTGAATTTTTATAAATTTTAACATTGCGTTGTTGTTTTTATGCTAAAATAATATGTCAAACCAAGTTTTATCAAACGCGGTCCATAAACAAAAAAGTTGACCGCCATCTTGAATTTTATAAATATTAACATTGCTTTGTTGTTTTTATGCTAAAATAGTATGCCAAAGTTTTACCAAAATCGGTCGATAAACATGAAAGTTGGCCGCCATCTTGAATTTAATAAATATTAACATTGCGTTGTTGTTTTTATGCTAAAATAGTATGCTAAAGTTTTACCAAAATCGGTCGATAAACATGAAAGTTGGCCGCCATCTTGAATTTTTATAAATTTTAACATTACGTTCTTATTTTAACATTATATTGTTAAAATTTAGCATCTCATCTTTATGCATCTCAGTTTCATCATTAAATTTTTTGGGTGAGTTCAATACACAATGTGCGGACTCTGTGGAGAAGAACTCACAAAAGAAACTCTTATTGACTTATCTACACGCTGTATTGATGTATCTATTGTTAATAATGCTGTTTTTACTGTACTAATACTCAAATTCCTTAGCTTGTTTGTGTGTTGGATTCGATCTGTAAGCAAACAAGTTAAATTGATAATAATAAATAAATAAATAAACTCCACGTGCATCGCATCGGATCATTCGCATCTTTTGCTTTCTTCTTTTTGTCAAATAATAATATTAGATTATATAGTTGGGTTATTATAGGATGGGTTCTGACAGCTTCAAAAATTTTCATACGACGTTAACAACTTTTTTGAATAATATTCAGTTTTAAAACCATAGTAGCTAAAATATTTAAAAAAAAGTAACTTCACCTCTAATTTTATCATTAAACAGTATGTAATTTTACTTAATAAATAAATAAATAAACGATATAATATTAATAAGTTTTTAAAATTTTAATTTGTCAGAGCTCATCCAATAGTTACCCAAGTATAGTATAAAAAGCTGAATACAATACCTTTATTTTTTAAGTTTGTTTGTCTGTACCTGTAAGTATATTGAATACATTTGATTTATTATCTATACGTAATTATAGTAACCCAAGTATACCCTGCGTTCCGAGACGCGCTGAAATCGATTAAAGCACCCGTAGTCGCGTTCCGAATTACTGTTAGCTGTCAAAACATACGTTTTTTTTGCTTTTCTGATCGCTGATGGCGCTGAAAGTCTGATTCGGAATGCGCCATTAATGTATCTCACTCAACAGGGTGACAGTTTGAGATTAAGTTCGATATTTTTTTACGTCTGGCAATTCCGTTACAAACAGGGCGCATTCTGCATCAGACTTTCAGCGCTGTCAGCGATCAGAAAAGAAAAAAAATGTATGGCTGACAGTGATTCGGAACGCGATTACGTGTACTCGTTTTCAGCGCGTCTCGGAATGCAGGGATAATAACCGTTTGTAAAAAAAACCGTTAATTTGAAAAAATGTATTTTGTTTCGATATAGGGTGCATTCCGAACCAAACTTTCAGTGTTGTCAGCGATCAAAAAAGCAAAAAAATGTATGGCTGACAGTGATTCGGTATGCGCGATTACGGGTGCTTTAATCAATTTCAGCGCGTCTCGGAACGCAGGGATTATTTTACGCAGGGTTTGCTTGCGGAGAACAAATCATTCTGGGCAGGCAAAGGGATGATCCAACCAAGATCAATCCTATATTCATCCTTTTTTTCAGAATATAAATAAATAAATAATGGAATATGGGCAAAGTCTGAAAATTTTTGATCGCTACACCTCAGAGGAATAAAAGGCTGAGGCGACGACGCGCGTCGGAAACCTTTACAAAAATAATAGAAATCGAATATGCCCTGCGTTCTGAGACGCGCTGATTAAAGTACCCGTAATCGCGTTCCGAATCACTGTCGGCCAATACATTGTTTTGCTTTTCTGATCGCTGACAGCGCTGAAAGTCTGGATCGGAATGCGTCTATGATCTGCAGATTGTGGCTTTTGTGTATCACAATTCCGCCAATGTCACGTGTCGGAGATTTGGTTGGAGAGGATACAGGACAGGGATAGGAAAGGAAAAGGAGAGTTAAATTTGGAATAATAATTGAGGCTGAGGAGGTGATATGCAAAAAATAATACTTATTAAGGGCCCTGGAGACGGTCA